>CM016615.1:97148134-97577066 GCA_005393395.2 Gossypium australe
GGAAATGCCTTAGAAATTTTTAGATTTTAAGTCTAAAATGAGAGAAACTAGATAAGGAGGCTTTAAAAGAAATTATGGGGAGTTGATGACACAAAAGAATCAGCAGCAAGGTTGCTTGGGGCGTTTGCGTCAAAGGGCTTCAGGAGGACTCGGTTCGAATCGCTTGGGCAGCAAGGAGTGTGTTTATTTTTGGCATTGACGTCAAGGTGGATGTATGGGGGTTATTATTTTATTTGAATAAGTGGGGATTTATTTTATTATTTTAGTGGGTAGATAATTAGGTATTTTGTTTATTTGTTTTAATATGGAAATAGTGGATGAATGGGGTTTGTTTTTATTTATTTTGAATAGTGGGGTTATTTTTATTTTAAGTGGGTAGATAATTAGGTTTTGTTTTATTGTTTTAAATATGGAGATAGTGGATGTATGAGGGTTAATTAATTTATTTGAATAAGTGGGATTTATTTTATATTTTAAGTGGGTAGATAATTAGGTATTTTGTTTTATTTGTTTTAATATGGAGATAGTGGATGAATGGGGTTTTGTTTTATTTTATTATTTTATTATTTTAAGTGGGTAGATAATTAGGTATTTTGTTTTATTTGTTTTAAATATGGAGATAGTGGATGAATGGGTTTTGTTTTTATTTTATTTTGAATAAGTGGGGATTTATTTAGTATAGATAAAAGATAATGGTGGCTTTAGTTTATTTTTAAATGAGAAGATAAGGGATGATGTGATAGATTATTATTATTATTATTATTTTAAATGTTGGGTTTATTTAAATTATTTTGAAGAGAGGTATGGAGAGAATATAGGAAAGAAATAAGGGGTTATAAATAGGAAGGAGTATCATTTTGGGTATTCTTTTCTTCATTCATTTTCTTTTCGCCGAAATTTGTTTCTCTCATCCCATTCCATTTGTTTCTTCTCAAATTAACCGAACCGAAACTATTCAAGGCTCCAATCTTTTCTTCATATTACCAATCTTTCTTCCTCTAGACGTCATAGCCGAATCACCTTTCCTCCTGTGGCTGAATCTCTTAGTAGTCAGAGAGGGGTGAGGTTGATCTTTTGTTGCAAGCTATTCGATCGGTTCTAATAGTGGGGTAAGGAACTCTTTGTTGTTGATCTTCTTCTCTATGCCTTCAATTAAGTCGACGCTATGGAAACTAATCTTTTTTTTTATTCTTTTGACCGAACTTTGAAAGTGGTCTTTGAGGATTCTTGTAGCTATCATTTGGAGAAGTGATCTTTTGGGATTTGAATATCCACAAGGTAGGTAACTATAAGATTCGGCCATAGGCCATTCCATTGTGTTTTAACGTTGGATTAAATCTAACATGTACTCTATAGGCATATCGACATCTCCATAGCCAAGGAGTTAATTTCGGGATTTGAGATCTAAGGTTTTAGATCGGATTTTCGGGACTTGGATTAAAGGCTTTAAGTAAATCAGGTGTGTACCCCACACTAAAATCCTAATCGATTTAAGGCTATGTTTTAATATATAAGTGTTTATAAGAATGTGAAAAATATGGCTAAGGTACCATGCCATGGTACAAAATACTAAGGTATGTTTCCTACTACTAGGATTATGAATATATGTTATATTTAACATGTGAAAAGTGATAAGAATGTGAAATAAGGCATGATATGCATGATATGTGTGAAATGGGGCATTCGGGTTATATGAAAAAGGGAAGTGAATGTGGTGATCTAAGACCACGATATCTGAATGTGGTGACTTCAGTCACAATTATTTAATCTGGTGGCCATGCCACGACTTTTATAAGGGCGATGAGCACGTCGACTGCAGCGACTGCCTTCGATGGTGTGTAGCGGATGGAGGGTTGACTTAGTAGTCCCCACGGTGTGTCGGTTGGTACGGGTGATGTGTAGCGGTTGGTAACTAGGCTTGGCTTGGGAATGCATCATTAATTGTATATTTTGATATGAATGCGTATGACTTGATATGCTTGAATCTATTTGGACCTAGTGTTTGTGTACACATTGAGTCCGTTGACTCACCCCGTTGTGGGAATAACATTTTTAGGTGATGATCAGTAAAGGACCGGGTCGGTAGGAGCTTAATGGTGTCCATGCTCAGCAAGGAATTACTTTATTTGGACATTTTATTTTTATTTAAGTACCTAAAACTATTTGGGTTTGTTTTGATGTAATAAGGCCTTAGTATGAACTTTATTTCTGCATGCACGTTGAATTTTTTTATATTACGAACTTTCTATCAAATTAAAGACTAAATGTTTTACTTAAATAAACCCTAAATGTTTTGACACATAAATTCATATGATATTAATTAGAGAAAAAAAAAAATCATTTAAAGATTTTCAAAGAACTTGAACAGTTTTTATTCGAGGAACATACCAAATCTGGTCGAGGCTCGTGGGCCGGGTTTGGGGTGTTTCAGCTTGGTATCAGAGCCAGGTTTTTTTTAAACTCTCGGCCTTGGGTTAAGGCCCAAAACGTTTTCAAAATTAAGGCCCAAATGAATTTTTAGAAAGTTTTAAGTAGGTTTTCTGGCATGGCACCTAAGTCTCCGACCCGAAGTCCACTAGGTAAGTACCCCTATCCTTTGTGTGATTTATATTATGATGAGTAGAAGGGTAGAAATAGAATGGAACGTAGAATAGTATGATAGGTACTTGAACCCTAGGACTAGTTACCCCAACAATTACATAAGACTTAAATGCCTAATTAAACAAACCTGTGATTAAGTCGCCGAGCTAGGGTGTGGCAACCATTATGCGCATGTCTAGGATTGGTATTCAGTGGGAGCTTGGTATTTAAGCAGTCCGCGTGACTCACCTCCTCTCCACTCGAATCCTACCTGGTGCGTAGCTTCGGTTCACCCTAACCAAGAGGACTTATTCATAGGCTAAACCCCTAACTAAAACCCAAAAGGGACTAGCCGTATTTTTATGGAAACCTTAATTTCAAAACTACTAAATTACCCTTTTGATTTATAAAAGCTATTCCATAAAATTTTTCTGAAATATTTCTTGATTTATGAGAATCACTAAAATACCCCTATTTGCAAAATTACAAAAATGCCCTTGGTTTCAAAATCTACCATATCACCCCGATTTCAATAAAATTTCCTTATTTTGTAAAAGTATTTAAAAATCCTATTTTGCGAAAGTCCAAAATGCCCTAATTTGGAAAATTACGAAATTACCCCTAGTTTACCAAAATTACCAAAATGACCCTACTTTCCGAAAATTTGGCCATACCTGTGATTTGGAAAATTTTTCTTACAAAATACCCATGAGTTTGGAAAATTTCGAAGTGACTTTTGTAAATTTTCAAATTGACCCCGATTATTTACCAAAATACCCCTGTAGGACAAATAACGAAAATACCCCTGGGATAGGAACGGACAGAAATGTCTGAAGAGTGAATGTGTATGGGAGATATTATGGAATGGATATGCTTTTCTGTGAATTAGGATAGAAAACTTGAAACTTTGAATGATCGAAAGAATCTCTATTAAGCTATTTCCATAAAATTCTTCGCGAATAATCAGTGAAACAAGGACTAATTCATAAAATTTCTTAATCTGATTAAAGCGCAACGTTAGATATAAGTTCTAGAGGACGTGGTCGTCGTGGACGAAGTAGAGGCAGAATGACGGAATCAAACCCGTTAGATCGGGTCAAGGGTCTGAGAATGAGGTACCACCGCTACCGCCACCTCCAGCTGTTGGTGTTGAGCAGCAAGATCGGACAGGGGATGATGCTGTATCGCAGGCTGTGCTGCGAGTTCTTGAAATGGTGGCTGGCGCGGGTGGAAACGTGGGAGCTCGGAAATCTGTACCTGAGCGGCTCCGAGCTAATGGAGCTGAAGTGTTTCGTGGAGTATCTGGTGTGGCACCCAGTACGGCTGAGTACTGGTTGGAGGCGACCGAGCGTATTATGGATGAGTTGGATTTGACCCCTGAGGAAAAACTGAAAGGAATGGTGGCACTACTACGCGATGAAGCGTACCAATGGTGGCTCACAGTTCGGGATGGTGCCACAGCTGAGGATCTTACTTGGGAATATGTTAAAGCAGCATATCAGAAGAAGTATGTTGGCACACGGTATATTGATGAGCAGAGGAAGGCTTTTCTGGGGCTGGTTCAAGGGAACAAGTCCGTAGCGGAGTATGAAGCTGAATTTCTGAGACTGAGCCGGTATGCTCGTGGAGTAGTGGCTAACGAGCATGAGCGGTGTGTCCGGTTTGAGGATGGACTAAGAGATAACCTGAGGTTGTTGGTCGCTCCACATCAAGAGCGGGAGTTTTCTGCGTTAGTAGAGAAGGCTAAGATAGCTGAAGGGATTAAGGACTCTGTAGGGCAGCACTCTGATCGGAATAAGCAGAAGAGAGGATTTGGGTTGTCAGGATCATCTGGGAATGCTCAGAAAAGGCCTAGAGTTGATGGGCCACGAGGTCAGCAAGCTGGTACTGGAGGGCAATATCGTACTTGTGATCAGTGTGGGAAGAAACATTTAGGAGAGTGTTGGAGGAAGACAGGAGGATGTTTTAGGTGTGGGTCTAAGGACCATATGATTAAAGACTGTCCTATGAGGCCGGATGGGAATCGACCAGTGGCTCAGAATGTTAATCAGGCTGGTAGAGATGGACAGCAACCTCAGCAAGGTCGTGGTCCGAATGGCCGAGGTAATGGCGCTGGTAGAGGACGTGGAACCCCTGGTAGAGGTGCTAATAATAATACTGAGACAAGACAGCCGGGCTTGGTATATGCAGTTCGCCGTAAGGAAGATAGAGACGCGCCGGATGTCATAACCGGTACGTTCTTTATTTTTGGCAAGCCTTATTTTGCTCTGATTGATGTGGGCTCGACCCATTCATATGTTGCATGTAGAGTAGTTGAAACTCTAGACATAGCCTCTGAACTATCTGATAGGGAGATGACTGTAGTAAGCCCACTAGGTCAAACAGTAGTGGTGAATAAAATCTTTCGGGGTGTACCTCTAGAAATTCAAGGGGTGGTATTTTCTGCCGACTTAATGGAACTACCTTTCGGAGAGTTCGATCTCATACTTGGAATGGATTGGTTGGTAGAACATCGAGCTATTTTGGATTGTGCAGCTAAACGAATGGAGTTAAGAACCCCGGAGGATAAAGGAGTAGTTATGATAGGAGAAAGAAGAAACTACTTGTCTAACGTAGTTTCTACTTTAAAGGCTGATAAGATGGTTCGGAAAGGATGCAAGGCATTCTTGGCCTTTGTTAGAGCCTTGGATGAGAAAGAAGGAGGAGTTAGTGGAGTACGAACAGTAAGGGACTTTGTGGATGTCTTTCCGGAGGAATTACCTGGACTACCCCCAGATAGGGAGGTGGAATTTGGAATTGACTTGCTTCCTGGAACAGCTCCTGTGTCAATTACCCCGTACAGAATGGCACCAAAGGAGTTGGTTGAGCTCAAGGCTCAAATCCAAGAGTTACTTGATCGTGGGTTTATACGACCCAGTGTGTCTCCATGGGGAGCACCGGTTCTGTTTGTGAAGAAGAAAGACGGAACTATGCGTATGTGCATAGATTATTGTCAGTTGAATAAGCTGACCATCAAGAACAAGTATCCTTTGCCAAGGATAGATGACTTGTTCGATCAGCTTAAGGGGGCCGCAGTATTCTCAAAGATCGACTTAAGGTCAGGATATCATCAGCTGAAGGTAAAGGAATCAAATATCCATAAGACAGCCTTCAGGATAAGGTACGGCCACTATGAGTTTATAGTAATGCCGTTTGGATTGACGAACGCTCCAGCCGCGTTCATGGACATGATGAATCGAGTTTTTCAACCCTACTTGGATAGGTTCGTCGTTGTGTTTATCGACGACATCCTAGTGTACTCCAAGTCTGAAGAGGAACATGATGAGCATCTTCGGATGGTGTTACAAGTGCTAAGGGAGAAGAAGCTCTATGCCAAATTCAGCAAGTGTGAATTTTGGCTGAAGGAAGTTGCTTTCTTAGGGCATGTGGTATCCACAGAAGGAATAGGAGTGGATCCTCGAAAGATTGAGGCAGTGTTGGATTAGAAACCACCTAAGTCAGTGATGGAGATTCGTAGTTTCTTGGGATTGGCAGGCTACTACAGAAGGTTTGTGGAAGGATTCTCATCGATTGTCGCACCTTTGACGAAGTTGTTGAAAAGGAAGTACCTTTTGTATGGACGGATAAGCAGCAGGAGAGCTTTGAAAAACTTAAGAGGGTTCTGACTGAAGCTCCAGTTTTGATTCAGTCGGAGGCAGGGAAGGACTTTACGGTGTATTGTGATGCTTCTCATACGGGACTGGGATGTGTTCTGATGCTTCTCATCGGCAATTAAGGCCACATGAGGTTAACTACCCAACTCATGATTTGGAATTGGCGGCAGTGGTGTTTGCTCTTAAGGTGTGGAGGCACTATCTTTATGGAGAAAAGTCAGTAATCTATACAGACCACAAGAGTCTTAAGTATTTGTTGACTCAGAAGGAGTTGAACCTGAGACAGCGAAGGTGGGTTGAACTACTGAAGACTACGATTGTTCGATAGAGTATCATCCGGGCAAAGTGAATGTAGTGGCAGATGCCCTAAGTCAGAAGGTTGTGTCGGATCTGAGGGCGATGTTCGCACATCTGAGCTTGTATGATGATGGAAGTCTGCTAGCAGAGCTGCAAGTTAAGCCGACATGGTTGAATGAAGTGAAAGAGGGGCAGTTGGTTGATGAAGAATTAAATGCTAAGCTACAGCAAGTACGGAATGAGGAGATAAAGGATTATAGAATCAATGACGAGGGAGTATTGTGTTTCAAGGGTAAGGTCTGTATGCCTAAGGATCAGGAGTTAAGGCAGAGGATTCTTCAGGAGTCGCATAGTAGCCCTTATGCTATGCATCCTGGAGGCACTAAGTTGTACAGAGATTTAAGAGAACAGTTTTGGTGGCCTGGACTTAAGAGAGAAGTTACTGAATTTGTTGGCAAGTGCTTGACGTGTCAGCAAGTTAAGGCTGAACACCAAGTTCCGTCAGGATTACTTCAACCGATAATGATTCCGCAGTGGAAGTGGGAGAGAATTACCATGGACTTTGTTAGTGGGCTTCCCCTTATGCCTACTAAAAAGGACTCGGTATGGGTAATAGTGGATCGTTTGACAAAGTCCGCGCACTTCATTCCAGTGCGGGTTGACTATTCCTTGCAAAAGTTGGCAAAGTTGTATGTGGCGGAAATTGTAAGGTTGCATGGTGTGCCGGTGTCAATCATCTCAGATAGGGACCCAAGGTTTACTTCTCGGTTTTGGAAAGTTCTACATCAAGCTTTAGGCACCAAATTGGATTTCACTACGGCATTTCATCCACAGTCCGACGGGCAATCTGAACGAGTAATTCAAGTGTTGGAGGATATGTTGAGAGGCTGTGTGATAGACTTCAGAGGAAGTTGGGAAGAGTATTTGCCTTTAGCTGAGTTTGCCTATAACAACAGCTATCAAACCAGCATTCGGATGGCACCGTATGAAGCACTGTATGGACGAAAGTGTCGAACACCTACGTGTTGGACGGAATTGGGGGAACGTCGAGTTTTGGGTCCAGAATTAGTGGCAGAATCTGAAGAGAAGGTTGAAATAATTCGAGCACGATTGAAGGAAGCATCTGATAGGCAGAAGTCATACGCAGATCTCAAGAGGAAGGAAATAGAATTTGATGTGGGAGATCAAGTGTTTCTCAAAGTTTCGCCTTGGAAGAAGGTAATGAGATTTGGTCGCAAAGGGAAGTTAAGCCCAAGGTTTATAGGACCTTATCGGGTATTGAAGCGAGTTGGACCCGTGGCTTACCAGTTGGAGTTGCCACCAGAATTGAAGCAGATACACGACGTATTTCATGTGTCCATGCTACGTCGTTATCGATCGGATCCATCTCATGTAGTACCGGTTGAAGAGGTAGAGCTAAGGCCAGATTTGTCCTATGAAGAGGAGCCGATTCAGATTTTAGAACGAGATGTGAAAGTGTTACGACTGAAATCAGTGCCTTTAGTCAAGGTGTTATGGAGAAATCATGGATCGGAAGAAGCTTCATGGGAACAGGAAGAAGCAATGCGACAGCAATACCCGCACCTATTTCAATCAGGTAATTTCGAGGACGAAATTATTTTAAGGGGGTAGAACTGTAATATCCTGAAAATGGCATATGCATTTATGCTTAATTATATGAAATAGCATGCTTGAGTGTGTTGTGAATGTGTATTTATGAATGTTTGTGAACTTTAGAATAATAGGAAATGCCTTAGAAAATTTTTAGATTTTAAGTCTAAAATGAGAAACTAGATAAGGAGGCTTTAAAAGAAATTATGGGGAGTTGATGACACAAAAGAATCAGCAGCAAGGTTGCTTGGGGCGTTTGCGTCAAAGGGGCTTCAGGAGGACTCAGGTTCGAATCACTTGGGCAGCAAGGAGTGTGTTTTATTTTTGGCATGTGACGTCAAGGTGGATGTATGGGGGTTAATTATTTTATTTTGAATAAGTGGGGATTTATTTTATTATTTTAAGTGGGTAGATAATTAGGTATTTTGTTTTATTTGTTTTAAATATGGAAATAGTGGATGAATGGGGTTTTGTTTTTATTTTATTTTGAATAAGTGGGGATTTATTTTATTATTTTAAGTGGGTAGATAATTAGGTATTTTGTTTTATTTGTTTTAAATATGGAGATAGTGGATGTATGAGGGTTAATTAATTTATTTTGAATAAGTGGGGATTTATTTTATTATTTTAAGTGGGTAGATAATTAGGTATTTTGTTTTATTTGTTTTAAATATGGAGATAGTGGATGAATGGGGTTTTGTTTTTATTTATTTTGAATAAGTGGGGATTTATTTTATTATTTTAAGTGGGTAGATAATTAGGTATTTTGTTTTATTTGTTTTAAATATGGAGATAGTGGATGAATGGGGTTTTGTTTTTATTTTATTTTGAATAAGTGGGGATTTATTTAGTATAGATAAAAGATAATGGTGGCTTTAGTTTATTTTTTAATGAGAAGATAAGGGATGATGTGATAGATTATTATTATTATTATTTTAAATGTCGGGTTTATTTAAATTATTTTGAAAGAGAGGTATGGAGAGAATATAGGAAAGAAATAAGGGGTTATAAATAGGAAGGAGTATCATTTTGGGTATTCTTTTCTTCATTCATTTTCTTTTCGCCGAAATTTGTTTCTCTCATCCCATTCCATTTGTTTCTTCTCAAATTAACCGAACCGAAACTATTCAAGGCTCCAATCTTTTCTTCATATTACCAATCTTTCTTCCTCTAGACGTCATAGCCAAATCACCTTTCCTCCTGTGGCCGAATCTCTTAGTAGTCAGAGAGGGGTGAGGTTGATCTTTTGTTGCAAGCTATTCGATCGATTCTAATAGTGGGGTAAGGAACTCTTTGTTGTTGATCTTCTTCTCTATGCCTTCAATTAAGTCGACGCTATGGAAACTAATCTTTTTTTTATTCTTTTGACCGAACTTTGAAAGTGGTCTTTGAGGATTCTTGTAGCTATCATTTGGAGAAGTGATCTTTTGGGATTTGAATATCCACAAGGTAGGTAACTATAAGATTCGGCCATAGGCCATTCCATTGTGTTTTAACATTGGATTAAATCTAACATGTACTTTATAGGCATATCGACATCTCCATAGCCAAGGAGTTAATTTCGGGATTTGAGATCTAAGGTTTTAGATCGGATTTTCGGGACTTGGATTAAAGGCTTTAAGTAAATCAGGTGTGTACCCCACACTAAAATCCTAATCGATTTAAGGCTATGTTTTAATATATAAGTGTTTATAAGAATGTGAAAAATATGGCTAAGGTACCATGCCATGGTACAAAATACTAAGGTATGTTTCCTACTACTAGGATTATGAATATATGTTATATTTAACATGTGAAAAGTGATAAGAATGTGAAATAAGGCATGATATGCATGATATGTGTGAAATGGGGCATTCGGGTTATATGAAAAAGGAGAAGTGAATGTGGTGATCTAAGACCACGATATCTGAATGTGGTGACTTCAGTCACAATTATTTAATCTGGTGGCCATGCCACGACTTTTATAAGGGCGATGAGCACGTCGACTGCAGCGACTGCCTTCGATGGTGTGTAGCGGATGGAGGGTTGACTTAGTAGTCCCCACGGTGTGTCGGTTGGTACGGGTGATGTGTAGCGGTTGGTAACTAGGCTTAGGCTTGGGAATGCATCATTAATTGTATATTTTGATATGAATGCGTATGACTTGATATGCTTGAATCTATTTGGACCTAGTGTTTGTGTACACATTGAGTCCGTTGACTCACCCCGTTGTGGGAATAACATTTTTTAGGTGATGATCAGTAAAGGACCGGGTCGGTAGGAGCTTAATGGTGTCCATGCTCAGCAAGGAATTACTTTATTTGGACATTTTATTTTTATTTAAGTACCTAAAACTATTTGGGTTTGTTTTGATGTAATAAGGCCTTAGTATGAACTTTATTTCTGCATGCACGTTGAATTTTTTTTATATTACGAACTTTCTATCAAATTAAAGACTAAATGTTTTACTTAAATAAACCCTAAATGTTTTGACACATAAATTCATATGATATTAATTAGAGAAAAAAAAATCATTTAAAGATTTTCAAAGAACTTGAACAGTTTTTATTCGAGGAACATACCAAATCTGGTCGAGGCTCGTGGGCCGGGTTTGGGGTGTTTCAATTCTAGTGTGTTTGGTTGGAATCCGTGTATCCACTAAGGTCCGAGTCTTGTTAATAGGGGTAATTAAATGAAAAAAAAATGAATAAATCTTGATTTGAATGAGTTGAAGGAAGAAATGAGATAGTGAAATTATGTATCGAAATGTGAAGTGAGAATGAGATATGAGATTTGAAAGCATGAACTTAAGGTTCATGAATTGATCAAAAATGCAAATTGTTGATATATGATATATGTTGATAGACTATTATAAATGAGATATTAAATTGATTGTAAAATTTGTTCTTATGATTTTCTATATTACAAGTTGATGTTATAATTTATTAATGTTATATAATTTGAATTATGGTAATACCACTGAGTATAGACATACTCAGCGTACGGTTGTTTCTGTGCGCAGGTTAGTAGAAGTCAAAGGTCCAGGTTCAGCATCCAAATCCATCCTGACTTCAGCACAATTTTGGTGATGTATTTTTCCTTTTGGTAAATGTGGCATGTACCTAGGTTATATACATAGGTCATATGATTTTAATTATAAAGTATGGATGGTTCATAATGTTTTGAACTTAGTCTAAGTGAAATGGTAAAGAGTATACTATAAAATTTGGTATTAAGATTGAATGAAAAATGAATGAAGTTATTAGTAAATTTTGAATGATATTATGAATGTTTAATTATTAAATTATAGTGTTAATGAATTGGTTATGGTTTAGGTGTGTTTGACTATAAATTGTTTTGGTTGTGCCATTGGTTTTTGATTGGTTGTGATTTGAAATTGCAGGGAAGGCTAGATGTCTATAAAAGGGTTATATTGAGTTCAAAAATAAAAATAAAAAAAATTTACAAAAAAATTTCGGAGCACCCGATCAAGTCTCGATTCACTTCTAATTCGTATTTTGGGCTTCAAGGATCCATGAAAGGGGCTTAATGAATGTATTAAATTATAAATGTTAATTAATTGTATAATATTCGTAAGTTGTCCGCAATGTCCGGTAGGGGGTGTTACACTTATCATTAGCTTGAACTTAGACAATCAATGAGCAAATATTTGCTTGTCTATAATTTCTCTATGTATGCAAAACATAAAAAACAGAAACACAAAAGATATAATAATAAAATATGAAATTAACTTTATTTATTTATCCATCGATTAAATACATAAAAAATGATTACATGTTTACTACAATATAGATACATTTCCAACACTCATTTCATGTAAACATAACATTGAGTATAAATAATAGGAATTATTAACTTGACTCGAAATTTTTTGACTTGATTCGAAAAGAACTCAAATTGAGTTTAGTTGCTAAAATAGGATTCGCCAACTCGATTAATTTAAAATTTTTTGACTCGATTCAACTCGACTCGATCAAATGCTTATCCCTAATTCTAAATAGCTGACACTTTTAACTATTCCAATTAAAATAATGATTATGTGTCTTTTATTAAAAACACCTTTTCTAACTACATCAAAGCTTAATCATCTTTTAACTAATCATACTAACGTAAAAAGAAAATTGTTGGAATAAGTATTTTTAAAAAAAAATCCACTTCAACATTTTAACTAAAATTATAAACCATGTTAACAATTTGGACTAATTGATTAGATTATAAAAGTACATCAACAAATTATGTCAAATTAAAATATAGGGACTAAATTCAAATATGAATATAATAAAAGGACCAAATCCAAAATTTTACATTCTTTCTTTCTTTCCTTCCCTTTTCCTTTCCCCTCTTCCCTTTTTTTTCTCCCCGCCAATCCCTTTTCCTCTCTCCCCAATGTCCCTCTCAAGAAATATTTTTGGGCTCAAATTAAATTATATATTTTATGATAATAAAAATTTAATTTCATCATTTTAATAGTCTATATTTTATAATTTTAAAGGATTAAATTATTTTTTTTATCATTTTAGAGGCCGAAATACAATTTTGCTATTACTAAATTAAAATTTTATAAAATATAAATGACTTAAATAAAAAAAATTCATTTTAGGGAAACCGTGGCTCTTGCCAACACCCTAAATCCACTTCTTATTTAAACCCATGTAGACCTCGTAAAAAATTCATCTAAAAACTCTAAGTTATGATAAATCATTCGGGTGTTTACTTTGCTTAGAAATAATTGAGTTTGAAACATAATTGCGAAGGAAAAAAAAATCACCTAAAAGAAAAGGTTAAGAGATCATCACCTTAATGCTTGACAATGATTAAAATATGAATGAGGGGAAATCCAACAACCGGGATCTAAAACCTTATTTAATGAGTAGAATATTGATGGGGTTCATGGTCGTCGTGAAACCCCTGTTGGATGGTCTGATATGGAAGCCAGTTGGGGTTCCTTCCATTCTTAAAAGCCAAGGTATCAAGGGCCCTCCATCTTCCTTCTTGCTCCGGGACGTGAACAAGAGGAGATGGAAGTGGTCCAAATCATCGCAAGAAAGTAATCGTCCCATGACTCACAATTGCTCTTCCTTGTTGTTTCCACACCTTCATAAATGGAGACAACAGTATGGTAATAATATATGTTATTGGTTCCAGGTTCAACATTTATGTTATCAATGGGGAACACACTGGTATTACAATTGAGCAGCCCAGAATTAATGAAGGAAATAAGCATCAACACATCATTTGCTTTAGGAAGGCCTTGGGCTCAACAAGTGGCCACTGAACCGTTGCTTGGACAAGGCATAGTGGCTGCAAAAGGAGCACTACGAACACCACAGCAAAATCCTTGCTACTCCTATGTGGAAAGGGTCGAAGTATAAAGACTAATTTGTATATTTGTTTATTAATTAATCCGCATACACTAAATTTGTATATTGTTATATAAATTTTTTATTGTTGTATCTTACCTTATTTGTATACTTTTTATTTTTTTGAAAATTTTCGTATTTATGTGACATACATGTATTGTATCTATATCCGTGCTTTAAAATCCCTCGTTCAGTTTAATGATTTGATGAAATAATTGTTACGGATAATTTTAAGATATCTTCGAATCAAAATCAATACAAAATTTAGAAGATTAAAGAAAATCCAAAACATATAAAAAAAACTAAATAAGAAGAATTAATTTCTACAAAAACAATTTAATAAAATATACTTTTAGGTAATTTTACATTTCATCAATCAAATATTAAAATCTTACCTCATAACCGAATGAACCAAACAAGGTATTGTAACATACCCGATAATATACTTAATAATATTACTAGAAATAATAACTGCCCTAATAGAAAAAAAAAAACTAAAATGTAATATGGAATGACACAAGATAGAAAGAATATACTAACACAACATGAAAATACAAATTTGATAAAAAAAATGGATAAGGTAAATTATTAACTTGAAATTTTTTATAAAAATATATAACATTTTAAACACAATTGTACTATAAAAATGAATAAATTATTTTATAGACCCTTTTCACCACATCATCTATGGTTACTTCTAATAATGTAATGACATTTTCACAAAAATTTTCATGTCATTAACTCATAATTTTGATAATTTTTTTACCCCGAACCCCAAATCAAAACCTTAAATCCCAAACCCAAAATATTGAACATTAAACATTAAACCTCAAACCTCAAACTTTAAATCCTAAACCTCAAATTCAAACTCAAATTTTAAACCTCAAACCCCAAACTCTAAACTCGAACCTTGAATCTTGAATTCTACAAACCCTAAACTCAAGGTTCTAGGTTTGGAGTTTAGGGTTTAAGATTCAAGTATAGGGGTTCAAAGTAAAAAAAAATACCAAAATTATATGTCAATAGTATAGAAAAAAAATGTTGAAATGTCATTAAATAATTAAAAACGGACCATAGATATAATAATTTCTCATAGAAGTGACACACAAGACTAATATAAAGGTTTGACTCCAAAAGAAAAAAAACTAACATAGAGACGAATCTAAAGAGCGCGGGGAGGGATGTTAGCCCCTTGAAAACTTTTTAATCCCTCTAAAAATTTACTAATTAAATTTAAGTCTTTTATTATAATATTTTTTTATTTTACCCCCAATAATTTATATTTTTATCTTAGCCCTTAACAATAAAATTAATAAAATTTTGGTGTCACCCTTGGACTAGCAAACTAGTATTAAAAATGTTACTAGCAAGACTGAGGCCCTTGGAAGTTTGAGATCTCAAGTTTAAGTTCCACTATGTGTAAATCATTGTATGAGTTCTTTTTTTTTATAAATTTTATTCTAATCTAAATTTGGATATTCAAATGTATTTTTTAATAGTTAGTTCCAATCATAGTTATCTAAATATGTATTGTTTGTATTCGTAATTGGGATTGTACTTATATCTTAAAAACTATATATTAGAAAGAGTGATTTTATAATTAAAATAAAAAAAATATTAATTTTATTATTAAAATTTTAATTTGAATCAAACAAGTCCTTAAAATTTACCTTATTATTCAAATTTAATAGATTGATTTAATTGAAATTTTGATTTCGATACAACGAATAACCCGAACTTTGGAATCTAAATGCAATAATGATGAAATATTTTGTAAATTAATAAATTTGTTTACAACAGTCCAAAAAGGAGCATATATATAATCTATGGACTGCTCACATTGTTATCATTGGCCTTTATTTTCTTATAAAACTCAAGATTCTGAGCTCCAACATCCACCAACTTGACCTCACTTTAACGTCTTTTATCGATTCTTAATATACCTGATTTTGTTGTTATTACATATACATACACATATATAAATCTTAGGCATGAAAAGATTTTAAGTACCATATTTGACACTGCATACAGAGAGACAGAGAGAGAGTTCAAAGGCATGGAGTTGGCATTGCTGGTGGTGAAGATGAGTGGAACATGCTTGTTGATTGGGTTGATTGGAATGGTGATTCAGCTGTTTGATTCGATGATTTGGAAGCCCCAAAGGCTCCGTGCCAAGCTCCGAAAGCAGGGCATCCAGGGTCCCCCTCCTACATTTTTGCTTGGTAATACACTTGACATCAAGAAGGCACAATCTCAGTCCTCCTCAGTTTTGGCCCAACAACACATTACCCACAACAATTCCTCTACTGTCTTCCCTTTCTTCCATCAATGGATACAACAATATGGTATTTTCATTTCTTATTTTGCTATATATATATATTGGTACCGATGTGTATATATATATATATCAAGAAAATTGTAGAAATTATTTGTACTTGTATCAAGCACAGTACGAAGTAACGTTGTAAACCTTTTTATTTTCAGGCCCAACCTTTTTGTTTTCGCTTGGCAACATACAGATTTTACACATAACAGACGCTGATTTGGTGAAGGAAATAATTACATGCACTTCAATGGACTTGGGAAATCCCACCTATCAACAGAAGGAACGAGGCCCTCTTCTTGGCAAAGGCATTTTAACTTCAAATGGTGCCTTATGGGCTCATCAAAGGAAAATCATTGCTCCTGAATTATACATGGACAAGGTCAAGGTATGTCTATTAATTATCCATGGATCAATTCTAAATTTATTATTATGTTCATTACAGTATGTTGTTGGGACTTTGGCGTCTTCCATGTGTTTGTAGGGTATGACACACCTAATGGCGGAGTGCTCAGTTATGGTGGTGAAGGGATGGAAGAGCAAAATAGACAGCCATGGTGGAGCAGCAGACATAAAAGTTGACGATTGTTTACGAAGGTTTACAAGGGATGTTATCTCAAGGGCTTGTTTTGGAAGCAATTATTCCAAAGGAGAAGAGATTTTCTTCAAAATTAGAGCTCTACAAGAAGCCATGTCAAAAAAAGTTTTATCTAATGGCTTCCCTGGAATGAGGTTCGGTTCAATTCGATTCGGTTTTCTTTTCCTTTGTTGAATTGGAATCTGATAGAAATGAGTGGATTCGGAATTTTCAGGTATCTTCCGACGAAGAGCAATAGGGAAATATGGAGATTGGAGAAAGAAGTTCGAGCATTGATATTGAAAACTGTATATGAAACCAAGGATGAAACATCAAAGGAAGATCTGTTACAAATGATTCTGAAAGGTGCTGAAAGCAATGATTTAGGCCCTGATGCAACTGATAACTTCATTGTTGACAACTGCAAGAACATATATTTTGCTGGGTATGAAACAACTGCCATTACAGCTGCTTGGACCTTGTTCCTTCTAGCACTCAACCCTGATTGGCAAGACAAAGTTCGTGCCGAGGTTGTTCAAATTTGTGAGGGAAAAATACCAGATGCCGATATGATCCGGCGGATGAAAACAGTAAGCACAACCTTCATTTTTCGTATATGTGAGGCAGTAACATGTCCTGAAATTAACTATGTTTGAATGGATGGCAGCTGACAATGGTGATCAATGAGACGCTAAGGCTATATCCTCCAGGAGCTATTATATCGAGGGAGGCCTTAGAAGATATGAAATTTGGAAAACTTGATGTGCCCAAAGGAGTGAATATTTGGTTAATGCCGGTGACACTTCACCAAGATCCTGAAATATGGGGACCTGATGCTCATAAATTCAACCCTGAAAGGTTTGCCAACGGTGTCAGTGGCGCCTGCAAGTTCCCTCATGTGTATTTGCCTTTTGGATTCGGACCGCATACATGTTTGGGGCAGCATTTTGCCTTGGCCGAACTCAAGCTACTTCTTGCCCTTGCTTTGTCAAATTTCACTTTTTCTCCCTCACCAAACTATAGGCACTGCCCATCTTTGAGTTTGATTATTGAACCTAAATATGGAGTCAATCTCATTGTTAGGAGGCTTTGACTTATCCATCACAACTACTCTAATAATTTCTTCAATACTTTCTAAGTTTATGTCCAAGAAGATACAATGAAATAAAAATATGTTCCTTTCGTTTCAAATTTTGTTGAATGATTTTGTTGTATATCCTCTCGATGAGGGGAATCGAGTATTTATAATAAACAGTTATTGTTCATTGAAATGACATTTTAGGTAAACTTCATACACACCAACACGTATACTGCTCTAGACTTAACACGTGTTTATCGTACTACACGCTTGACTTTGCACTCTCTCCGTTCGAACACCCAGCAATACACATGCGAACCTAGCTTGCGAGCTCTTCCTCTGAGCCCTTAATGTCTCTACCTTGTGTGTGGGGCCCAGGTTCCTCTGCATGGGTTGGTAGTTCGGGTTTATGTCCGGGTTTCGGGTCGATAAAAGGAAATACCATAACAAGTTTATATAATTTTTTTTTCCTTCCAACAACTTCACATCATACATACAATATATATATATATATATATATATATATATATACGAGTTTGAAAAAAAACTTTTGAATCGTTAAGAATACCCTTTATTTTCCATCATATTTAAATTAAAATTTAAAATAATTATAATTAATTTTAAAAAGTGAAAAATATATTATAGTAGTTATATTAAAATAAAAGTTGTGATAATCATCATAAATTTAAATTTATTATTTGGAAAAAGAAATATATTATAAAAAAGAGTTGTGATATTGTGAGCTTATTTGAATTTTTTAGTTTAATTCAAGGACTAAATTGAACTTCGATTTAAATTAGGGATTAATTTGCATTTTCATCTTTAAGTGAGGGACTAATTGTGTAGTTAATCTTTTTATTTTTAAGTTTAGTTAAATTAGTTCTGTGGGTGTGTGTTTGCGGTTTTATTTATTTATTTATTTATTATTATTATATATAAAAACTAGTATATATAAAAACATGAGTTTGGAAAGATTTTTGAACCGACAAGAATACCTTTTAGTATTAATTATTTTACTAAATTAACATTAGAATAATAATTTATTAGTATCATAATTTGATAATAATAAAAATAATATTAATTAAATATTAATTAATCTGATAGTATATTAATGGAAAATTAATTAATTGGTCTTATCTTTTAAAATTTTTACTCAAAAATTAACATAATATATTATTAATTAATAAAATGTAAATTTATGAAATTATTGAATATAATTGAATAAATTAAAAATAATCATTTCTTTTTATTTTATTTTGAATTTCTTTTTATTGCATGATTTTCAATAAATATTCAATGTATTTCTCATATTATTTGATTGATTAATAGTAGTATTCAAATTTAGGTCAACAACCTAGCAAAATTTTAATTCTTGAAAAATAGACTTATCATGCTTAATTCTCTAGTATTCTTTAAATTCAATCATCAATGCATAATTAACTATGACTTATTCTCAAACATGTCAATAAAAATCACAAATCATCAGAAATTTCATCCTAATTAGTAATATGACAACTTTGCATAAAAACAAGACTAAATCAGGGATTTGAGAATAATGTAAAAAAGTTTGACACTTTTACCCCCCACTCTTAAGATGTACATTGCCCTCAATGTACAAAGATAAATAATGATAATTAGTGATCAATCAAAAAATAAAATACCTAATAATAACAATAATAATAATAATAATAATAATAATAATGCAAAAATATGTACAAGATAATAATATAACTATAATAATAATATAATATAACAATAAAATAATAATAATGATTCCAAAATAGAATAATAGTCATAATAATATGAAATATGTACAACATAATTAATATAGTAATAATAAATAGTAATAGTAATTAATATAGTAACAATAATAATACACAATGTATATAATATAATAGTAATAATAATAATAATAATAATACGAAATAGTAAATATATATATAGCTAATAATATAATAATAGTAATATAATATAATAGTAATAATAATAATTAATAACAATACGAAATAGTAAATATATATGGCTAATAATAATAATAATAGTAACTAATAATAGTAATAACAATATAGTAATAATAGTAACAATAAAATAATTAATGATAATAATTAAAAAAAAAAACTAAAGGAGGACCAAATTGGATAAAAACTGATTTTGGGGTCGATTTGAAATAAAAGAGAAGGGAGAGGACTAATTTGTAAAGCGTGAAACGAATGGAGGGTCTAAAGCGGCAATAGACCCCCCCATTGAAACGATGCGCAGAAAAGAGGACTAAATTCGAAACTCTGCCAAATCATCGGGTCAAAATCGAATAATAAAAAAACTTAATTGCGCTGGTGTGAAAAAGTGGAAGGACCAATGGAGCAATTTCCCCATTTAACGAAAACGCGCGGACCCTCTGACCGGGTCGGGTCGCGCGCGCGGGTCGCCGAGAAACGGCGCCGTTTTGGGATTAGTCCCCCTAGCCTAAAACGACGTCGTTTGGTGCTTGTATATAAGGCCATAAGTCTTGAAAAAAAAATCATTTGTAACCTGTTCTCAAAAAAAAAAATTTCCCAAGCCCCTCTTTTCTCTCTGCAGGCCCCAAGTCCGGCGAGGGGGACCCCCGTGGCGCCGCCGTGCCGGCCACCGCGAAAATCGCAAAAGGTGGGTTTTTCTTCTTTTTTCTTTTTTTTTATTTTTTATATGCTTTAATACGTATATACTTGCGAACGAAAAAAATAATGAAATCAAAATGAACAAAATTACCTTCGGAAGCTTTGTTCTTATTTTCGTTGCATTTTTTTTCTGATTGTTCGGGATCTGTTGCTTTTTTTTTTTATTTGAATCTGCTTTCTATTGATTTTCTGATTGATTCCCCAAAAAAAAAAAAATGCTTTACAGTTTTCTTTTTTAGGCTTTATAGCCGATTGAAATGATAAAAGAAAGCAAAAATAAAGTATCCTTCTTCTTCTTTTTCTGCCCATTATAGTTTGTCTTGTTTTGTAGGCGTGCTTGGTGGCCGAAAACAGGGAGAGGTGGTCGACAGTGGTGCGCTCGTGGGTGCTGCGAGTTGCGGCGCACCAGGGGACGAGTGGAGGGGCAATGCGGCGCTGGTTTACTTTAGGGTTCCAAAACCCTACATTATTCTGAATGGATCTTGATGTATTGGGTCAAATAGGGTTAGGGAATTGGTCGTAGTTGGGCTTAATGTTGGGTCAGTTCATTTGGGCTCATTTTTTAGTTGTTTGGTTTTGGGCCCTGGGTTAAGAAACCCGGGCCAAAAATTGGTGCTTACAGCTGCCCCTCTTTGTTCATTATCGTGAAACGATAATAGAGCAAAGACAATAGAAGAACCAATTTTTGCCCGGTCTTGGCCGAGCCTTGTCTTCTTCAAATAGCTTCAAGCTCCACTGTAACTCGTTGCTATGATTCGCTACACTGTTTCGTTATATCTTCAGGGGGATTGCCTCTTCAAGGGTACCGTAACTAGCACCTCGGTTGGCTTCGATGTGATTTCAAGGCTTTGATCTTCTTCACCGTTTCGTTAAATCTTCGGGGAGACAAAGTTTCCTATTCCATTGCTTCTTCAAGGGCACAGTGGCTAGTGCCTTGATCGGCTTCGATGTGATTTCAGGGCTTTGATCTCCTCCATCGGGACTTCGAGGAAATAAATCCGAACTTTTCAAACTACTTCATCACCCTCTTTGGGGAAACTTCGATCTTCATTCTACTCCACTGCTACTTCTGAGAGATATAGCCTATAGCTTCATCTTGCTCTTGTTCAATCTTCTTTGTCCACTGGAACTTCTTCGTCCGACTTGCTCAAGGCGACTTCAGTCTTCCATCTCTCTGATATGAGTTGATATTTCGAAAGGGAATTAAAAGACACCTCAAAGAGTGACCCGAGGCTCAACTCACCTCTCTCTGATATGAGTTGATATTTTGAAAAGAAATTAAAAGACACCTCAGGGAGTGACCCGAGGCTCAACTCACCTCTCTCTGATATGAGTTGATATTTTGAAAAGAAATAAAAGACACCTCAGGGTGTGACCCGAGGCTCAACCCACTTCTCTCTGATATGAGTTGATATTTTGAAAAGAAATTAAAAGACACCTCAGGGTGTGACCCGAGGCTCAACTCACTTCTCTCTGATATGAGTTGATATTTTGAAAAGAAATTAAAAGACACCTCAGGGTGTGACCCGAGGCTCAACTCACTTCTCTCTGATATGAGTTGATATTTTGAAAAGAAATTAAAAGACACCTCAGGGTGTGACCCGAGGCTCAACTCACTTCTCTCTGATATGAGTTGATATTTTGAAAAGAAATTAAAAGACACCTCAGGGTGTGACCCGAGGCTCAACCACTTCTCTCTGATATGAGTTGATATTTTGAAAAGAAATTAAAAGACACCTCAGGGTGTGACCCGAGGCTCAACTCACTTCTCTCTGATATGAGTTGATATTTTGAAAAGAAATTAAAAGACACCTCAGGGTGTGACCCGAGGCTCAACTCACTTCTCTCTGATATGAGTTGATATTTTGAAAAGAAATTAAAAGACACCTCAGGGTGTGACCCGAGGCTCAACTCACTTCTCTCTGATATGAGTTGATATTTTGAAAAGAAATTAAAAGACACCTCAGGGTGACCCGAGGCTCAACTCACTTCTCTCTGATATGAGTTGATATTTTGAAAAGAAATTAAAAGACACCTCAGGGTGTGACCCGAGGCTCAACTCACTTCTCTCTGATATGAGTTGATATTTTGAAAAGAAATTAAAAGACACCTCAGGGTATGACCCGAGGCTCAACTCACTTCTCTCTGATATGAGTTGATATTTTGAAAGGAAATTAAAAGACACCTCAGGGTGTGACCCGAGGCTCAACTCACTTCTCTCTGATATGAGTTGATATTTGACTGGATCTCAAAATATCATCTGGTGGACCTCGGATGCCTTCTTTCTCCTTGGTTTGGCGCAACCATCGTCAAGACTTCTTGCTTTACTGGTGTACCTGTATGTGTCATGCGTGATGATGTCATGATATGTGTCTATTTGTCCTAAATGCCTACATGATTATGCCATGTGTCTTGGGCTTGTTTGTCATATATCTCTTCTTGTTACGGCTCTCATGATGGCCTGCACTCACTGCTTCGACTCTTGACTTTCCTCAGACTTGATACCCGCCCTCGGGTTATACGAGTAATTCGTTTTCCCTTTTTTTTTTTTTTGGCCTTGCTTTGAAGCTCCCGTGTCTACCCAATTCTCCTCCAGGTAATGCTCCATATTCTTTTCGTTTAGAGTGTGTAATTTTACTATTCATCTTCAAAATGAAACATAAGAAAAATGCATGAAAATTGCAAAGTAGGAATGGAAGATGTTCCTCATATTTATTTCAAAAGCAACGAGAAAATTGACAAGGAATGACTCGATTAAGAAAGCATTATAAAAGGAAACAAGTTTAGTTGTAATAAATGCTCTAGATATCCGACGTATGAACTTCTCCATGTTTCTTCGTCCTGAATCTTTTCGAGCAAGATTTTCGTGTAAAAGATTCTTAGCTTCAGAGTCCGCTTCAATACTATGATCTCGCTGTTTGACTCTTGTTCAACCCATTTCTGCTTCTCGGACCAATTGCTTCCTTAGGATGCCCTTTCGGGTTTTCATCCTAAGCCTTCTCTGTTTTCAGGATGCTTTTTTTTTTTTTTAGGCATAATATTTCTTCACGGCATCTGAGTTTACCGGATTTGGTAACTCCTTCCCATCCATTTCAGTGAGGATCAAAGCCCTCCTGAGAAAGCTCTCTTTACGACGTATGGTCCTTCCCAATTCGGTGCCCATTTTCCTCGAAAGTCCTTTTGTATAGGGAGAATCTTCCTCAACACGAGTTCTCCTTCGCGAAATTCCCTTGGACGCACCTTCTTGTTATGGGCTGCGATCATCTCCTTTGGTACATCTGTCCGTGACAAATTGCCTTCAAGCGTTTTTCTTCAATCAGATTCAGTTGGTCATATCGAGCCTGAACCCATTCAGATTCTTCTAGCTTTGACTCCATTAAGATTCGCAGGGAGGGGATTTCCACCTCAATGGGCAGCACGCTTCCATTCCATAGACTAGAGAGAAAGGAGTTGCCCCCGTAGAGGTACGCACACACGTGCGATACGCGTATAGAGCGAATGGTAGTTTCTCGTGCCAATCTTTATACGTCTCAGTCATCTTCCCAATGATCTTCTTGATATTCTTGTTAGCGGCTTCTACTGCCCGTTCATCTTTGGGCGATAGGGTGAGGAATTGTGATGCTTTATTTGAAATTGCTCGCACACTTCCTTCATCATTTTGTTGTTCAGATTCAAAGCATTATCTGAAATAATTCTTTTCCGGCAAGCCATATCGGCATATGATCTCCTTTTTTAAGAATCTGCACACTGCTGTCCTTGTCACATTAGCAAACGAAGCAGCTTCTATCCATTTTGTGAAGTAGTCTATGACCACAAAAATGAATCGGTGTCCATTAGAAGCTTTCGGGGAGATTGGCCCTATAACATCCATGCCCCACATAGAAAAGGGCCACGGGGAAGTCATGACATGAAGGGTGAAGGTGCTGCATGAATTTTATCGCCATAAACTTGACATTTGTGACACTTCGTGCGTAACTAATGCAATCGCTTCCATTGTCAACCAGTAATAACCGAGCCTCATAATTTGCCTGGCCATAGTGAAGCCATTGGCGTGCGTTCCACAAACTCCTTCATGGACCTCTTCGAGTATCTTTCTGGCTTCAACAGTATCCACACATCTCAGGAGGACTTGATCTTTCCCTTTTGTACAGGATGTCCCTATCGAGAACGAACCCGCTGCCAATTTCCTGATTGTTCTTTTGTCGTTCTCATTTGCTTGCTCGGGATATCTTTGATTCTTGACATATTCTAAGATATCATGGAACCATGGTTGCTCGTCTGCCTCGTTGTCAATGCTAAAACAATGCGCCGGGGCCTCGTATATGCTCATCTGGAGAGGCATTATTTCTGTTTCTCGGTTTGCTTTGAACATTGAAGCCAAAGTGGCCAGGGCGTCAGCCAACTGGTTTTCCTCCGTGGGAAATAATTAAAAGTCACTTCTTCGAATTCTTCGACCAGTTCGATAACGAGATCGCGATATTTAACCAACTTCGAGTCCTTACTTCCCAAACTCCACGGATTTGGTAAATCACCAATGCCGAGTCCCCGGAGACTGCCAAGACCTTAACGTTCTGCTCGATAGCTGCGCGAAGTCCCATGATGCAAGCCTCATATTCTGCTATGTTGTTGGTACAGAAGAAATTTAATCTGGCAGTAAAGGGGTAATGGTACCCTTCGGTGACACTAAGATGCTCCAATCCCGTGCCCCAACGCGTTTGACGCGCCATCAAAACTCATCTTCCATGATTTCTCTTTTGACGATTCACACTCTTTTCCGTAACGCATATCAAGTCTTCGTCTGGGAAGTCAAATCTCAATGGCTCGTACTCCTCTGTTGTCCGAGTTGCTAAGAAATCAGCTATTGCGCTCCCTTTAATCGATTTCTGGCTTACGTATACGATGTCATACTCTGATAGTAGGATCTGCCATCGTGCCATTCTTCCTGAGAGTGCAGGCGACTCCATCATGTACTTTATTGGGTCTAGCTTCGAAATCAGCCACGTCGTATGATACAGCACATATTGCCTAAGCCTCCGAGTTGCCCAGACCAGAGCACAACAGAACTTTTCGATTGTCGGATATCTTGTCTCACACTCCGTGAATTTCTTACTGAGATAATAGATCGCCTGTTCTCTTTTTCCAGACTCATCATGTTGCCCCAAGACGCAACCCATTGAGTTTTCGGACACAGTCAGATATAGTATTAGTGGCCTTCCGGGGGTTGGGGTACTAGCACCGGAGGACTAGATAAATACTGCTTTATCTTGTCAAAAGCCTCTTGGCATTCCTTGTCCCATTCTCCAGAATTGTGTTTTCGAAGGAGTCGAAAAATTGGATCACACTGCTTGGTGAGTTGAGCAATGAACCGAGCAATGTAATTCAGCCTCCCTAGAAATCCTCTGACTTCCTTTTGTGTGCGCGGCGGCGGTAGTTCTTGTATGGCCTTTATTTTATCCGGATCAACCTCGATACCTTTCTTCTGACGATGAATCCCAATAATTTCCCGAGGTAGCCCCGAAGGTACATTTGGCAGGGTTAAGCTTTAGTTGGAATTTTCTCAGTCTTTCGAACAGCTTCCGGAGGTTTCAACATGCTCTCTTTCTCCTTGAGATTTGGCGATCATATCGTCGACATAGACTTCTATTTCCTTATGCATCATGTCGTGGAACAGTGTCACCATGGCTCTTTGATATGTTGCCCCGGCATTCTTTAAACCGAACGGCATCACTTTGTAGCAGAATGTCCCCCACATCGTCGTGAACGTAGTTTTCTCCATATCCTCGGGAGCCATCTTGATTTGGTTGTAGCCCGAAAATCCATCCATGAAGGAGAACAACGAATTCTTCGCCGTGTTATCTACCAATGTATCAATGTGCGGCAGCGGGAAATTATCTTTAGGGCTGGCTCGATTCAAATCACGGTAATCCACACACATTCGTACTTTGCCATCTTTCTTCGGTACTGGGACTATATTAGCTACCCATTCTGGATATCTAGAGACTTGCAGGAATCCAGCATCAAATTGTTTCTTTACTTCTTCCTTTATCTTTAAGAGCATTTCTGGCCTCATCCGCCTTAACTTCTGTTGGATAGGCTTGCATTCAGGTTTCAGTGGGAGTCTATGGACCGCTACATCTTCGTTCAACCTGGCATATCTTGATACGACCATGCGAACACGTCTTTGTACTCATGAAGCAAGGTGATTAGATCATGTTTGGTGTCTTCAGATATGGAGGTCCCGACTTTTACCTCTTGCTTCTTTTCTTCACTTCCTAAATTCACTGTCTCGACCGATTCTTGATAGGGCAAAATCTGTTTATCCTCTTGTTCTACCATTTTCAGTAGGTCTGGGGAAGAGGCATAGTCTTCGGCATCTTCTTCAGCCTCGAATTCTCCTACACAAATGCCTTCTCGAAGTCGATTTTAGGACTCGTAACAGGATTGTTCATGTCGTTGATATCCGAGCACCTGAAAAGTAAAAAAAGAAGACTATAGAGGGACGATCGTGACATGATGATATGGGATATATAGGGACAGGTAAAGAAAAAATGAATGTGGAACCAATGAGAATGAAAGAACGCGACAAAATGCATCTTTATTCATGTTTCATTTTAAAAGCTAGATAGACAAAATAAACTCTCACAACATATTCCCCTACAGCTTAGGGGTATACAAAAAGTTAATACTGAGCATTACTCCGGAGGGGATTTGGAAACTACAAGGAGATCCACAGCAGTCCAATTGTTCAAAGTGAATCCTGGAGGACAAGGGCGTATCATCGAAGATTTCCAATCGCATTATTCCCTTTGCCAATGACATTTATGCTGAAGTCCTGTAGACCCTTTTCACCCATGACACCATACTCCGTGGGTCCTCTTCTCCCGGGAATATAATTCCGGCCGAGGTAAATGTTTTCGACAAGGCGGATATGTTATGGGTTCCCACTCTAATTCTCGACCTGTGACTCTTGCGATCCTTCTTTCTTGCTCCCTTTGCAATTGTTTCCTTCTTTGTGCATGTCGGGCTTAAATCCTAAGCCGTATCGAGCCTTGTGGGGTACCGGTTTTAGCGCTCTAGCCATCCCTTGCTGGTATTTCCCCAAGCCTTTCCTTGCTCGGGCTCCTTTTCCAACCGTTAGTTTGATTCCCATCCTGGTATTCTTTGATAACTTGGGCGTGGGAGCTTTACTTCCTTCAGCGACGAAAGTAGCATTGATGAATTCAAAGGAGCGGAAGGAACATTCTACTGCATCTTTGTTTACTTCGATGTAGGGTGCATCAGCGGAGATAGACGCGACGATGTCTTCCTCACCAGCGACTGTGATCAAGCGATCATCCATGATAAACTTCATTTTCTGGTGGAGAGATGAAGGGACTGCCCCGCAGAATGGATCCAAGGTCTCCCTAAGAGGCAATTGTATGAAGGTGCAATGTCCATGACCTGGAATTCAATATTGTATGTGCATGGGCCCACTTCTAGAGGGATCTCTATCTTTCCCATGACCTCTCGTCGCGTCCCATCAAACGCTCTGACCGTGGAATGACAAGGTCTCAAATAAGACATATCCACCGGCATTCTGGATAGTGTTGCTAAAGGCATGACGTTAAGCGCAGACCCGTTATCAATGAGTACACTTGGTACTATATAACCTTTGCAATAGGCCGTGATATGTAGTGCCTTGACGGAGCCCCTTCCATTTGGTGGTATTTCATCATCGCTGAAAGAGATGAAATTATCTGCGTTTAGGTTATTTGCCCACCTATCGAGTTTTTCCACGGGTACATTACTCGGTACATATGCTTGGTTTAACACACTTAATAGAGCGTTTCGGTGTGGTTCTGAGTTTAACAGTAGAGATAACACTGAGATCTTTGCTGGTTGCTTGCTCAATTGCTCCACAACGTTATACTCGCTGTGCTTGATAAACCTCAAAAATTCGTGTGCTTCGTCCTCACTTACGGGCCTTTTAGATTCTTGTCCAGATTGTACTTCAACCTCAGCCTCGGTTTCATGCATCGGCGCCTTCCCCTTTTGACTCGTGTTTGCGGCTTTCTTTTCCGGTTCGACCATCTTGGGAGAATAACATCTCCCGCTACGGGTGAAATGCCCCACCTCACTAATGTCACTAGTAGCAGCTTCGGGCATGGTAATGCCTACATCATACTTCCATGGCACCGCCTTGCTTTCCTTGTAAGGGAAGGGAGAAGGCATTTTGATTATCATATTCGGTTTTACCTCTTCCCTTTTTGCCTCGTAGTAGATTATCAAAGGTCGGTCGGCACTATAAGGGGGTCCTGATGATTGATCTCCGGATGCACATACATCTTTTTCGATGATCTCTTCCTTTTTATCATAGACCTCAAGCTCCTTATTGTTCATCATATCTTGGAGCAATTCTTTAAATTTCTCACAAGATTGGATACGGTGCCCTTCTATGCCATGAAAGACACAAAAACTTTGGCCTTCTGTATCTTCCTCCTTGGAACTTTTGTCAAGCGACCAAGCAAACCCTTTTTCATCATTATTTCCCATATTTTCCACAATGGCGTCTTTATTTCGGAGACACGACTTCTAGCTCGCCGGCCATCTTCATTTGTCACCATGTTGACGTTCCCTTCAGTATGGTTAGGGAGCGGATTTCTGGCCACCGTACTGATCCCATCAAAACGTAGAATGCCCGCATCAATTAGACTCTGAACCTTTCTTTTAAAGGCTAGGCAATTATCCGTGGAATGTCCCCGGTTTCCGGCATGGTACATGCAGCTAGCATTAGGATCGTACCATTTAGGGTAGGGAGGTTTCAAAGGTGCTATGTAATGTGGTGCTATTAATTGTTTCTCTAGCAACTTTGGGCACAGTTCCCCGTATGTCATGGGAATAGGGGCAAACTGAGGTTTTTCGGGGTTGGGTCTCGGTGGCCTCGGTTCATTTCTGGGTTGGCTCGGAGCGGTTGTGGTATTTGGTGAGAAGATGGTGAGTGGTCTTTGGGCATCAGCGGTATAGACGGGATAAGGGGGAGGGGTTTGATAATAGAGGTTCTGAGGAGGAAAGTAGAGGTTTGGAGTTGGGCGGAATTGAGGTCGAGGTGGATAGGGTATGGATTAGGAGTGTAGTGATTCTCGGTCCCTACCATATGGGTTTCTGGCTCCTTCTTCTTAAATGGCCTTTTAGAGCTTTCAGACCCTTCCATCCTTCCGTTCCTGATGCCGTTTTCGATGAGCTCTCCAGATATTACGACATCTGCGAAATCCTTTGTGGCATTCCCCACCAACTTGTCATAGAATGGCGCTCTTAAAGTGTTAATAAAAAGGACTGTGATCTCCGTCTTGGTTAGTGGAGGTTCCACTTGAACCGAGACGTCTCTCCACCTTTGAGCATATTGCCTAAAGGTCTCAGATGGCTTCTTTTCCATCATCTGCAATGTTAGGCGATCAGGCGCTATGTCGGAGGCGTGTTTATATTGTTCACAAAATGCTGCAGCTAAGTCATCCCATGATTGGATTTTTTCTCTTCCTAGTTGATTGTACCATCGGAGAGCTGACCCTATCAAGCTTTCTTGAAAGCAGTGTATCAGCAACTTGTCTTCGTCCTCATAACCAGCCATTTTCCGACAAAACATGATGAGATGTGCCTTTGGGCACCTTGTTCCATCGTATTTCTCAAAGTCTGGTGCTTTAAATTTTGGGGGCAAGACCAGACCAGGAACCAAACTGAGCTTTTTGACGCTCATTGCGGAAGAGGCTCTAGTTCCCTCTACTGCCCTGAGTCTTTCTTCCAGATCTTTAAACTTGTCTTGAGCGCCCTGATCCTTCATTCTTAACCTAGCTAGTTCCACAGGACCATCCAAATCTGGGACAATAGGGTCAGCTGGGTTAGTTCCGTGACTTGATGCAAATACTCCTTGCCCTAGATGGGCAGGTGGGAGCACAGGTGGGTGTTCTAGGCCTGTAAATTCATGGGGTGGAGTAAATCCTGGAGGATGGCCTTCGCTTTCTTTCCCGGTACTAGTTGTAGGGTCTTTTCCTTTGTTTGTTATCCCATCATTAATTGAGTCACTTGGGCCACCATATCTTTTTGAGCCTTTTCCATCTGGTCTTTCAATTCTTTCTGAAACTTCTTCATTTGGTCTTCCATGTCCTTCTGGAATTGTTCGTATCTTTGGTCCATTGCTTTTGCCTTGCGACGAGTGTTGTAGTAATGTACGATAGGTTGATCCTCGTCGGTTTCCAGGGTAACTTCTGTCACGTTTTTAACCAATTAGGCTCCTGCAAATGTTGTGATGCATGCGAATGGATGCAATGCGAATGCGTGAAATGAATGCAAAAGGCGTCGATTCTCATTCAATTCCTTATAGAAAGCTTGTTTAAGAAACAAAATCTTTTACATAAAATTGAGTCATATAAGCGACCTAGCCCTTATGCCTAGAATTTTAATTTTCTCGAGGAGTGAGGCTAACTCTCGACCCCGGTCTGACTTCGATTCATACAGTATACTTAATACACCGGCTTGGACCGCTAAGGATTGTAGATGTTCAGCCACTTCTCGTATCTGTGTTACTGCTTCACCCATGACGTAATCTCTTTCCTTGACCTGATTCTGAGATTGTTGGAACCGGAACTCACTATTCTCTAGTGCCATTTCGAGCTCTACTAATTTCCCTTTTAACTCTTCAATCTGGTTTAGGCTTGACTTTAGCTTCACCGTAGAGTCGTGTCTTTGGTCAAACGTCTTTTCTTGTTCTATTAATCGAGCTTTCAGTGTCTCATTCTCCCTTCGATTCTCACTTGCAGCCTTCTTTAGAACATCCCTTTGTGCTTGAACCTCTTGGAACTTTTCCCTCCACTGATCAACCTTGGCTTTCTCCTCTCGAATTTCTTGACGCCACTGTTCTGAAGTTTTACCCAATCCGGCAGTCCTCATTGACAGGCGCAGCTTTCTATAATCCGTCTTCAGGCTCTCTAGATCTTCTTCGGCCTTTCTCTTTCCTTTCTTCAATCTCTCAACCTCCGAATTTTGGACATCCATATCCAACATCAAATACATCTTTTCTTCTTCTAGCTGATCTATCCTCTTTTTCAACTCTGAATTTTTATTTTCAAAATCTTGCTTCATAATCTCCGTCTCGGAAGGGACTACTTGTAAGTACTTCTCTATCGGTTGAGTATCATCGTGTGTCGGTTTAGGGACGTTATCGTTTATTCTTTTACTCCGCCAGGCATTATACTCGAGGGTTACCATTGGACCTACAGCAATTCTTTTCATCCGGCAAATTTGTTTCCAAGCGTCAGCGATCTCCCGAACCTTCTTCTTGGAATTATTCCCTTTATATGAAAACTCAAACTGAGCTAGGCCGTAAGTCGTTGGTATAAACTGTCTTGAGTAGTATTGCCTTAGTACAAGCAAAGGAGCATACCCAATGGCTCCCCAAATTCCTAGCAGAGGAACCCAATCATAACTCCCACAACGGTAGATAATTTCATCGGGAACAAACCAAGGGGCTTTCCATTCAATGTCTTTTTCTTGAAGATTTTGAAGGAGTGCGATCCAATTTTCTTCTAATATGTCGTCTCTCTTGGGCTTATCCACCAACTCCTTTAACGGGGAATAATTTTCATAGTGAACTCGACAAGAAGCTCTCTCTATTTTCCAGAAATGGCTATGGAACCAAACTAGTAATAGTTGCGCGCATCCCATGAATCTACCCTCGCCCGCTCTTCGGCACGCATTTAAAGATCTAAACGTTTCGGCAAGAATGGCTGGTACTGGCGTAACTCCTTTGTCAAGGCGATCGAATAAGTCAACAACCGCTTCGTCCACATGCCTCAAAGCTCTCGGGAAAATTACTAGGCCATAGATACTTAAAGCGAAGATGTCAACCTTCCTCTTGGCATCGGGATGTGTTAATATCAAGTCCCTTAAGTTTACCCATGGAATGCATTTCCCTTCACCTTTCTGCTGAATACGTGCCACGACCCATCGTTCGCTCATTCCAGTGATGTTCATCAGTTTCTTTACCAAGGTTGGTGCATTGCCGGCCCTAAAGTAGACTTTATCAACCTGAGCCCTTCGATTGCGCAGTAAAGCCGTGTATTCTTCTATGGTAGGTACCAGATCCACTTTCCCGAATGTGAAGCAGCTATATGCGGGATTCCAATATTGGGTTATGGCCCGAAACAAGTGTTTGTCCACTCTGATGTCAAGCAAATAGGGTAGATCGCCATAATTAAGGTAGAAAAGCTGCTTAGTCCCCTCATCCCAATGAGCCCACATAACTTTTAATTCTTGTAACTCATTCTGTGTCATACTGATGCGAGTAAAGTCCCCTAACTCTGATGTATATCCCTCGGCTAGACTATCCCCTTTCTCGAGTTGTATCTTCTCTGACCATATACGCACGGCCGCGTTATCCTCTACTTTATCAAGGAATCCGTCCCCCATAACAAGCTTCTATCTTAGTAACTGAACGGAGATCGACACCTTTTAATGTGAATATGACATGCAATGCAATCAAAACAAGAGAAAATGTTAATGCAAGAGAAGATAAGCGGAAAAAAAAAATTAGTATAAGAGAACTAAGCAAACACTTATTGGGGTGACTACTATGGGTTTAGCGTGGTTCTGTCCAAGATGGATTCCTAGGTTTCTCTACATGTGGTTTAGTTCTAAAGAGAGGTACCCGAACCGGCAGATTCCTCAATCCTCACCCATTATAGGCTCATACAGATCGAGTTCAGTTCGGGGGAATACATTTCCCTATGGCCATGCGGAGGTGAAAACCTCACGAAACCATAGGTACGGATGTATTCCGGAAGCGGTCCCCTAGCCCATGCGGAGGTGAAAACCTCACGAAGGCATAGCTTCTCATTCCCACTTAAGGGTGTGACACAACGGTCATGCAAAGATGAATGCGGAGACACCCTATGAGACTTGACATCATAGTATCAACAGATGCGTCAAAAGAAACATGATTTTTTTCACAATGATTTTCCAAATTTTGACAAAAGGACAAAAAATAATCAATTTTACGGCCTGACTCTCTAAGGCGTCCCCAGTGGAGTCGCCAAGCTGTCGTAACCATCTTTTGACAAAAACAGGGATCGACCTCGGGTTTTAAAAATGAGTAAAAACGGGAGTCGCCACCGACCTTTTATTGGGTGTGATCGGATCACCTTTGTTTTAATAAAACATTTGATTTACTAAAACAGTGTTTTAGGTCTACGAATATTCGAGAAAATAGGTTCGGGAGTCGGTTACGTGCGAGGAAGGACTAGCACCCTCGCAACGCCCAAAATTGGTACCAAATTGATTAATCGATGTCCTAACGTCAAAAAGTTGGAAATGATTTTGAAATCTTGCTCTTTTGATTGTTTTTAAACGACTTGATTAAACAATGATATTCCCTTGTTTCGAAGGAATAGAGTTTCACATCCAGCACGATTGGACGCGATAATCTAAGTCCTTGAATCCAAGATCATCTCCGAAATTCTCTAAGTACATATTTTTTTGAAATTTTGTAAAGGGCATTTGCTCATTCGGTCATACGAGAGGAAACACACCCAGCACGATTGGGCGCGATCCTTCGAACTTCCAAACGCATAAATATCACCTTATTTAAAAATTGGAACAAAATTTAAAAGGTTATCCACTTGTTCGGTCAAACGAAAAGTCACACCCAGCACGATTGGGCATGAAGTTTTGAATTCCCAAACTCATGAATATTACCTTTATGAAAACTCATTTTTTTGAATAAAAACGAGAAAAAACAAAATAAAATAATAAAAGATAAAATGTTGAGTTAAGATGAAATAACGAAAATAAGAAATTGGCAAAACATGATAATAAAAGATGGCATGATAAACAAAAATAGAAAGATAACATTTAAAAAGAAATAGTGAATAAAAACAAAAAGATGTTAGTCATGGTAGTGACACTAGTAAATATAATAATAATAATAGTAATAATAATAATGATATAATAATAATAACGATATGAAGTATGTACAACATGACAATATAAACATAATAAATATAATAATGATAGTAAGTATATATGTACAAAATAGTAACATAAGTATGATAGTAATACTAATAATAGTGTAGCTACTATAATAACAATAACAATAACAACGACAATAGGAAATATGTGCAATATAATAATGATGTGATAGTAATAATAATAATAATAATATATACAACATAATAACATATAGTATAATAAGAATAGTGAGCATGATGATAATAATAATAATCATAATAATGCAAAAATATGTACAAGATAATAATAATAATAATAATATTAATAATATTAATAATAAAAATAAATATAGCAATAGTAACAATAATAATAATAATGGAAAATATAATAATAGTATAATAAAATACTAGAAATATTAAAAGTAACTAAAAGGGACCTAATTGCGTTTTAAAATGGGATTTGGGGGTAAATTCGAAATAAAACGAAAGAAAAAGGAGTTATTTGTAACGTGCGCGAAACCTGGATGGTCCAAAATAGAAATAAAACCTTTTATTGAAACGGTGCGTTGGGGGGAGGGACTTAATTTGAAGTCGTGGAAGATTATTGGGCCGAAATCGGGAAAATGAAAGACTTGATTGCGCAGTCACGAGAAGGAGGAGGGACCGAACGCGCAATTTCCCCCTAAAGGGGAGGACGCGCGGATCCTGGGTCGGATCCGGGTCAACGCGCGGATCCCCTCCCCTTGAAACGGCGCCGTTTTGGTTTTAGTATAAAATCAAGATTTTCCCCTTTTTTTTCATTTGTGCAGTTCATAAAAAAAAAATAACTTCTCCTCTCCTTTTTATCTGTTTTCTGCTTAGCTTGGGCGATTTCCGTTCGCTTTCTCCACCGCCGAGCCGCCGAGCGGTGGCCGGAAATCGCGAAAGGTATGTCTTTTTCTTCTTTTTTTCTTTTATTTTTTATGCCTTATATTATATATATTTATATATACATATTCGAAATAAAACTAAAAAAACACCAAAAAAAAGCGAAAAATGAGAATACTTTCGAAAAAAATACCTAGATAGATTTGTGTTCTAGATCTCGCGTTTGGGGATCTCTATTGCGGTTTTTCTTGAGTATGTTTCCTTTCTCGATTTCCAATCAAAAAAAAGAAGAAGAAAAGTCCTTTTTACAGTGTTCTTTCATTGGCTTTTATAGCCGATTTACACAATTTTTATATTATTCTCGTTTTGTTTTCTTCTGCTCCTGGATTGCTGTTGTGGCCGTCTTCTTTTTGCAGGTAGTGGGGCGGAGTGTGATGGTGCGCGTGGGTGCTGCGTGATGGTGGCCGACAGGGGGCGATGGGCGCACTAGGGGGCTGAGTGGTAGGCTCGTGCGGCGCCTAGGGGGCTAGGGTTTCAGAAACCCTAGCCAAAAATTTAAAAATTTTGGGCCTATTGGGCTCTTTGTAACTGGGTTGGGCCTGAATTTATTTTTTTGTTTTTTTGGTTTTGGGCTTTATCAGACTTTGTAATGGGCTTAATGGACTGTAAACGGACATTTGGACTGTTAAATTTATTTTGTTTATTTTTTGTTTTATTTAATTTTTGGTTTTGCAATTGGGCTCGGGTTTGTTGGGTTTTGGGCCGGGCAAATTTGGTTATTACACATGCTTCCATAATCATTTTAATAGGCAATTTTGCCAGTCTTTCCTTTATCTCATAACCGATAAATCACAATTTGCATGAATATAACATGTTATGTCATAACTCAATCTAGCCCAAAAGCCAATCACAAAATCGTCAATCGAATTTACTATGTATTTCATACATCACAAGTATAGACTCATAATCACAAGGTTTTCGTAAAATCATTCTCTGGACATCATGAACTCACAATTTCATGAAGTTAATGCTTATAAACTTTACGTGCATACCTGTACCAATTTGTAATACTCACATACTTTTTCTCTCCTTTGACATACCCATTAAATTTCCTGTTGAACCATTTGAATACTAAAGGATACTCAGGAATCTCGTACATACAGTACCGTACCAATGCAATATCCCAAATATGGTCTTACATGTAATATCATATTGATGCTAATAGCTCAGCTATGGTTTTACACGAAATCTCATATTGATGCCATATCCTAGATATGGTCTTACATGAAATCTCAAATTGATGCCATATCCCAGATATGGTCTTACACATAATCTTTGATAACCCTAATGCCATGACATTTGTATCCTAACTATTCCTAATGTTCAACCGGGATTTCTCGTTTGTCGAATTTTTTCGATTTTATTCAAGAGTAAATCACAATTCATATAATAATAAAGCAATTAAAACATAAATAACAATGCATTAATTACATACGAACTTACCTCGACATAAAAATAGTGAAAAAGGACTAAACGCTAATTACTCGTTTTTCCTCTGTTCTAGGTCCGAACCTCTTTTTTCTTGATCTATAATGTCACATTCATCTCATTTAATCATTATACTATTCAAATCAGCCCAAAATCACATTATGGAAAAAATTACATTTTTGCCCCTAAAGTTTCACATTTTTACAATTTAGTCCCTAGGCCCGTAAAATGAAATCTATTCAATTTCTTTAATAAAAAAGCCTAGTCGAACCATTTTCATAACTATAACAGCCCACAATTTCCATTGAAACACACTTTTACTACATTTTTACAACTTTTACAAACAAGTCCTTTTAGGCATTTTCACTAAAAATCACTTAGTAAAAGTTGTTTATCACACCTTAAACAATCAATATATTCCATCAAACACAAATACATGCATGTCACACATGGGTAAATTTTTAAACATGAACCTTACTTCAAAATAATGGTAGAAATAGGTGAACCGGATTACGGGGCTTTCAAAAATGTAAAAAGCATTAAAAACGGGGCTAGGATGAAATTACTATCAAGCTTGAAAAGTGGAAAAACCCTAGCTATGGAGCCCTTATGAAATTCGGCCAAGGTAGAAGAAAGATGAGTCAATTTTGGCTTTATTTTCCCTTTTTATTCTTTTATTAACCAAATGACCAAAATGCCCCTAAAGCCTTTCTTTGAAAATTTTCCTAAACATGTCCATTTTTGTCCATAAAAATAGCAATTGGTGAAATTTCTATATAAGGACCTCTAATTAAGAACCCATAATTATTTCATACTTAAAGCTTCTAGAAGACACATTTTGCAACTTTTGACCATTTAGTCCTAAAAGTCAAATTGGACACTTTACCAACAAAATTTCTCAACAAAACTTTCACACAATCAAGAAATCATATCATGAACCTTAAAAACATCATAAAATAAATATTTCTACTTCAGATTTGTGGTCTCGAAACCACTATTTTGACTAGACCCTAATTCGGGCTATTACAACTCTCCTCCTTTAGGGATTTTCGTCCCCGAAAATCTTACCAGAAAAGAGATTAGGGTAACATTCTCGTAGTTTCCTCTACCTCATCGAGGAGTCCTATTCGAGGGAAATACTTCCAGAAGCACTCTGTCATTGATCTGGAATCCAATATCTTAAATCAACACATCTGTATACTACTTATGTCGGTCTGAAGTTGCTTTCAACTTTCATGGATCACTTTCACCCTTTTCCTCAGAATCACAACTTAATTCCACCTCATATATCTCTTTCCAAGGCAAGAATCATATCATGATCCTTAAAACCATCATAAAATAAATATTTCTACTTCGAATTTGTGGTCTCGAAACCACTATTCCGGCTTGACCCTAATTCGAGCTGTTACATTCCCGATATGGCTCGCTTGAACTTCCCGATATATGACTATCTAGAGCTTCTCGTTAATGGCTCTTCGGAGCTACCCGTTATTGGCTCACATGAGCTTCCCGTTATATGGCTCGAGAGAGGGCTTCCCAATTATGTACTTTAATGAGCACTCCCGAATATTAATTGACGGATTACAAATTCATACATTTCATGTGTATTACCGTGTATCCATCGATATTTTAAATAGTTCAACAAAAAAAGTTCTTATATAAGTTAAGGTGAATTTTGAATGAGATATTACATGTATACACCTGAAAACACATGGAAATTTGATATTTGATGAGCTCATCCCCGATTCTTGGTATTCACATGAAATACATGACTAACATGTTGATGAAGTTGTGTGTTTAGGCTATTAGCCAAATTGCTTGGATGCATTTTGTATGCTTACCTTAAATGTAAATGATTGGTAAGTTTATTTCCTGTTATACGAACTTCCTAAGCATTAAATGCTTACTCTGTTTTATTTCCTCTTTTTTATAGTAGCTCAGAAGCTTGTTAAGGTTGGAAGCTGATCGGAGACACATCACACTATCCATCGGCTCATTTCGGTATAAATAGTAAATTAATTTTTGGTTATAATGGCACGTATAAGTTTAAATAGTCAATATTGGCATATAAATGTTTTGGTTGTAATTAGCCATTGGAATGGCTTATGATGAATGTGTTTTTATATATACATATGAGATAATGTCATGTTTGATATGAGTGTTTAGTATGGTTAATTGATAGTAAACTTCATAAGTATGTCTATATGCATTTTTGGTCAAATAGGTAAGTTTGGATATATAGATTTATGAAGTGATATGTCATGTATAAGACTTGATTTTGGCCTGTTTTAAATGTCTTGGATTGGCTTGAGAATATGTTTAAGTGTTTATGTAGGTGGCAAACAAGTTTGGATGAGAAATAAGGCTTGGAAATGGCCTTATTTTGTCCACACGGGCAGAGACATGGGCGTGTGTGACACATGGCCTAGCGCATGGGCGTGTGTTTCGGCCATGTGTACCCTACATCTTTAAAATTTAAAACAAAATGCTCAGGATTTTACACACGGCTTAGCACACGGGTGTGTGACTTGGCCATGTGACCCGAGTCAGAGAGTTACATGAGTACTAACACGGGCTGGGACATGGCCATGTGCCCTATTTCGAATGCACACATGGCCTGTGACACGGGCGTGTCTATTGGCCATGTGAGCCATACGGCCTGACCACACGGGTGTGGCACCTAGGAAATATTTTGCAATTTCACGAAAAATTATCTAAGTACCCAGTTTAGTCCCGACTTGTTTCTAATGTATGTTTTGGGCCTCGAGGGCTCATATAAGGGACTTTATAAATAATATCTAACATGAATGTTATATAATATGAAATGTCTGTTTTGATCTGATTATTCCGGTAATGCTCCGTAACCCTGTTCCGGCGATGGATACGTGTTAGGGTTGTTACACCTAATAGGTATACAAAGAATGCCTAACCAAGGGGATCACATATTAGAACTCCATATAATATCATAACTCCACATCATATCAGAACTCCGCATCATATTAGAACTCCATACTAAATGTGCATATGCCCTTATTTGACATATGATCTGCCAAAATCCGGTGTAGCAAATTCAAATAATTTTCACAATTAAGGAGCCTAAATATAAGCATTTTCATTACAATTTAGTTAAGTTTCTTTAGTTTTACTTACATTCAATAAAATGTGCAAATTAAGTCTTTTATTGAACTTAAGGGTCGAATGAGGCCTAAGAGAGAGCTAATGTACTTTGTGAGTCTGCGAAAGACCATTAGAAGGAGCACTAAACAAATACTAGTCTATATGTTGCAACATGGATGACTCGATGTCGCAACATAGGGAACATAATGAAGAAAACTCAAGTCTGCCTCTAATGTCACAACATAGATTAAGGGTGTCATGACATAGGTCCTGGCATGTTGCAACATTGACTCTGTGACGAGAATAAAACACGAAATAGGGGCGTTTTAGTCTGCACAATTAAACTTAAAGCTCGAGAACGTCAACTAACCTAGGGTTAAGGACAACGACTACCTGAAGGTTATAAATAGGCTCCTTTGGCACACATTATAGACAACATTCGATTAGCTGAGATTCTCTTTTTAGATTTAATTTCATTTTCTCAGGTTTTCAGAGTTTCGTTTATTTTGTTCTTTATTTTCTTTCAAAAGATCTGAGTTGTAAAGGAGATCAACTCTTGTGGATTCGCATTCATTATCAATATTGATTAGGCTTTTCTTAAACTCTCTACTATTCATTCATTATGATTAATTTTTCCATCTACTCCATATTATTTATGAAAGCTATGTGGAACTAATCCCTTTATGGGGGATTAGTGAGTGGAAGTATGAACTTTTAGCTGTTTTGTAGGGTTATTCAACGAATCAATTGTTTGGGAAAGGAAGAACGCGAAACAAACCCTAAGCTTGACAACCTCGAGAAGTTGTCAAGGTGGAAATTAACCAAAAATTGATATTACCTATTCGTGAACACCTTGAACCCAAACTAGTCTAAATTGTGAGGTTGGAAGATAAGTAGTTCTTGCTGACTCATTATATTAGTGGAAGATTGGAAGATCCTGCTAGGGTAGCGACAAATTGATTGACGAAGAACCAAGAAGATAGTTGATTGAGATTGCTAAAGCGAGCTAATAACCCATATTCAGATTTGATTCACTTTATTTCTCTTTATCTCTTGCAATTTTAATTCTTTTATGTCATTTTATTTTATTAATTTAAAAATCCTAAAAATATTTTATTTTACTATCATACTATAACTTATTTAAAAGTATTAATTAGGTCTAAGTGTGTGTAGGTTAAGATTGATTTAGTACTCGCCTCCCTTGTGTACGATCCTTAGAGTACTCACTTGCTTCGTTGTAAAATCTATATTACAACTCAACCAGTATACTTGCGGATATCGCCTTGTAATTCTCCATTTTATTGTATTATTCATGTCGTAACCATTTTTGAAAACGGGAATCGACTTGGTTTTTGAAAACAAAAATAAAACGGGAGTCGCCACCGATCTTTATTAGGTGTGATCGGATCACCTTCATTTTAATAAAACATTTTGATTTACTAAAATAATAATTTTGGTCTACGAAATCTGAGAAAATGGGTTCGGGAGTCGGTTACATGCAAGGAAGGGTTAGCACCCTTGCAACGCCCGAAGTTGGTACCAAATTGATTGATGTTGTCCTAATGTTGAAAACTGGAAAATATCTAGGGTAAAAATAAAAAAAAAACAGAACTCGTTAAATGGGGATTGGATCTCAAGATTATCTTGTTTCAAAGGAACAAAAGTATCATACCCAACACGTTAGAGTATACACCTTTATACTCTGACATCGAGATCATCTTTGATTTTCAAAGCATATAAAAAAGGGTATTTAGTTTTAGTTGAACGAAAAATTGACACCCAGCACGTTAGGATGTAATTCTCTGTACTTCTAAACACACAAATGTTACCTTGTTTCTTTTGAAGAACTTTTGAATAAAGTATAATAAGCTTGTAAAAATATATTTTTATTTTGAACAATAATCTATGCAACAATATCCGATGTGTGATATAATATAAGGCTATGTGCTATAAAAATAAAAAAGCATATAACATAGTATGTGTAATGACAATAATAAAAAACAATAAATAATGAAAATATATGTATATACGCAGTACACTAATTATAAAATTATATACATAACATAAACAGTGTAAATGAATCAAATAATATAAATAAATTTTACATAAAATAAAACTCTAGAAATAATACGTATAATATAATGTTATATAATATATAAAAACATAATGTAATAACTAATACAAATATAAAATATAAATCGTTAAACGAGTGAAATAATATATAAGTATACATATAAAAGTATAGGAAGATAATATGGAATATATAGTAAAATAATTTAATAGACTATATAATATAAAAGGGTAAAAATAAAATAAAAAAAAAGAGATCAGGGGTCAAATAATAATTAAGACAGATAAAAAATGTTAAATTAAAATGCGCGTTAAATCCCAGGGACTAAGGTAGAAATTAAACTTTTTATGAAACAGCGTCGTTCTGATCAGACTGATGGGCTAAATTGGAATCGAAACAAAACTTTAGGGATAAATAAAAAATAAATAAAAATGAAACTAATACCGAATTAAAAGATGCAAAAATGCGGAAGGACTACGCGAAAATAACCCCTTTAAAGCAGAGAGGCGCAGATCCGGGTCACCAAGCGGGTCGACGCGCGGATCTAGCCCCCTAAACGGCACCGTTTCATATTTTATTTAAATCCAAATTTTTTTTGTCTTAAGACCATTTTTGATGTTTCAGAGAAAAAAATTCAAAAGGGCCCCCCATTCTCTCAAAACGAAAGGGAAGCAGCTCTCTCTCCGTCCCGACGACCAGGCTCCCTCCTGTGAACTTTTCACACCACCGTGCCATCTGGCGACCGACAACGCACGGGGACAGGCTGTAATGCCTCGCCCACAACCCTCTTCGAAGGCTAGGCCTTAGGCGCCTGGAAACGGAGAACCAGGGTCTCCGACACCGCGGCCACGACGGTTTCGGTAAGGTCTCTCCGCTCCTCCTTTTTATCTTGTTTATGAAAGTTTAAAATAGCAAAGATGACAACAATAATACCAAAAATAGTAAACAGTCAACTAAAACAAAATCAGGATCAACCTTTTGATATTTTTTATTTTTGATTTCTCAGTGTTCGTACTTTTGATTTCTGATAAATGTGTGGGTCCTTTTTTCCAGCGAAAAAAAAACCCGTTTACACTTCTCTTGGATGGCTTTATAGCCGAAAATACAACATAATATTCTATTATTCCACTATTTTGTTCCATGCTCCTCTGTTGTTGGTTTCATTCTCTGTCTGCAGGGTATGGGCAAGGCAGTGACCAACGGAGACCGAGGCGTTTGGGGAAGCATCGATCGTCAGTAGGCGTGGGCGCGGAGAACGACGCGCGTGGGCAGTTGGAGTGACGCGCGTGTGGGTGACGCGCATCGGCGCTGAAAGGGAACCCTAGGGTTTTCTTCTTTTTCCTGTATTGGGCTATTGGTCTTGGGGGTATTGGGCTGGGTTATTGGTCTTGGGGGTATTGGGCTATGCTTTGGGTCATTTGGGCCGTGTAAATGGGCTCGTAATTGGGTTTTTGTAATTCCTGAATTGGGTTTAAAATTAGTCTGTAAAAAGACTGGACTTTATCATTTGGTTTTGGTTTTAATTTTGTTTTGGACCTGTTTTTAGTTGGGCTGTATTGGGCTTTTGGGCTGCCATTTGTTATGTATTTTCGGGCTTATTTTGCAAATGGGTTTAGGGGTATATTGGGCCTCTAATTTGTAAATGGACATTTTGTTTATTTGTATTAAATCTGGGTCTGGTATTTTGTTTTGTAATTGGACATTAAATGGACTGGTTTTTTTTATTATTTTTTTGGGTTTTTTGTTTTATCGGGTATGGGCCGGGCAAATTTGGTTATTACAGCTGCCCCTCTTTGCTCATGGTCGTGGAACGAGGATAGAGCAAAGACAATAGAAGAACCAATTTTGCCCGGTCTGGGCCAAGCCTTGGCTTATCGGTCCTCGTCTTCCTCAAACATCTTCAAACTCTACTGTAATCCGTGCAAGATAGTGGATCACTTTCGGGATACATCTGTGCCTATGTCTTCGTGAGATTTTTATCTCCGTGTAGCCGATTCACTCCACCGCTGCTTCTGCAAGACATGACCTGTAGATTCAATTCGCTTCTCGATCTTGTTTATTTTTTTACTTGCTACAATATGACTTCAGGACACGAAGAGATTTGTAGCTTCGATCTACTAATTGCTCTACTGGGACTTTGATGAAACCTGAACTTTTCAAACTGCTTTCTTATTCTCGCAATGCGAGTTGACCCCTTCTTTCCTTTTTTTTTGTAAAACAGAAACTCGGCACGTGACCCAAGGCTCAACTCATCTCTCGTATTATGAGTTGATATTTAAAAAAATAAAAAATAAAAATAAGAAATAAAAATAAAAATTGAAGAGCACCTCAGCGTGTGACCTGAGGCTCAACTCACCTCTCGTATTATGAGTTGATATTTGAACAAGAATTGAAAAACAGAAATTGAAAAACACCACAGTGTGTGACCTGAGGCTCAACTCACCTCTCGTATTATGAGTTGATATTTTGAACAAGAATTGAAAAACAGAAATTGAAAAACACATCAGCGTGTGACCTGAGGCTCAACTCACCTCTCGTATTATGAGTTGATATTTTGAACAGGAATTAAAAAACAGAAATTGAAAAACACCTCAGCGTGTGACCTGAGGCTCAACTCACCTCTCGTATTATGAGTTGATATTTTGAACAGGAATTGAAAAATAGAAATTGAAAAACACCTCAGCGTGTGACCTGAGGCTCAACTCACCTCTCGTATTATGAGTTGATATTTTGAACAGAAATTGAAAAACAGAAATTGAAAAACACCTCAGCGTGTGACCTGAGGCTCAACTCACCTCTCGTATTATGAGTTGATATTTTGAACAGAAATTGAAAAACACCTCAGTGTGTGACCTGAGGCTCAACTCACCTCTCGTATTATGAGTTGATATTTTGAACAGAAATTGAAAAACAGAAATTGAAAAACACCTCAGCGTGTGACCTGAGGCTCAACTCACCTCTCGTATTATGAGTTGATATTTTGAACAGGAATTGAAAGACAGAAATTAAAAATACCTCGGCGTGTCCCGAGGCTCAACTCATCTCTCGTATTATGAGTTGATTTTTTTTGAAAGACAGTAATTGAAAACGTGTTTTCTGGCGGAACTCGGATGTCTTCTTTCTCCTTGGTTCGGTACGGTTACCGTCAAAACTTCTTGCTTTACTGGTGTACCTGTATGTGTCATGAGCGATGTTATCATGATATGCACGTGTTTGTCTTAAATGCTTTTATGCCTACATGATTATGCCATGCGCCCTGGGTTGGTTTGTCATGTATCTCTTTTTCATCACGACTTTCATGATGACCTGTATTAATTGCTTCAATTCTTGACTTTTCTTTCAGGTTTTGTACTCGTCCTCAAGCTTTACGAGTAATTTGCGTTTCTCGTATATCACCCTTTTACCCACCTGTTGAACTTTGTCCTCACTTTGGGGCTCTTGTACTTACCAAATTCTCATCCAGTTGATGCTCAATATTTCTTTTGTTTAGAGTATGTCATTTCACTATTTATCATTTAATGAACCAAACACGAGATGCATGAAAATGGAAAAGTAGGTATGAAAGAAATACCTCGCATTCGTATTTATTTCAAAGCAACAAGCAAAGAAAGTTGACAAGGAACAATTCAATAAAGAAAATGTTATAAAAAGGAAAGCAAGTTCAATTGTCGCGAATGCTCTAGACACCCAACGCCTGAACTTTTCCACATTTCTTTATCCTGGATCTTTTCGAGCAAAGCTTCTTATGTAGAAGATTTTAAGCTTCTGAGTCCGTTTCAAATATTAATATCTCGCCATTTGACTCACTCTTCAAGTTGCCCTTGCTTTTTGAGCCCAAATCTGCTTCCTTAGGACGCCCTTTCGGGTTTTCATCCTAAACCTTTTTGTTTACCAAGACGCCCTTTTCAGGTTTTCATCTTGATCCTTTTTTTTAAGCGTAGTACTTCTTCACGGCATCTGAGTTCACTGGATTTGGTAACTTCTTCCCATCCATCTCAGTGAGAATCAAAGCTCCACCTGAGAAAGCTTTCTTCACGACATATGGCCCTTCCCAATTTGGTGCCCATTTTCCTCGAAAGTCTTTTTGAATTGGGAGAATCTTTCTTAGTACGAGTTCTCCCTCGCGAAGTTCTCTTGGCCGCACCTTCTTGTCATGGGCGTTAATCATTCTCTTCTGGTATATTTGTCCATGACAAATTGCCTTTAAGTGTTTTTCCTCGATAAGATTTAGCTGGTCATATCAAGCCCGAACCCATTCTGATTCTTCTAGTTTCGACTCCATTAAGACTCGTAGAGATGGGATCTCAACTTCAATGGGCAGCACAGCTTCCATTCCGTAGACCAGAGAGAAAGGAGTTGCCCCCGTAGAGGTTCGCACACATGTGCGATATGCATACAAAGCAAATAGTAACTTCTCGTGCCAATCTTTATATGTCTCGGTCATTTTCCCAATAATCTTCTTGATATTTTTGTTAGCCACTTCTACTGCTCCTTTCATCTTTGGGCGATAGGGTGAGGAATTATGATGCTTTATTTGAAATTGCTCACACACTTCCTTCATCACCTTGTTGTTTAAATTCAAAGCATTATCTGAAATGATTCTCTCAGACAAACCGTATCGACATATGATCTCCTTTTTTAAGAACCTGCAAACTGCGGTCTTTGTCACATTAGCAAATGAAGTGGCTTCTACCCATTTTGTGAAGTAATCTATAACCACAAAAATGAATCGATGTCCATTAGAAGTCTTTGGGGAAATTGGCCCTATAACGTCCATGCCCCATATAGAAAAAGGCCACGGAGAAGTCATGACATGAAGGGGCGAAGGTGCCGCATGAATTCTATCACCGTAAACTTGACATTTATGGCATTTTCTAATACAGTCGCTTTCCATTGTCAGCCAGTAATAACCGAGTCTCATAATCTGCCTAGCCATAGTGAAACCATTAGCATGCGTTCCACAAACTCCTTCATGAACATCTTCGAGTATTTTTCTGGCTTCACTAGCATCCATGCATCTCAGGAGCACTTGATCTTTTCCTCTTTTGTACAGGATGTCCCCATCAAGAATAAATCCCACCGCCATTCTTCTGATTGTTCTTTTGTCGTTCTCATTTGCTTGTTCGGGATACCTTTGATTCTTGACATATTCTAAGATATCACGGAACCATGGCTGTCCGTCTACCTCTTTTTCAATGCTAAAACAATGCGCAGGGGCCTCATATATGCTCATCTGGAGAGGCATTATTTCCGTTTCTCGGTTTACTTTGAACATTAAAGCCAAAGTGGCTAAGGCATCAGCCAATTGGTTTTCTTCTCGTGGGAAGTAATTAAAATTTACTTCTTCGAATTCGTTGATCAGTTCTGCCATGAGATCGCGATATTTGACCAACGTCGCATCTCTCACTTCCCAATCTCCACGGATTTGGTAAACCACTAGCGCTGAGTCTCCGTATACCTCTAAGATTTTGATGTCTCGTTCAATAGCTGCACGAAGTCCCATGATACAAGCCTCATATTCCGCTATGTTATTGGTACAGAAGAAATTCAATCTGGTAGTGAATGGGTAATGATTCCCTTCTGGTGACATTAAGACTGCTCCAATCCCATGCCCCAATGCATTTGATGCTCCATCAAAGCTCATCTTCCATGATTTCTCTTTTGATGACTCACATTCTTTTTCCGTAATGCACATCAAGTCTTCATCTGGGAAGTCAAATCTTAATGGCTCGTATTCCTCTATCGTTTGAGTTGCTAGGAAGTCAGCTATCACGCTCCCTTTTATCGACTTTTGGTTCACATAGATGATGTCGTACTCTGATAGTAGGATTTGCCATCGTGCCATTCTTCCTGAGAGTGCAGGTGATCCCATCATGTACTTTAATGGGTCCAACTTTGAAATCAACCACGTCGTATGATACAGCATATATTGTCTGAGCCTTCGAACTACCCAGACCAAAGCACAACAGAATTTTTCAATTGACGGATACTTCACTTCACACTCTGTGAATTTCTTGCTGAGGTAGTAAATCGCCTTTTCCCTTTTCTCTGACTCATCATGTTGCCCCAGTACACAACCCATTGAATTTTCGAACACAGTCAGATACAATATTAACGGTCTCCCGGGGGTTGGTGGTACTAGCACCGGGGGGCTAGACAAATATTGTTTTATCTTGTCAAAAGCCACTTGGCACTCCTCGTTCCATTCTCCAAGATTGTGTTTTCGAAAGAGTCGAAAAATCGGGTCACACTGATTGGTAAGTTGAGCAATGAATCGAGCGATGTAGTTCAACCTCCCTAAAAATCCTCTAACTTCCTTCTGTGTGCATGGAGGCAGTAGTTCTTGTATGGCTTTTATCTTATCTGGATCAACCTCAATACCTATTTCACTGACAATGAAGCCTAGTAATTTTCCTGAGGTAACCCCAAATGTGTATTTAGCTGGATTAAGTTTCAGCCGGAACTTCCTCAATCTTTCAAACAATTTCATGAGGTTCCCAACATGCTCTCTTTCCCTCTGAGATTTGGCGATCATATCATCGACGTAGACTTCTATTTCTTTATGCATCATGTCATGGATCAATGTCACCATAGCTCTCTGATATGTTGCTCCGGCATTCTTTAATCCAAATGGCATCACTTTGTAGCAGAATATTCCCCACATCGTCACGAATGTAGTTTTCTCCATATCTTCGGGAGCCATCTTTATTTGATTATAACCCGAAAATCCATCCATGAAGGAGAATAACAAATGTTTTGCCGTGTTATCCACCAACGTATCGATGTGTGGCAAGGGGAAATTATCTTTAGGGCTTGCTCGATTCAAATCGCGATAATCTACGCACATTCGCACCTTACCGTCTTTCTTCGGCACCGGGACTATATTAGCCACCCATTCTGGATATTTAGAGACTTGTAGGAAGCTAGCATCAAATTGTTTCTTGACTTCTTCTTTTATCTTTAAAAGCATTTCAGGCCTCATTCGCCTTAACTTCTGTTGAATATGTTTGCATTCTGGTTTCAGTGGGAGTCTATGGACGGCTACGTCCTCGTTCAAACCTGGCATGTCCTGATACGACCATGCAAATACATCTTTGTACTCATGAAGTAAGGCGGTCAAGTCACGTCTGGTATTCTCTGAAATGGAAGTCCCAATCTTCACTTCTTGCCTCTTTTCTTCACTTCCCAAATTTACTGTCTCAACGGATTCTTAATAGGGCATAATCTGTTTATCTTCTTGTTCTACCATTCTTAGTAAGTCAGGGGATGAGACATAATTTTCAGCATTTTCCTCAGCTTCGCATTCTCCTAAGCAAATAGCATTCTCGAAATCGATTTTAGGACTTGTAACGGGATCGTTTACGTCGTTGATATCTGAGCACCTGAAAGGTGAACAGAAAAGAAACTATAGAGGAGCATCGAGGTACTGGAACCTACAAACATGATACTATGGCATGATATGAGATATATATAAGGACAGGCTATGAGAAAAGGGAATAAATATGAAGCCAATGAGAATGAAAAAGACCATGACAAAATGCATCTTCATTAATGTTCATTTAAAAGCTAAATAGCCAACATAAACTCTTATAACAGATTCCCTACAACTTAGGGGCATACAAAAAGTCAGCATTGAGCATTACTTTGGAGAGGACTTAGAAACTACGAGAAGATCCACAGCAGTCCAATTGTTCAAAACAAATCCAGGGGGCTAGGGCGTATCAATGAAATGTCTTCCACTGCATCAGCCACTTTGTCAATGACGTTTATACTGAAGTTCTGAAGGCCCATTTCAATCGATAACAACGTGTTTTGTGAATTATCTCTCCCCGGGTATATCATTTCTGCAGATGTAAATATTTTCGACAAGGGCGGATACATTATGGGCTCCTATTCCACTTCCCGACCTGAAGCTCTTGCAATCCTCCTTTCTTGCTCTTTCTGTAACTGTTTCCTTCTTTGTCGCACGTCCGGCTTGAATCCTAAACCGCATCGAGCCTTGTGGTGTACTGGCTTTAGTGCTCTGACTATTCCTTGCTGATATTTTCCCAAACCTTTCTTTGCTCGGGATCCTTTTCCCACAGTCAGCTTGATTCCCATCTTGTTCCTTGACAGTTTGGGTGTGGGAATCTTATTTCCTTCAACAACGAATGTAGCATTGATAAATTCGAAAGAGCGGAAGGAACATTCTACTGCATCTTTATTTGCTTCAATGTAGGGTGTGTCAGTAGAGATGGATGCAACAATGTCTTCTTCACCGGCGACCGTGATCAAGCGGTCATCCATGACAAACTTAACCTTTTGATGGAGAGATGAAGGAACTGCCCAGGCGAAATGGATCCAAGGCCTCCCTAAGAGGCAGTTATACGAAGGTGCGATGTACATGACCTGGAACTCAATATCATACGTACACGGACCCATTTCTAGAGGGATCTCAATCTTTCCCATGACCTCTCGTCGTGTCCCATCAAACGCCCTTACCGTGGAATGACAAGGCCTTAGATAATACATATCAACTGGCATCCTAGACAGTGTAGCCAGAGGCATGACGTTGAGTGCAGACCCATTGTCAATAAGCACATTCGGTATTATGTAGCCCTTGCAACCGGTTGTGATGTGCAATGCTTTTACAGAGCCCCTACCGTTTGGTGGTATTTCGTCATCACTGAAAGAGATAAAATTATCCGCATTTAAATTGTTCACCCACCGATCAAGCTTTTCAACGGGTACGTTGCTCGGCACGTACGCTTGGTTTAACACTCTCAGTAAAGCGTTTCGATGTGGTTCTGAGTTCAGCAGTAGAGATAACACTGAGATTTTTTCCGGTTGCTTGTTCAACTGCTCCACGATGTTATATTCGCTGTGTTTGATGAATTTTAAAAATTCATGTGCATCATCCTCATTCACGGGTCTTTTAGTTTCTTGTTCAGACTGTATTTCAACATCGGCCTCAACACTACGCATTGGTGCCTTTCCTTTCTGATTCGCTTCAACGGCTTTCTTCTTTGGTTCATCCACTTCAGGGGAATAACATCTCCCGCTGCGGGTAAAATGCCCCACCTCGCTAACACTTTCGGACGTAGCTTCGGGTATGGTAATGTTGACATCGTATTTCCATGGCACCGCCTTGTCATCCTTGTAAGGGAAAGGAGCTGGTACTTTGATTATCATCTTTGGTTTGACTTCCTTCTTCTTGGCCTCATAATAAATCACCAGAGGTCGATCGGCACTATAAGGGGTGGCTGATGGTTGATTATCAGAGGCGCATGTTTCCCTTTCCTCGGCCTCATCCGTTTTATCAAAGATCTTGACTTCGTTGTTGTTCATCATGTCTTGAAGTAACTCTTTGAATTTCTCGCAAGACTGGATGTGATGCCCTTCTATGCCATGAAAGACGCAAAAACTTTGACCCTCTGTACTTTTCTCCTTGAAACTTTTCTTGAACAAACCCTTCTCAGTCATTATTTCCCATACTTTCCTCAAAGGTGTCTTTATTTCAGAGACGTGATTTTTAGCTCGTGTAACACCCCTTACCCGTATCCTATGCCGGGACCGAGTACGAGGCATTACCAGACTTAACAATACCTTTGGTCAAATTACTTAACACATATACAAAATGACTTAGTCAAGTCCCTATACATGCCATAACTTAAATCATTTATAAATAAAGATACCCATAGATAACTTGATAGTGTGAAGCAATCTCCGACGACCTCCAACACGAGCTTGTTTAATAGGACTCTGTAACATGGGAAAGAAAAGGCGGTAAGCTTATAAAGCTTAGTAAGTTCACATGTAAAAATAATAAGCATTAGCAATGAATTTAGCTTACTACTAAGCTGTCATAACTTGCATAAATAATGCTAAGTTCTTACTTTCCCAACTTACTCATTTGTGGCCTTATCAAAGCCTTAACATGACAAATCCTCACAACAAGTTCTCAATTTGATACAAACATTAAATCACATGCTTATACCTCATTACTCATGTTCACATTAATCTGTCTACTCGAGTCACAGTCACTAAATTATTTATATCTCGATCTACAGAACTCCAAATTAAGATCCGTTAATTTTCTCTGAAACTAGACTCATATATCTTCATACCATAAAATTTCCAAAATTTTTGGCTAATCCAATTAGTACAGTTTATTCATTAAAATTTCCCCTGTTTTACTGTTTGACTATTCTGACCACTTTTCACTACGAATCAATTTTCTCCTTGTACAGAACTCAAATGATGTTATAATTTGTTTCTTTTGAAACTAGACTCATTAAGGATTTCAAGCATATAACTTTTATCCTATAATTATTTTTTTACAATGTTTAATGATTTTTCCAAGTCAGAACAGGGGATCACGTAATCATTCTGAACCAATCTCACAAGAATTTAAAAATCTCGAAATATAAAACTTCTTTGTTTTATCTGTTTCTTTTATATGAAAATAGACTCAATAAGCTTTAAATCAATATCTTATACAACTTATAATTCAACTTCTACTATTTTTGGTGAATTTTCAAATTCACGTCACTGCTGCTGTCCAAAACAGTTTCATTGTAAATTTTTGCTCTCTCTCTCCCTTTAGTTGTATTCATTACTTACTTATAACAATCTTTCCAATTTCCGGTTACATATCGAGCATATTGCTCATACGTTACGCATGTATATACCTGCACTTATCACTACAAAGTCACACATAATTTCACTTAATCGATTTTCCCGTTGAACACTCGGAATATACACGGATACGTAGAGAATTAGCACATAAGTGCCACACTGATATGTAGCCGAAGCTACCACTGTAATGTAGCCAAAGCTACCACTATTCACTGATCAGGTAGTCAGAGCTACCAATTTTTCACTGATCAGGTAGCTAGAGCTACCACTTTTCACTGATCAATAACACTGGAAATATCCACGGGCCTGCTCACACAAGCTGTCAGGTGTTTGCAACACATGCTAGATCACCCAGCACCCGGGACTCACTGTAACACTGGTCTCTAGTATCCACTTCTATTCCTATGTTCAATCGGGAATTTATTCTTAACACTTATTTTAAACACTTTATCACTTGAATAATTCATAAATAATTTTTCTTCCACAATCAATACTTTCTTGATATTACACAAAGCCATCTTTCTGATTTGGTCTTACATGTAAATTTATACCAATTCTCATTAAAAATGTCGAGTCAATATCGAATATTATAATTATATTAGAAAATCAATACTTAAGTATTCATAATTAAAATTTCAATTTAATAATCAAACTTGCATCATTAAATGCTTATTAAACATATGAACTTACCTCGATACCGAAACGGCCATTTTACCAACTTTCCCGAATTTCAATTTTCCTCCCGTTCTAGGTCCAAATCTCATTTTCCAAGGTCTAAAACATCACATTTCACTTATTTAATTAATTTACTATCAAAACAGTCCTTAACTCAACTTTTATAAAATTACAATTTTAGCCCTAAACTTTTACATATTTACACTTTTGCCTCAATACTCGAAAATTAAACTTCAGCCTTTATTCTTATGTTTTATAACATGTTGATCATTTTTCTCTTCTGTGGCAACATCAAATTCTCACTAATTCACACACTTATGACCAATTTATAACTTTTACAATTTAACTCCTTTTATACGGTTTCATCGAAAATCATCTAATAAAACTCGTTTCTCTAATCATAGACATAATTCATCAAATTTCACAATTGTTCAACATGGGTCAATTTTTTAAAATTAAACTCTAGCTCAAAATAATGGTAGAAATAGCTAGATTAAGTTACTGGGATTTCAAAAATACGATGAACATTAAAAACGGGGTTCAAAACACTTACTATTGAGCTTTGAAAAAGCTTGAAACCCTATCCATGGCTTCTTGAGAAATTCGGCAGAATGGAGAAGAGAATGAGCAGATTTTTTTTTGGGGTTTCAATTTGTCTTTTATGCCTTAAAACACCCAAATGACAAAAATGCCCTTAAGGCTTTTCTTTCAATTTTGTCCAATTCATGCCGATTTTTATCCATCAAGTTATTCAATGGTCTAATTACCTTTTAAGGGCCTCCAATTTAAAACTCATAGCAATATGACACCTCTAATATATAGAACTCAAGTTTTGCACTTTTTACAATTTAGTCATTTTGACTAAATTGAGTGCTCAAACGTCAAAAATTTTTTTTAACGAAATTTTTACGAAATATTTTCGTAAAATTGTAGACCATAAAAATATAATAAAAATAAAATTTTCTTTTTCAAATTTGTGGTCTCGAAACTTCTGTTTCGACTAGACCCAAATTTGTGCTGTTACAGCTCGCCACCTATCCTCCTTCGTCACCACGCTCACGTTCCCTTCAGCATGGTTAGGGAGTGGATTTCCAGCCATATTATTAATACCATCAAATCGTAAAATGCCCGCATCAATAAGACCTTGAACCCTCTTTTTGAAAGCTAGGCAATTTTCTGCAGAATGCCCCCGGTTTCCAGCATGGTACATGCAACTAATGTTAGGATCGTACCATTTTGGGTATGGAGGTTTCAGGGGTGCCATAAAATGTGGGGATATTAATTGTTTTTCCAGTAATTTCGGGCACAGCTTCCCATACGACACAGGGATAGGGGTGAATTGAAGTTTTTCAGGATTGGGTTTTACTGGTCTTTGTTCATTTTTGATCTGACTTTGAGCAGGTGTAATACTTGGCGGGAATATAATGAATGGTCTTTGGTTATCAGTGGCATAGACGGGGTAAGGAGGAGGTGCTTGACAGTAAGGGTTTTGAGGAGGAAAATAAAAGTTCGGAGGTGGGCGAAATTGTGGTCGTGGTTGGGTTGGGTACGAATTAGAAGTATAGCGGCTCCCAGTCCCCACCATGTGAGTTTCAGGCTCTTTCTTCTTCATGGGTACTGGCCTTTTCAAACTCTCAGGACCTTTCATCCTTCCACTCTTGATGCCATTTTCAATGAGTTCCCCAGACATTACGATATCGGCGAAGTCTTTAGTGGCGTTTCCCACCAGTTTGTCATAAAATGGCGCTTTCAAAGTGTTGATAAAGAGGACCGTTATCTCACTTTTAGTCAGTGGGGGTTCTACTTGGGCTGAGATATCCCTCCACCTTTGAGCGTATTGTCTAAAAGTCTCTGTTGGCCTCTTTTCCATCATCTGCAGCGTTAGTCGATCGGGCGCCATATTGGAGACATGCTTGTACTGTTCGCAAAATGCAGATGTTAGGTCCTTCCATGATTGGATCCTCTCTCTGCTGAGTTGATTATACCATCGGAGGGCTGATCCGATCAAGCTATCTTAAAAACAATGTATTAACAATTTGTCTTCATTCACATAACCAGCCATCTTCCGACAAAACATGATAAGATACGCCTTTGGACATCTCGTTCCATCGTATTTTTCAAAGTCTGGCGCTTTAAATTTTGGAGGCAGGACCAGATCGGGAACCAAACTGAGCTCTTTGGCGCTCAGTGAGGAGAAGACTCCAGTACCCTCTATTGCCTTGAGTTTTTCTTCCAAACTCTTATACTTGTCCTGAGCATCATGATCCTTCATTCTCAGCTTGGCTATTTCTATTGGATCATCCAAATCCGGGACAATTGGGTCGGCAGGATTAGATCCGGGGTTCGATACGAATATTCCTTACCCTAGATGGGCAGGTGGTGGTACAAGTGGTTGTTCCGGGCCCGTAGATTCCCTTTGAGGCCAACCTCCGTGCATTGCAGGGGCGTGAGGTGGAGTGAAACCTGGAGGATGGAATGGTCTCTGATTAACTCTCGAATGGGGTTCTGTAATATCAGGACTCTGCGCAGGTCCTTTTCCTTTGACCAGAGTTGTCATCATCTCCATCATTTTGGCCATTTGATCCTTCTGCTCGAGCGATTCTTCGCGGGATCTTACCATCAGATCCCTGGTTTCTTGCTGCGACTTGGCCAACTACTCTTGCAACTCTCTCTAGATTCTTTCCATTCTTTCGATTCTTTCATTGAGTTCAACATCCATAGCTTTTGCTTTTAGACGTGTCCTATAGGGATGACGTGATTCCAGATTCGTAGTATCGCAACTGTGGATTATACGATTTTAGCCTCAATGAATGATTAAGGTGATATGATACTATTACGTGTAATGCAATGTAAATGCATGGTATGAATGCGAAAAGGTGTCAACTCTGTTTCAATTCCCCATAGGAAACTTCCTTAGAAAACAAAGCTCTTTACATAAAACAGATTACAGATATGGTTTTGGCTTAGCGCCTAAATCCCTAATCTTTCGGAGTAACGAGGGTAATTCTTGTCCTCGGCTTGTCCGTGACTCGTGCAGCACGCTTGATACATCTGCCTCTGCTGCCAAAATTTGCAAGTGCTCGGCCACCTCTCGAATCTGATTTATGGCCTCCCTCATGCAATAGTCCCTATTTTCAATTTGCTGCTGGGCATTATGTAACTCCTCCTTCTGTTGCTCTTTGCTCTCTTTCAAGTACCCAATATAATTCTCGCAATCCTGCAGGGTCCCTTCTAGCCCTTCAATCTTCTTTTCCATTTCTTCGATTCTACTCAAACTTGCCTTTAATTCTATTATCGAGTTGCAATTTCGATAATGATTTAAGGACCTTTCCAACTCCGCCACTCTAGTCTTCAATTCATTTCTTCCGTTTTGGCCTTCTAACACTTGCTTTTCTAGGATCTCCTTCTGAGCCTTCATTTCTTGAAATTTCCTTTCCCATTGCTCGGCCTTAGCTCTTTCTTCTTGTAACTCTTGTCGCCATTGACTCGAAGTCTTTCCTAGCCCCGCAGTTCTCATTGAGAGACGCATCTTTTTGTAGTCCCTCTTTAGGCTATCCAACTCTTCTTCAATTTTGTTCTTCCCTTTTCTTATCTTTTCTGTTTCTGATTTCTGTATCTCTACATCCAACTTCAAAAGCATCTTCTCCTCCTCCAACCGCTCAATTTTCTTCTCGAGCTCTGAACTCCGCTTTACAAAATCTTGCTTTATAATTTCTAATTCCGTTGGTATCATTTGCAAATGTTCCTCCCTGGATTGAGCATTATCTGAACTCGGTCTCGGGATATTATCACTGATTCTTTTGTTTAGCCACGCTTTATACTCAGAAGTCGCCGTTTCACCCACAGTCAACCTCTTCATCCGATGGGTTTGCTTCCAAGCATTTGCAATTTCCTTAATCTTCTTCTTATAACTTTCTCCTGTATAAGAGAATTCGCTTCGATCCAACCCATGTGTTGCTGGCACGAACTGTCTAGACTGGTATTGTCTTGCTGCTAGCAAAGGGGCATATCCGATGACTCCCCAAATTCCGGGTAGAGGGACCCAATTAAAGTCTCCGCACCTGTAAAGGATCTCTCCAGGCACCATCCATGGAGCTCTCCACTCAATGTCTCCCTCCTGAAGATTCTGAAGAATTGTCCTCCATCCTTCTTCCGTTATATCTTCTCATCTTGACACAGCCACTTCCTCATTTGTCGGTGAATAATCCCTACGAAAGGGTCGATAAGAGACTCTATCCATCTTCCAAAAATGCCCATAAAACCATACCATTAATAGCTGTGTGCATCCGATAAACCTTCCTTCTCCCGCTCTTCTGCATGCATTTAATGATCTGAAAGTCTCTGCAAGAATTGCTGGGACAGGTGTAACTTGTTTATCCAATCGATCGAACAAATCCACTACTGCTTCATCTATGTGTCTTAGGGCTTTTGGGAAGATGACTAGTCCGTAGAGGCTTAAGGCAAAGATATCAACCTTCCTCCTCACATCGGGGTGCATCAAAATCAGATCCCTTAAATTTTCCCAAGGAATACATCTCCCTTCACCTTTCTGTTGAATCTTGGTTGAGATCCACTGTTCACTCATTCCCGTAATTTTCATCAATTTCTTCGCCAAAGGAGGGACATAAGCAGGTCTAATATAAACCTTGTCAACTTGTATCCCGGGACTACGAAGTAAAGTGGTATATTCTTCTACTGTTGGCACCAAATCCACTTCCCCAAAAGTGAAGCAACTGTATGCGAAATTCCAAAACTGGACCATAGCCCGAAACAAGTGTTTATCTATCTTAACATCCAATAAGTGAGAGATATCACCATAACGGTGATAGAATATCTGTTTAGCTTCATCTTCCCAATGAGTCCAGATATCTCGCAACTCTTGAAGCTCATTTTGTGTCACGCTAACGCGGGTGAAGTCCCTCAGCTCCGACGTATGACCTTCAACTAAGCTATCTCCTTTTTCCAACTGCAACTTTTCTAACCATGCGCGTACGGTCGCATTGTCCTCTACTTTATCAAGAAAGTCGTTTTCCATAGCAAACTTCCTATCTCAGCAACCGAACAGAAATTGACACCTCTACTGTATGGAATGTCATGCAAGTCAAACAAATCAACACAAGTTAGTATTGTATAATTAAAACAAGTAAAATATCATTAAACACTTATCTAGGTAACTATTTCGACATTCTGCCTAGGGTAGGCTTTAGGGCTTCTATATGGGGTTTGGTTCTAAAGAAGGATACCTGAACCAGCAGATTCCTCAATCCTCACCCATTATAGGCTCATATGGATCGAGTTCAGTTCAAGGGAACACATTTCCCTATGGCCATGCGGAGGTGAAAACCTTACGAAGCACATAGGTACGGATGTGTCCCGGAAGCAATCCACTAGCCCATGCGGAAGTGAAAACCTCACGAAGGCTTAGTTTCTTACTCCACTTAAAGGTGTGACCATAACGGTCATGCAATGTAAATGCAAGTATTATGAGATTCAACAGTATTACAGTCATAGCATAAGCAGATGCATCAAGAGAAACATGATTTTTTTTAGAACAATTTTTCAGGTTTTCAATCAAAAAGACAAAAATTAATCAATTTATGGCCTGACTCTCGAGGTCCCCAGTGGAGTCGCCAAGCTGTCGTAACCATTTTTGAAAACGGGAATCGACTTGGTTTTTGAAAACAAAAATAAAACGGGAGTCGCCACCGATCTTGATTAGGTGTGATCGGATCACCTTCGTTTTAATAAAACATTTTGATTTACTAAAACAATAATTTTGGTCTACGAAATCTGAGAAAATGGGTTCGGGAGTCGGTTACGTGCAAGGAAGGGTTAGCACCCTTGCAACGCCCGAAGTTGGTACCAAATTGATTGATGTTGTCCTAATGTTGAAAACTGGAAAATATCTAGGGTAAAAATAAAAAAAAACAGAATTCGTTAAATGGGGATTGGATCTCAAGATTATCTCGTTTCAAAGGAACAAAAGTATCATACCCAACACGTTAGAGTATACACCTTTATACTCTGACATCGAGATCATCTTTGATTTTCAAAGCATATAAAAAAGGGTATTTGGTTTTAGTTGAACGAAAAATTGACACCCAGCACGTTAGGATGTAATTCTCCGTACTTCTAAACACACAAATGTTACCTTGCTTCTTTTGAAGAACTTTTGAATAAAGTATAATAAGCTTGTAAAAATATATTTTTATTTTGAACAATAATCTATGCAACAATATCCGATGTGTGATATAATATAAGGCTATGTGCTATAAAAATAAAAAAGCATATAACATAGTATGTGTAATGACAATAATAAAAAACAATAAATAATGAAAATATATGTATATACACAGTACACTAATTATAAAATTATATACATAACATAAACAGTGTAAATGAATCAAATAATATAAATAAATTTTACATAAAATAAAACTCTAGAAATAATACGTATAATATAATGTTATATAATATATAAAAACATAATGTAATAACCAATACAAATATAAAATATAAATCGTTAAACGAGTGAAATAATATATAAGTATACATATAAAAGTATAGGAAGATAATATGGAATATATAGTAAAATAATTTAATAGACTATATAATATAAAAGGGTAAAAATAAAATAAAAAAAAAAGAGATCAGGGGTCAAATAATAACTAAGACAGATAAAAAATGTTAAATTAAAATGCGCGTTAAATCCTAGGGACTAAGGTAGAAATTAAACTTTTTATGAAACAGCGTCGTTCTGATCAGACTGATGGGCTAAATTGGAATCGAAACAAAACTTTAGGGATAAATAAAAAATAAATAAAAATGGAACTAATACCGAATTAAAAGATGCAAAAATGCGGAAGGACTACGCGAAAATAACCCCTTTAAAGCAGAGAGGCGCGGATCCGGGTCACCAAGCGGGTCGACGCGCGGATCTAGCCCCCTAAACGGCACCGTTTCATATTTTATTTAAATCCAAAATTTTTTTGTCTTAAGACCATTTTTGATGTTTCAGAGAAAAAAATTCAAAAGGGCCCCCCATTCTCTCAAAACGAAAGGGAAGCAGCTCTCTCTCCGTCCCGACGACCGGGCTCCCTCCTGTGAACTTTTCGCACCACCGTGCCATCTGGCGGCCGACAACGCACGGGGACAGGCTGTAATGCCTCGCCCACAACCCTCTTCGAAGGCTAGGCCTTAGGCGCCTGGAAACGGAGAACCAGGGTCTCCGACACCGCGGCCACAACGGTTTTGGTAAGGTCTCTCCGCTCCTCCTTTTTTATCTTGTTTATGAAAGTTTAAAACAACAAAGATGACAACAATAATACCAAAAACAGTAAACAGTCAACTAAAACAAAATCGGGATCAACCTTTTGATATTTTTTATTTTTGATTTCTCAGTGTTCGTACTTTTGATTTCTGATAAATGTGTGGGTCCTTTTTTCCAGCGAAAAAAAACCCCGTTTACACTGCTCTTGGATGGCTTTATAGCCGAAAATACAACATAATATTCTATTATTCCACTATTTTGTTCCATGCTCCTCTGTTGTTGGTTTCATTCTCTGTCTGCAGGGTATGGGCAAGGCAGTGACCAACGGAGACCGAGGCGTTTGGGGAAGCATCGATCGTCAGTGGGCGTGGGCGTGGAGAACGACGCATGTGGGAAGTGGGAACGACGCGCGTGGGCAGTTGGAGTGACGCTCGTGTGGGTGACGCGCAGCGGTGTTGAAAGGGAACCCTAGGGTTTTCTTCTTTTTCCTGTATTGGGCTATTGGTCTTGGGGGTATTGGGCTGGGTTATTGGTCTTGGGGGTATTGGGCTAGGCTTTGGATCATTTGGGCCGTGTAAATGGGCTCGTAATTGGGTTTTTGTAATTGCTGAATTGGGTTTAAAATTAGTCTGTAAAAAGACTGGACTTTATCATTTGGTTTTGGTTTTAATTTTGTTTTGGACCTATTTTTAGTTGGGCTGTATTGGGCTTTTGGGCTGCCATTTGTTATGTATTTTCGGGCTTATTTTGCAAATGGGTTTAGGGGTATATTGGGCCTCTAATTTGTAAATGGACATTTTGTTTATTTGTATTAAATCTGGGTCCGGTATTTTGTTTTGTAATTGGACATTAAATGGACTGGTTTTTAATTATTATTTTTTTGGGTTTTTTGTTTTATCGGGTATGGGCCGGGCAAATTTGGTTATTACAATTGACACTCTAAACGTTAGCACGTCCAGAACGGTCAGCATGCCAACCATATCCGAACCTTTCTACTAAGTTTACATTGGTCATATATGATATTCAACTATTCATATATATATATGTACATTACTTACCAATCATAACAAAGGTATTCATAGTCTTTCATAAACAAACATATTTCCAATTCACATCCAAAGTAATTCATATCACTTTCACTTGACCAAAACATCGAGTCTCATATTACATCATAACTTCACATATTTCATACCAAAAATCATTTCAAGACACAATTATGCATTTAATCATAATTAGCTTACATTTATTTTCCAAACTCATTAATGATAATAAATATACTCCTTTGAACATAGCAAAACAACCATTCATTAAGTATCATACATATCATGCCAAAATGAAAAATGCGCTACGGTTCAAATATTCCTTAGCATATTTAATGCATTTAATCATTTAACTCTTGCTCTAAACAAGAAAGTATTGTAAGTTCCTTGAGAACATACATTCAAAAGCATCAAAATAAAATGAGAGCTCTTCTAATGGTTTCACTCTACCATTTTTTCTTTCCCTTTGCTAGAATCTCCTATAGCTAGTTTTTTTTCTCCATAATTCATACAAAGAAAAATAAATACATATCAACGACACATGGAGCTAATGTTAAATGAACATTTTAATGGCTCAACAATCGAATATCAACTTATAAATGTGAAATGAGATGATGAAATGTCAAAAAATCCAATAGCTCTTACATTTCTCACAACTTTCTCACATTGACTACCAAACCCTAAATGAGCAGGTGATGAAGATAATGATGAGTAGAGATTCAAATATGGTTTCTAGAAAATGATTTTACGAGAAAAAATATGAAAAATGATGAAAGTTTGAAGAGAGAAGGGTGGAAAATGACAAAGGAAATAATTGGAGAGCCTTTTCTCCTTTTCAACTAAAGAGAAAATGATGAAAGTTAGAAGAAAATAGTTGAAAAATAACGACAACACACAAGGAGATAAGGGGCACTACTAGAGAAGGAGGTGATGGTAATAAGAGCTTTTATTTTATCTCTTAGCTTTGCCATTTTTCTTCCATAAAAAATCCACTATCAATTTTTAAATATTTTTGAATTTTTTAAAAATTTTACAATACCTTTTTTTAGTTTTTTTTACATTTTTTACAAAACTTTTAAATAATTTTAATAATTTTCTTTATTTTTAGATTTTTAAAAAATTTTTGATTTAAAAATAATAATTAATGATTGACGTGGCGACATACACATAAAACAAATAAAAGATGTGAAAATTGAAAAAAAAATTATAATACATTTTCTATTCATTTTGGGATGATTTGACAAAAATTACAAGTTCAAATGTTAAAAAGAGGTGAAAATTAAATGAATGATAAAATGACTTTTTTTTTTATAAAATTAGAAGGCTAGATAAGTCATTATAATAACAAAAGAAATTTTTTATCTAAAATTCTAAAATATATATTAAAAATTTTTGTCAACAACCACATCATCGCCTTGTATAAAATGACCTTTCCATTTCCAAATCATCATTGCCCCTAGTAATGGATCCTTATTTTTTACCTTTTTCATAGTCCGCTCTAATTCAGCCGAAAGTGGGGAGCTTAACCGTTCATGGCTAATAAGAGAGAACACATTGAGTTCCATAATTGCTTTAATTTGTTGAAATTAGGGTTCAATTTTGTTGGGGATTGACCCGTATAAACAACGAAATAGAAAAGGTAGAGAAGATCGAACACAAATTTTACGTGGAAAACTCCTTCGAAGAGGATAAAAAACCACGGGCAAAGGAGCCTTCTGCTTTTCACTAAACGAGTAAATAAATGAGAGTACAATATGGAGAAAATAAACCTAAATGTACTAAACATACAAACCCAAACCCCAAAAACAAAACCTTAACTTTCATAAAATTCTCTCAAAAGGGTACAAAATTCTCTTTATAGTTACCATGAAAACTCTCACCAAAATTATCTGCTACTACATATTTTCGCCCCCAAAAGAAAAGCCCTGTAGTACTACATCTTTAATTACCTCTTAATTGACCTTTCAAAACAAGGATACAAGTGTAACACCCTTCACCTGGTCTGGTTTCCAGACCCGAGTTACGGGATATTACAACAGTCAACAGAACAGTTACATGCAACTTTAATTCAATCATTCATTTAAACATTAAATAAATCCTATACAATAACATAAATTATGCTTTGTGAACAAAATCAGGTTTAAATCGAGCTTGCCAAAGCTCTAAAATCTATTTGGAATCCAATTAGGACTGAATTGAAACAAACAGAAACTATGACAGGTAATTCACAGTCAAACATGGCAATTTTTTATTCATATCAATCATTAAATATAATATATAGCCATATCTAAGCCTCAAACGAGCTTACGTGATCTCTAGAATGAACTTGGAAACAAACATGGATCAAATTGCAATATTTTCAAAAGTTAAAGACAAACATGTAAAACAAGGGTCACACAATTGTGTCTCCAAACCGTGTAACTCATTGTGCCCGTGTGGCAACTTCTAAATACATTTCATTAGTCACACAACCTATCACACAACCATGTCATAACTCGTGTGTCTCACACGGTCGTGTCGTACAGTTGTGTTTCAACTTGTGTGCAAATGTTACATGGCCATATGGTTAAACCGTGTAACAAACTATAACCATGTAGGCTATATTGAAAACATTTTTCACAATGCACAGGGTCGTGCCTCTGGACCGTGTATCTCATACGATTGTGTGGCAGACTGTGTGAGACAAAGAAAATTAGACCATTAGACCAATTTTTCAAGCCAACCGTTCCAACACTTCAAACATACTTAATGCACATTCACTACCTGTTCAAGACATACAAAAATTCATACCATAACATGCCAAATCTTTCAAATTCAAGGTGGCCATTTATACTTCATCAAACATAACTGTTGTGTCATCTAAATAGTCCATCTATGTGCTTCAAGCATAACTTACCAAAGTGTCACATTGCACCTATTAAACATCTTACTTATATACATTCATTAGCAATTGAAGCATTGAATTTATTATTATACATCATCATATTCTCATTCCATAATCATATTTATCACATTTTCCCAATCATTCCACATTCAAAATTTTGCCATTCATGACTTCATTTGTAGCTTGTCATCATGCATCTTGCACACTTAAATGCATAACATGCACATTTCCAAAATCAAACATCATTTAAATACAAAGATCACATACATCTCGATATTCACTTATACAATATGAACCCTATATACATGCCACTTGACTAGGTTAGGAACAATAGAAATTATACTGAATCAAGGTTGGATAGTGTGAGTCCCAAGTTGATTCTATCGACGCGTTTTGCAGTAAGACCTAAACAGAGACAGAAAAACAAAACAAGATAAGCATTACTATTGCTTAGTAATTTTGTATGAAATTTACTTAACTTAACTTGACATTAAATTAACTTGAACAATTAGAACATGTTGGTATTGAACCTGACATCCCTTGACATCCTTTTGCTTTCATATACATTTCAACAAAACAACCAATAAGTTAATTTGTTTACACATCAAGCACTTATAATACGAATCACATGTACTTATCCAATATCTCAATATAACATCATTTATGATATCCAATTCATTCTCAATTCATAAGCATATAATTAAATCCATGTTCAGATTACATTCAAATCATGTTCAATCTTTTGACCATTTATAACTCAAGTCATTTTGTTCCATTATCATTCTCAACTTAAACAATATAACTCACCTCAGTTCATATTTAAATAAATGAACTAACTACTATACTGTTCCTTGCTATCACAATTTCACAATAACAGATGAGTTTATCACACATGAATCATTTAACATTTATGTCATTTCACTCTCATTTATCTAATTCAGAATCGATATTCAACATCATTCAAACAATTTCATTATAAGAATATTAGGGGCTCGATGAACTATAGCAAACATAACTCGAATACATGGTTACCTACACCACACCAGGGAGCATTGTAATGCTAACAGGGGCATCGAATTGCAAATCCCGTACAAGCGCACATTCTAACCCTATTAGCATGCAAATCGTATCCTAATAGTTTACCACATTCAAACGGGCATTTATACATGATTCTGAACATTTACAAAACAGGAGCACTTTTATGTTTTCAAAATACATATCATAACCAAGTCACAATCATTTTGTATCTCACATGAATCATATTTCTCAAGAATACATGGTTTACAATTAGATCCTTAATCTTTTCTCACCTTTAGTACTAATTATAAACGTTTCAAAATTTCAAACTCTGTAGCTATATACACGTTTTCATATTTCAAATACATTTCAAACCATGTAATATCATCATATACATCTCATACATTTATATAACAACTTCACATTTAGTCAATACCACACATCTATTCATATTTATCATATATTTCATATTTTTACGATTAAATCCATTCGATGCCAATATTTTATGTATATAACATTTCAAACTAACAATAAAGAAAAATAATACAACATATCAAGAATTAATAAAGTAAGTCCATATGAACTTACCTAACTAAACCAACAACAAATATGATACCGAGGACAATTTCATAATTTTTCCTTTTTTGCAATTAAGCTCTGATTGGTTTAATCTTTGATCTATATGATAATTAAGTTCAATTTATCAATTCAAATACTTTACAACACTCAAATACATGCATATGACCTATTAATTTCATTTTACAAATATTTTTGAAATTTTACATTTTATTCAATTTAGTCCCTAAAACCTAAACTAACATAACTTTCACATTTGAGCTCCGATTTTTAAACCTATTTTAAATTAATCCATCTACAGCCCTCTATTATCAATAATTAAAGAAATTTCATATCAATTTTGAAATATTTACACTTTAGTCCCTATATTCAAAACTAATAATTTTTACTTTACAAATTAGTCGTTTTACATTTCCACACTTAATATCTAACCATTTAACATAAAAAAAACTCAAGCATTCATCAATGGAACCTTTTATAAACTTTGAAATTTTTAAAAACGGAGGCATGATATAGCTAAATCAAGTTACAGTGATATCAAAAACATAAAAATTATGAAAAATGAGCTTGAATAAAACTTACATGCAAAAAGGAAAAGTTAGCCAAAACTTCCTAGCTCTTAACAATGGTAGTTTTGGTTGGGAAGAAAAAGAAATGAAGATGATGGCTTTGCATGTTTATTTTATGTTTTAATTAAACTTTAACTTATGTTTTCTTTAAAGTTTAATTAAAATTTTAACTAATACTAAGCTAAGGAATGGGTCCAACCGTCCAGCATAATTAGAAATGGTCTATTGTCCATCTAAACCCTCAATTAATTACCTTTTAAGCCTTTTAGCTAATGAAAATAAAAAGTGATTAACTTTTTATGGTTTTTACGATTTAGTCTTTATACCTTAATTAGTCACTAAATCGAAAAAAATTGCGTATCAAAAATTTAATTCACCTATACAAAAAACTCTGTAAATATTTAATAAAAATATTTATAGGCTCGGTTTATGGAAACGAGGTCTCAATACCTTCATTTTCAAAACCACTGGCTTTTAAACTGATACATTTCTACCTTAACTAACTTTCCAAATAACCAAAATTATTGGACCAAATTCAATATAATACTGTAATGACCTCGTAAATATTAATAAATAATATCTACAGACTCAATCATCAAAAAACAGAGTTCCGAAACTACTATTTTCCATACCACTAGAAATCAGGCTGTTATAACAGGACCCCTTTAAATAAGCTAAGATTTGAGGTCTAATCATACTGAAATATCTTGGAAGTAATCATAGTTTAATTGGAAAAAGATATTAGATTTTAATTGGGAGAAGAAACTAGATTTATGTGGGGAACACGTCACGACGTCGCAACATCCCCATTGGCATCGTCACGATGTCATCTATCGTTGCAATGTCAAGAAGCTTCTCATCGTGACATCATTGTCTCTTCGGCCGAAAATATGAGGCACACCCCACAATTCTGTTGCTTCAACCTTACCACCTCTAAGTTCAAGTCATTTGGGCCAAATATAGATGGGGTGGGGTTGTTCTATGGGCACTTCGTACTAATAATTATTCTTGCCTTTAGAAGGGATTAGTCATGTATGGGAGAAGGTACATGATGGGGTTGTTTGAAATGTTGGTAATGACATGATAGTTGATTTTTGGAGGGATTGATGAATTTCATATTGTGGTTCGCTTTTAAACCATTGTCTATGACTAGAGACTATTTCGAACAATCATGTGTTTGTTGTCGAGTTAATAAATGTGTATGGCGAGTTGGATTGGACTCAGCTTCAACTCTTGTTGCTTGATGGGATCTTACGACGAATTTTTACAAAACAACCCTCGATGGCAGGAGATGTTAATGATTTTCCCGTATGACATTGGGATAAACATTTTTTCTTCACTACAAGGTCGACTTATGCCTTTTTGAGTGCTACCATCACAACTTTGTCACCTAGTTGATGGAGGATCGTGTTGAAACTGGCCTGTCTGTAACGGGTTAAAGTTTTCTTTGGTTAATAGCCTAGAACAAGCTATTAACTAATGAGGTGAGAGTTCGAAGATGATCGCCTATAAATGAGTTATCGTTTATAGAATAAATATAACACCAAAAATATAAGAATTAAGAATGACGATATCTGCAAGTGCACGGGTCAAATTGTAATATAGTTGTACAATGAAATACCAGAATTATTTTGAGGATCGTACCTAAGGGAGGATGGAATAAATAATGAAAATATTTTTACAATAACAAGTTTAAGTAGTAGTAATTATTTCCTATATTACGATTAACCATAAAATATATTAAAAGGAATAAAAATAAATCAGGAACAAAAAAAATAACGAGTAATAAACAAATGAACTAAATCAATAAACCAATCATGAAGATTAACTCACTTCAAGGTTTGTAAATAACTTCAGATTAGGGTTTTGAGATGGACTAGTAATTGATTAAATAATTATTACCTCTCGACTTCTAATTAACTAATTGATTGGTTGATATTTTCTTATCTTTCGACCTCACTTTCTCAAACAAAATAAATTGCGATTTACTCGGTTCAACTTATCTTCTGACCTCGTCTAGCCTATGATAACTTATTAGGGTTGTCAAGCCTAATAGTTTAAGAACTCATAATTTATACCAACTAATCCTTCTCAAGAAACCCCAAATCCTCTATTAATCACATCCCCATCCACTTGTTAATCTCCCCTAAAAGGATTTAGTCACTCATGTTATTCATAATCTCAACTTCAACCATTCAGAGAAGAAAATAGATTTGAATAATCGTGGATTTAATACCAAATGGGGAGCGAAGTGGGAAATCTCTCGATTGGAATAAAGAAATAAAATGAATGCAAAGGAAAATATCAATTGAATACTTGAATTAAATAAACAAGTCCTTGAATCAAAACTAATTCAAGAAGAAAAACAACAAAGTATTTAAAAAGTCGAAAAGAAAATAAACTAAAACTAATTCTAAACTACGAGGGTTTTTGAAGGCGTCTAGGATGATTTAGTTACATTCAACCCTTAATGTCTTATTTATAGAGGTGTTGGCAGCCCAAATTAGGTCTTCGACACATCGTAGGTCTTAGAATAAGTTTGATTTTATGGACGAAAATATCCCCGAAATACTTGGGTAGCACGTCAGCCTTGTGTCGCACCACACTCCTTGCGTGGCACGACACGACATGCAACTTCAACTTAATGTAGTTCTTTTGGTGCTGTGACGTCTTGGGAAGCTTTTGCAGCATTCGACCTTTGCTTCCAGGTCAATTGGGTTGGGCCTTTATATCTCTATCTTACACACTCAATTGAACAAATTAGCACAACCTAAGGCCTGTGTTGGCCTATTGGGTCACAACACCTACAAAATGTGTTAAAAACACTTATTTTTATTAACTTATAATCCTAAGGCCTAATTACTGAAAATGTAAATTAAAATTCTAAATTGCTTAGAAAATAAACTCATTAAGTGCAAAATTGACCTAAATTGACTACTACATTTGATGACAGGTCAGAAGACACCTTGTGGTTAATCTTCAATGTGAAACTGTGGAAGTGAGGTTAAGACCATTGGCCATGTGCTGGGATTTTGTCTTCCTACTATGTTACTTTGGTTGCAGCTCATAAGAATTGATAAGCTACATGAATTTATGAGTCTGTTGATGGAGGAACGGTTGTTTACTAATTTTGCAAATATTGAACAGTTCGTTGTGGACCCATACAATTGGGAGTGTTTGTTTGGGGCATTGAGTTGATGCCTTTAGAAGCAACAAAACAATAGGATCTTTAATCAGGAGTATATTGGTCAGGAGAGCGTCATTTATATAGCTCGTCGATTATGTGGCGAGTAGGTTGTTGCTTCATAGAACTACTGTACGTCTCATGGGAAACACAAAGGCCATGCAATCACAGTTTTATCTATTGGGCTAAGCCAATGTGGTTGACTTAAGGTGAACATTGATGGGGTGAGGAGTTTGCATGTTAACTATGCAGTTGCTAGAGGCTTGGTCAAGGACCACGATAGATATTGGCGAATCGAATTTGCTCAGAATATTAGGATTTGTTTGGTATTAGAAGCTTAGATGTGGGGCACTTGTGATGGTTTGCAATTGGGATGAGAGATGAGTATAAACCCAAATGGTCGGACGAAAGACCCTTCAAGAATTCAGCTTTTAAAATAAGTATGAGTAATTTAATAATCAATTAACAATTCCATAGGGTTTTTCTGTTAAAGCATAATATATGAAACAACTTTCTGATAAAATTCATCTATTATAATAAAATATCCAACAATATACGAGAATCTAATTACAATTTGAATTTGATTTGAAGAGTTCTAACACACACAAAAAATAGAGATTTAAACCACACGATACCCCAGTATCTACACATGTTACAAAAATAGGATCATCATACTCACACAAGTTTGGATGTGCTGGTTTAGTTCCTTAATTCTTCCTGAACTACAATTTAGTATTACCTGAAATGAAGAAAAGAAACATGGTAAGTTCACGAGAAACTTAGTGAGCTCTAAAATAAGTTACTTAAAATTTTAAGATTTGCCAAGATTCTTGCTTATCTTAAACTTGTGAGACCATTTTCCACAGTTTATATTTGAGCATAGTGGCGCAGTACAATGTGCATGAGAACTCTCCCTGTGAAAGATCGTAAGGCATATAGTCTCTTCGTACAGACTTGTTGCATAATATCTTCATATAACCTACTGAAAGGAGAGAGAGTCATTTTAGATTAACTTGGTGAACAATCCTGCGAACTCTTTAATGCAGATTCTAAATGTGGACTCGTACACGCAAACTCAGAAGAATATTCATGGATACAGTGACTCATACATACATATTCATAGAAGAACTTTACAATCATGGCGGATTCATACAAGCAAACTTTGTTGCGGACTTCATTTGGTGAAATATCACATTTAACTTTAACATAAAACTTATCGAATAAGTTTGACGGACTTTCATATCATTCATAACTTTCATATGCCATGGCCATGGACTTACTTACACATATGTGGCTTAAAGCCTTAGACTCCACAAAGTCTCATACATACATAAAACCCACATTGGGTTATCATATTCCTTTGCGCATATATCTCTGTACAATCCAACTGAACCTCCGCAAAGCCGAAAACCATGCATATACATTTTCCATACTATCCACTTGAACCTCCGCAAAGCCAAATAACATGTGGCACAAAAATGCACAACGTGACTTTTCTTCATCTTTCATCCGCTAAAACAACCCTCCATACTCCGCGTATCATTCATAATTATAACAGGCATATAGCAGCATTCAACTATTCATTTTATTGAAAATACAACATATTATACCAAACATAACATTTAGCGTACCATTGCAATGATAAGTTCATCAATAATTTACTTTCCTAGTAAAAGTTTATCAAATAGTGAATTGGAAAGTATAATCAAACATGAAATTGTAAAACACTACTTTATATAAACCGTCCATGATAATGCAACTCATTATCAGTAGAGCATGAAGACAACCACAACATGAAAACACAGTACTGATATACATATATTTAAAACAACCACAAAAAGTTTGAGTTTAGAAACTCACCAACAAAATACCCTGATTAACACAACTTACACCTGCTTAGCCTTCCCTTTATCACTTGGACTTCATCTTTCTTGGTTGGCTAAATATAAAAAATTATATAAAGATCAAAACGAAGGTATACACGTGTAAGAAACTTTAATTCATATGCATGCAGAAGAATTATAGCTAGTATCTACTACTTTAACATCACATTTCAAAATGAATCATACTGAAATCCCTAAAATTTCCTTTCTTTTACTTAAATTGAAAGGTACGTAAGAGCTAGAAAGATTAACAGATTGCTAATTTCTCAAATATTTATGCTAACACCTTAGATTCTTCCTTTCGTGCAACCCGTTTCTGAGTTTTCCTTCCTTATAGAATGAATCAGAGAAGAAAGAGATAGAAGAATGATAGAAATATGAATATCAGTATGAAGTACCCTTCTTATATATAGTCTTTCCACCATCGTTTCCCTTAATCCCAAGATAGTCAATCTTATTAATACCCTTAATCATAATGTTTCCAACTAACGGAGACTCTAGTTCTAATTTGACAGAACTGAATTTAAAACCTAACTATTTACCCAACCAGCACGTAAAGTTCACACATTTATACTAGAACCCGCTTAAACAGAAATTTTTTTTAATTAAGTACTCAAAATTTCAATTTTACCAAACCTTTAATATTTCTGGGTGTGACAATTGGTGCAAGGAAAGTCATCTTAGAAATGGATAGTTTGGAAGTTGTTACACTTCTGCAACAACCTTTGGCTGATATCTCGAGTTTGGCCACAGTTCGTGATGCTCACTGACTATTAAGAAGGCAATGGGAGGTTCAAGTTGTGCATGTCTACAAGGAGAGAAACATAGTTGCCGATGCTTTGACCAATTATGCTTTAAAATGGCCTATCAGATTCCACTATTTCATGCAACTACTAATTGAAGTTTTGCACGTCCTGCATGATGATATGAGCGATCCTGGCTAGCCAAGACGGGTGATTGTATAGTCAAGGGCATAGTTAGGGGGCTGGCAGGGGCCTTGACCCCTCTAAAATAGAAAATTTTCCATTTTTCCATTTAGACTCTTTAAAACTTTTAAAAATTTAAATTAGTGAAGGTAAAATTGCACGTTGTCCCTCTAAAAATAATAAAATTTTGATTTAATCTTTTAAAAATTATAAAGATATAAACTCTTAAAATAGTAAAATTACATTTTTACTATTATAAAAATTACAATTAATTTCGCGTCTGTGTAGTTTAGGTTATGTTATATCTTTCTTACCAAAAAGAAAACCACATAATTGATTAATAAGCACATCATTCATAACATGTAAAAAGGACAAACACATGGAGCGTTTCTTTTTTTCATTTGGTTATTAACTGAAGAGTAGTCTGAATACCAAAATCGAACAAATAAAAGTTTAGACAAAATCTGTATAGTTGAAAAGTTAAATTGTGATATAAGCCATAAAAAAAAGAAGTTATCCACACGTGTGGGGGAGAGCACACACGGGAGATATTTGTCTTGCTTTTGAAAAATGATAAGCATGATATTTCTCGACCTTACAAAAATCAGCGCAGTGTTTACTCAATCAATTTCCCGCTTCCAGGAAAAGGCTCAATCATCTCTTTTGCTTCCTCTCGTTCCTTAAACCCTTTAACATAAATGCACAATCTTTAGGGTTTAATCTCCTCTTTTCGATTTTCCCAGACATTAAGAAGTCGATGCAGTTGGGGTTTTGGGAGGTTTATCTTTAGCTTTCACGTCAGTTAAAGCACACCAAAAATGGCAGCTTCCACTTCCCTATCACTGTGTCCGTACATATTATGTTGCAAGACAAGCCCTAGAAATCGTTACATTTCTTGCTCGGTCGGCTCTCCTACTCCCATAGGTACTTCTTCCTTCTTTTTTCTTCTTCTTATAATTCTGTTTGATTACCGAGAAGGTGAAGTAAAAATGAGATTCTTAAGCTTTTACGTTTTTGTTTCTTTTAAGCTAGATGGGATGTTAGAATGGTTTTTGATTAAGTGCTCGAAATAAGGCGAAATGGAGGAGTTTTGGAGTTCATTGGTTAATTCTTTTTATAAGTAGTGGAACGTAGGATAGAGAGATAAATTGAAAATTTTAGTCCAGTCTTTTATAGGCTCTTGAATTGGATGAATAGCTTATGGAGATTGTTTTCTTCAGTTATATTGATGGTTTCTTAACTGCTTTCTCATGTTTTAGGTACACGAAGAACTAAAGTGCCACGTAAAAGTTCAGGAAGATTAGATGGGGCTAGAAAAAGTATGGAAGACTCTGTCCAACGCAAGATGGAGCAGTTTTATGAAGGAACAGCTGGACCGCCACTTCGGGTCCTTCCGATTGGTGGCTTGGGTGAAATTGGGATGAATTGCATGCTTGTTGGGCATTATGACCGCTATATTCTAATTGATGCTGGTGTTATGTTTCCAGAGTAAGTCTTGTGCATTTCATTTCTAGGAGGATTTTTGACTAAATACTTTTATGTGTAATTTGTGCTTATAGTAGAGAGTTGATTATGTATTCTAATTTCTGTTACTTTTAAAGAAATTTCCTAATATCAGAAGACAGCCTAATTTTGACTAAGTTGTTAATCTTTTATTTGTGCAAATATATGTCAAATATGCTGCTGCAGATATGGCTACTTTTCTTTCTTTGCTGTTCTTTATTATATTAATGTTGCGGTTTACTTTGACATCATTTCAGCTATGATGAACTTGGAGTCCAAAAGATTATACCAGATACTACATTTATTAAGAAATGGAGCCACAAAATTGAAGCAGTTGTGATTACACACGGCCATGAAGATCACATTGGTGCGTTGCCTTGGGTAAATTCTTGTCTGTCTAGCCTGTTAGTCTTTTATGCTTACCTTTTACTCACCTATTAAATAGTTCCTAGTAGGGCATCAAGACTTCTTATCACTTTCCTTTTATAGTGAAGTAAGATGCATGTTATGCTGTAGAAGCCTTTGTTGGTGCCTTACGCTTCCTGTATTCTTGCTACCATGAAGTTGTTTTGTCCATTTTCAATGAAAGGTGAATCTATACAAGTTGTTGCTCAAGGAGTAATACATTACCTGTATTATGAGACACCTTCCTGACTCAGTTTCTTGACCTTTGCCACTGGGCAGGGGAAATGTTCTCAGAATTTTGTCTGGTTCTTTTCATTTACGTTACAGAGCATCACTGCTTTGTGCACGGTACTGTGGTCGTTAGTTTTAGATCCCTCAGTAAAAATAGGAAAGTAATTAAGAATAACAAAGGCTAGCTATGTCTATGCTGGGTTAGAATCTTTCAGCATAATGTATTGGATTTGTTGAAAAAACTGAAATTCTGTCTTTTTTTTTTTTTTTTTGTTGTTGTAGACAGGAAGTACAAAGATAAAGAGATAAAAGAAAGGAAAAACTCTACCTAAAAATAAGTGATCTAATACCTAAACTTTAGGAACAAGATATTTACAAGGAACAGAAAGATAATAATACACAATAATTTCCACAGGATTGATTAGGGTTTTTCAAATACTAAATAACTATTAAGTTGCTTTACTTGGAAATTAGTATGGTAATGTAAATGTTATCATTATTGATGGTTCTAGAGTCTAGGACAGTGTTCATGTTGCATTTGTTTTCTTTAACATTATTTTACGAGTTTTCTTTCCGTTTGAGCAGGTTATCCCAGCATTGGATCCCCATACTCCCATATATGCATCATCCTTTACAATGGAGGTACTTTCTATGGATGCAAAAGGTTTATGATATGTGTCACATGCTTTGTTTGAAACCTTACTTGTCTCCTTTCTTATGACATCCCTAGAAGTATTAGCAAAAATCACTTTTTTTATGGATGCAGATGTTAAGGTTCTAAAATCTCTAATAAGCATGACCTTTATTAGAGATTAAGAGAATGAATCCTTAAAATCTACCTTTTAATATTTGTGAAACTTTGTCTTGGTAGCTCAGTAGCTAGTGGAAGTTTATACCTCTTAGGCTTCTTTTGGGTTCTATCACACCCATGGTAAGATGGCATCTTAAGGGGACATGCCTCTTTATTCCTTTACATTGGCATCCAAGTTCTCTTTGGATAACATGAGGTGAAGTGCATTGAAACAAACGCAGCCCAAAATTCTTATTGGCACTTTGAGCTCCATTGAACAAAAGCTCCTCCTAGTGGAGGGTGTTGTTACATGTATAACCCTTCTGGGCTATTTGATTCAAAGAACTTTTGAGTCAATTATTTTATTCAATTAGATAATAAAAAAATTATTATTATAAAATAATTATAAATGGATTTATTTTACATAAAAATTCAATAAACATATCGGTTTTATGATTATGAAACTAATATAAAATTAACTAAAATAAATAATAACTTAAACAATAAATATAAAATATGGTTTCATATAGTTTTATTAACTTTTAATAAAATTATTATTTGACATTAATATGATCTTTCTAATTATTTGCTATTTATTAATTTCATAAATTTCAAATAAGCTAAATTTTCTTATTTATAATTACAATATCGAGTGTCTTTAATGGTCATTTTACATTTTCACTATAATTCACTTCACTTTCATCACTGTGATTGGACCCAAACTCATATTATCATTGATTTTAATCTCACTGCTGCAGTATCCTATCTCATTGTTACGGTAACAAAAATTACCGCCATCACAGTTTTTCAATTTTAGCAAAGCTAATCTCACCACCCATCCAAATGGGCTCTTAAAGTTGTTGAGAGTTTATACCTCTCAATTAACTATATTATTGAGTGTGCAAAATGATAACTTACTGTTTCATCTTTATTGCCTCTTGCTAAAATGGAGTGTTGACACTCTTGCGTTCATGACAACAGCTGATTAAAAAGCGTTTGAAGGAGAACGGGATTTTTGTTCCATCTAGACTTAAAGTATTTAAAATTAGGAGGAGATTTAATGCTGGGCCATTTGAAATAGAGCCTCTCAGGGTGACCCATTCTATTCCTGATTGTTGTGGACTAGTTCTTCGCTGTGCTGATGGTACAATTCTTCACACTGGGGATTGGAAGGTGGGTTTTCCCCCTTGTCTATGCATTTTCTTCTCTTGTTACACTAAAAACTTTCAAGCCACTTAAACTGTTAAGAGTTGACAGATTGATGAATCGCCATTGGATGGGAAAACTTTCGATCGACAGTTTTTAGAGGAACTCTCAAAGGAAGGAGTAACACTGGTATGAATCCTGAATCTATTCTTCTAACTTCCATGAGAGGTTTTTTAGAGCAGATTACAGGGGTTACTATTACGGAGTGGAGGTGAGGGCTTGTTAAAGGTTCATAAGGGACTTGGACATGATCTATTAGTTGCATCTTCAATTTTCTGTAACAAAACCAAATATAGGAATATAATTATTTCAGTGATTTGTCTCATGATCGGGGCATGTCTTCTTAGACTATTTTTAATCAACTAAAATGATTGTTTAGAATATGATATTGCTTGGTATTTGGTACTTTGTGATTTGTTTTGTTGCAATTCAAAGATGGACACTGGCAGCTGACACCTTGCATTGCTTATGTCTGTTCTTTGGCTTCCGAGGTTATTTTAATAATCTCTTGTGCATTAATTAAATCCACAAAAAGTAAAGAGATATCTGTTGTCTAGATTTGTCTGGATCTTTTAAGATGCAATTCATCTGATGCAAATTGAGCTCGTCACTTCTTTCAAAACTGTTCCAATGAATGTGTAATTCAGTAAATTCATATTGTTTACAGATGATGAGTGACTCAACCAATGTATTGTCACCTGGAAGGACAATTAGTGAAAGTGCAGTAGCGGATGCATTGTCAAGACATATTTCAGGTGCTAAAGGAAGAATTATTACTACCCAGTTTGCTTCAAACATACACCGGCTTGGAAGCATAAAGGCTGCTGCAGATGTAACTGGTAGAAAGTTGGTATGTTTTGTCTGACTGCAAAGCTATCTTGTGAAGCTGGTTGTCTGAATGATTGGGATGTCAGTTTTGACAGCTGAGATATTGTGCTCCTTGAACTAGGTATTTATTGGCATGTCATTGAGGACATATCTAGATGCTGCTTGGAAGGATGGAAAAGCTCCAATTGATCCATCAACTCTGGTATTCGTTCTTTTGTGACACAACTTTCTTTCTTTTACCTATATAGTATGTGGCTGTTTTCTTGAGACAAGTGTTACTCTTTTACTTTTCTTGTAAGTTCTAAGTTTGTTGTTATCAAATTAAGCTACTCAGTTGTTAAACTGCCCTTTTGTACAAATTATGCAGTTCTTGTTTAAGCTTATTTAGTGTGAAGTAAACCTTTAAATAAAATGATGGGATTTGTAATTGGTATCCTCTTTTGCGGTTCATACCTTTAAGACATAACTTCCAACAAAATCTATCCCATAAAGATTACTTTTTGTCTCTTAGTGATGTTTATGTTAGCTCTTCTTTTAGCTTTAAGCACATCCTACTTGAATTTGGATATCTTCATACTGCTTTTATTCATTTCAATATTACATTTTCCAAAAGAAAAAAAGAAAAAACGAAACTGTGTTAACTGAACTCTTGTATCATGTACAACTGATTGTTTATCTTGTTTCATTTGCTCTCTGCTCTTTCCATTACGATTTTAGGTGAAAGCAGAAGATATTGATGCCTATGCTCCAAAGGATTTGATAATCGTCACAACTGGATCCCAAGTAAGTTAATCTCTCTGGCTCTGATGAACTACACATTTAGCTGGCCTGTGACTAAGTGCTCTATTGTGTCAGGCAGAGCCACGTGCTGCCTTGAATCTTGCATCATATGGAAGTAGTCATTCCTTTATACTGAACAAGGAAGATGTGATTCTCTATTCAGCTAAGGTAATGATAATGTACTATATGCATTTTTTTCTAACTGAAGAATTCTTTGAGCTCTTAATGACTGAATGTTTGCTGATGAAAAAAATTAGCAGTGCGGTCAAACTTTTATTGTTCTATCTAGGTACTATTTCCTATGCTATGGGATAGGGTTTTTTTTTTTTTGTTTGTTTGTTTGACAATATACATGATAGTTTTGGTATATTGATTATTATTTACTATAGGTTTTCTAAATCTTGCCCGAGTCATTGATTTGTTAAGATATCATTTTTAACCTCAATATCAGGTAATCCCTGGTAATGAATCTCGGGTGATGAAGATGCTAAACCGCATATCAGAGATTGGATCCACTATAGTGATGGGTAAGAATGAGGGGCTGCACACTTCTGGTCATGGATATCGTGGAGAACTGGTAAGATGAGTCAACATTGTTTTGCATGATTTCATTTTAAAAAGTTTTTTTGGTCACTTTCTTGTTCCTTTAACAAACAAAATACAAAAGGATAAGGAAACAGCATGACATTTAAAACTCAGGATGGCATGTTATACATTGTTGATGCATTCAATTGTAGGGCCTCTGGCTGCAAGATAGCATGAATTATATTTCTTTCTTAAAAAAAAGAATTATTTTGTCCCTTCAGTAACTGTTAAATAAAGGGGGTTTACTAAGAATTTGTTTTTGAGTTAAAAAAGAAAAATCAGGATGTGAATTGGATGTACTATGGATGTGATTTGAGTCGACCAAATAAAAAATCTTAGATTTTGATTGTGATGTTCTTTTTCTCCTGTTGTCTTTACTTGCATGTAAAAACACAGTCTCAATGGTTTTATTTTGAAGGAGGAAGTACTTCAAATTGTGAAGCCGCAACATTTTTTACCTATACATGGAGAGCTTTTGTTTCTAAAGGAGCATGAGCTACTTGGAAAATCAACTGGCATTCGGCACACCACTGTAAGTTGCTATTATTTCTAGTTAGGAACTTTTTTTCTGATTCTCTCAATTTAAGTTGATTTTTGATTCGTCATAGGGGTTGCTTCAACATTATCTACCATGGTAGAATATGTACATTATATGAAAATCGTAATATAATTCTTATCATTGTATCAGGTTATAAAGAATGGAGAGATGCTTGGGGTTTCTCATTTGAGGAATAGAAGAGTTCTGTCTAATGGTTTCAGTTCCCTTGGGAAGGAGAATTTGCAGGTTTGAAATCCTTAAAAAGCATTCATCATTTTTCTTAAAAAAGTTAATTGAGAAGGATCTTCATGAATTTAGTCTTAAATTGCAGCTAATGTACAGTGATGGTGATAAAGCATTTGGCACATCAACCGAACTTTGTGTTGATGAGAGACTAAGAATTGCATCTGATGGCATTATAGTGGTCAGGTAGATAAGTTTATATGCTTAAATGAAGCCTATGTATGTTTCATATTTGTTGACATATTAATTTATCCGTTTTGCAGCATGGAAATTTTACGCCCTCAAAAGATAGATGGCATGGTTGAAAATACCTTAAAAGGGAAGATAAAAATAACTACTCGCTGCTTATGGTTAGACAAGGGGAAGCTTTTAGATACACTCCATAAAGCTGCTCATGCGACACTGTCAAGCTGTCCTGTGAATTGTCCTCTAGCTCACATGGAAAGAACTGTTTCAGAGGTATTGCGGAAGACAGTAAGGAAGTATAGTGGTAAAAGGCCTGAAGTCATTGCCATTGCATTGGAGAACCCGGCTGGAGTTCTCTCTGATGAGCTGAATGAAAAGCTATCTGGCAATTACAATGCTGGTTTTGGGTTACCAACATTGAGAAAAGTGGTAGATGGGCATCCAAGAAGGGGACCACCAAACAAGATGAAAGCAGAAGATGACGGTATTTTGCATTTAGAGAATGCCTCGGAACAAAGTTTATTAGGTTGGTCCTTATCCTCTTTTGCTGCCCCTTCCAATCTCTCTCACTTATTCATACTAGTGTCCATCTGCATGCATGTACGCACATAATTTGATTGGATGTGTGTAGGTGTTGGAATTGTCAATTTATTGAGGTGAAAACTAGTTCCCTTTGCGATTTAAAGCACCACTTTCATTGATGTCTTCTAGTCTGTCATGATTTAATCAAGCAGATGATGATGCTGAAGCTGAAAGGTTCTTACCCGTGGAAGACACCAGCACTTCAAGTCCTGACTATACAGAAAGGCTGACACCCAATACTGATGATTCTGATGAATTGGAGGAACATGAGCCAGAAGTTAAGAGTGATGGCACTGCAAGCAATGGAGATGACTCAGAAATGACAGGCTCTCAACCAAAGTCGTCAAAGCCTAAGCGGAACAAATGGAAACCTGAAGAGGTTAAGAAGCTAATTAAAATGCGGGGGGATTTGCATAGCAGATTTCAAGTTGTGAAAGGGAGAATGGCCCTCTGGGAAGAAATATCTACAAGTTTGTTGGAAGATGGAATTACTCGAAGCCCAGCGCAGTGTAAATCTCTATGGGCATCTCTGGTTCAGAAATATGAGGTTTGTTCTCTCTTTTTAGTTTTTTTTTTTGGAACAGTGGGTTATATCTCTCTCTATATTTATTCTAGAGTAGCAGATGTAATGATGGAAGATGTTCCATGTGGCTTTAGTTTCATGGATATTCATGTTGACACCTCTAGCTTCTCCAGCACATTTAAGAATTTAAATCTCTAGTTAGGAATGATAGAATCTCTGTTGCTTCAACTTTAATTTTTCTTGAACTGCTCATGTCCGGCACTTGTGTAACGCATATCTAAACATGCTTACGGGAATATGATTCTTTGAGAACCCTCCAAATACATGGAAATCTTGAAAAGAAAAATTGAATAAACCTGTGTCCAACACTCGTACCCTTGTCGAGTAACATAGGATAGAATGATAGCATCACAAAGAAATTTGAGATCCAGGTACTTGCTTGAACTAGGATGCTACAATAATACTTGCATCATGTCCTAGGTTATATCAGTATTGGTGTATTATGAGATTAAATAGCGGCTGCAACTCAATGTTATGGCCTTTATTCTATGGTTTCGGATCTCTCTACTGCTGAATATTCATCGAAATTCATTGCGATAGCATTCATGATGTACATAACTGCAATAAATGCATATACAGCTGCAATAAATCCCTTTGATCAAGAATGTTCAATTTGTTTCCCCCTATCACTTGTGTTGCTTACTGACAACTATTGGCATATATTTGACAGGAAAGCAAGAATGAGAAGAGAAGTCATAAAAGCTGGCCCTATTTTGAGGACATGAATAAAGTTTTATCTGATTTTGAGGCAACAGCCACAACATGACTCAAACTTTGGAGGGGAGATGCTAAACATATGAACTATTCAAAGAACCAAGACAAGAGTCATAATAAACAGGGACAATTGTTGTAACCATGGAATTCAAGGGTGAAGGTGGAGGAAAGGGAAACGAGGAAAGAGGCTTGTTTTGAGGTCAGTAAAGTGTTCGATTATATATATATGTACAAATGATAAAAATGGGTCAAACCAGATAGGCCATTAATGGCAATAATCTTATAGCAATAGACTTCCTGTACTTTCTAGTTTATATAGGCCCTAGCCCATAAGGGAATAACAACGGTGGAATTTACTCCCCCCCCCCCCCTTTTCTAGGCTAAGTAAACAAGGCCCTCACTAAAGCTCGCCCTTATATCTAATTGAGTTTTTAGTGATGGAACTTGATATTTTTTGTTAACCGAAACTCTTTATTGGTCGATGAGGTGATTGGTCGATGTATGTTGATATGGCATGTAATGTTAGAAAAATTAAAAAAATAAAATAAAATGTATATTTAAGAAGAACTCGAACAATCATTTATTCATTTTCATTCTAGAGAAGTGTAAAATTATAAAAAAATATATATAAAAAGTTAATAATTATTTAAAAAATATAAAAATTATTAAAAAATCCATATATGTAAAAAATTAAAAGAAATTGTAAAAAATAATAAAAATAGCATTTAAATTCATTTTAGAAGAGTGAAATTATACAAATTTTTAGAATTATAATATATTAATAATTATTAAAATCTTGTAAATCTATTGATAAATAGATGTCCATAACCCTCCAAAATTTTCCTATTGTAACCTCTAAAAGATGAATGCCCATAACCTTTAAATTTATTATCTTGCAACTTCTAAATCATTTATAGGATATCTTAATGTTGGTCCTTAATGTTTTGTAACTTATGGTTTTTAAAGCCTTATAAATAGAGGGCATGAACAAGGTTATTGGATGCCAATATGAAAGTTGAATCATTCTCTCATCTTCCGATCTCTTTTATTCATTCTATATTTCTTTTAAGCTTTATAACACATTATTAGCACGAGCCTTTACAAGTTCATAGTGAAATTCACGTCATTACAACTATATATAACTTACCCGTAAATCTCCAGTTGAACTATATACGGTGTACCTATTTTCATTATTGTTTTACTTTGTTAATCATATTTTTATAGAAAGAGAAATATTCAAAGCATACAAATCAATTTTTTTTCTAAACTATTTTGGTTTATTCACCATTTTTTTAAAGGTTACTAAAACAAATTTCATTATTTCAATTTGTTTTAAGTTATTATTTTGACTATTTCTCTCAATGCCAATATTTCATACATATTATTATTTCGTAAATTTGATATAAATAATTGGATTGTTTTACTATTGAGAAAGTTTATTATCATGATATTGCTCAGAGTGATAGTTCCTTTTGTCAACGATCAAAATTACCTTCTATGATTTCCAAGGTCTTAGGTAGCAAGATGTAAAGTTTCTACATGAAGTTTCTGTAATTTAATGTTTCATATTTGATTATTTTTTAACTAATTCATGGTCAATTATAATTGTTTTGATCAACTTATTTTATTTGTATGATCTTAGAATGATGGTGAAAGATTTAATATTGGTATGGATTTTGATTCAGTGCTCTTGATATTGGAGTGTCTTAGTATCATATAAGTTATTTTGAAATAAAAAAATTCTATCATAAATTTTGAATTTGCTTACTTTTTAATAAAATCATCAAGACTCAATGTTGAATAAAGAAGTTGTTATTAAAACTTTCGTGGAAGAAAAGAAATTGAGGTAAATTTCACTTATCATTACATGCCTAAAGTTATTTTAATGACAAATTTTGAGGAATGTCTAAATTGATTTTTGGGTTGATTCTAATATATAATTTTAAGTATAGTTGTCATTTTTAATTCTTGAATTATTTTGATTGGAAACATTTTTATAAACTTAAAAAAGAGAATTACTATATTAATTTGACCATTGACATTTCAATGGAAATTGTTTGTATTAATTGATTGTTGTTTGATAAGAAACATAAAAAAGAAGAAGAAAAGGTTGTGTGGTTTGATTTTGTAAATGCCTTGTATTTTTCCTATTATATAGCCCTAACAAACTTGTTACTTTTGTAGAGATGTTAAAGGTAGTTTATACGTTTTATATTATTCCATTTGTTAATTATTTAGAGAAACAATATGAACAATTATAAATGAAAATATTTTAGTGAATATGAAATGTATTATTTTGAAGTAAATTTCATGCATGTCTACAGTGGTTTATGAAATTTTTGCTAGCACTAGCATTATATTAGGTTTGATATTTTAGATGTTAGTTTTATCCATACATTTGATTTATAATAAACTCCATATATGACTGACTATTTCTTTCTAGTTAATTAAATATGCATGACTCTTGTGAAAAGGGTTTTTAAAGTATTCTGAATTAATCTCATGCCTTATTATGGCTAAACAAATAATGAGTTATTCGTTCTAGTGGTTTTACTCCACTCCCCAAAATGAATGTAGCAATACATAACAATTATAAAATTAGAACCTATTGTCATTATTGACAAATAGATGAAAAAGAAGATGGATGATTCAAAATGTTGCTACATGTTCATTCTTAGAATATAATTATCAATGATTTATACTAATTAATCATTCTTTGAGGCGGATGATATTTATATAATCTTACTGGTAAAGAATAGAATATACGTTTACATTATTGTTTGAATTATTTTTTTGCATATTCTTTGAAGTAAATGTCTACAATAAATATAACAAATTTTATAACCACTTTTTATCATTAAAGTCAATTTGGACATTTAAAGTTTTTGGCATATTCCCTGAAGTAAATATTGCAAATAATTGTTTGCAAATTATATTTTTTTATTGAGTTAATGACATTATGGACTTCACATTGATGTAGACATTTCCAGAAGTAAATGTCACAATATTACTTATATGTGGATACAAAGTAAAATGAATGAAAAAAAAATTATCAATTGTTAAAATTTATATTGGTATTATTAGTACAATTGAAAAGCATGTTAAAGTAAACCAGAAATTTACTGATACAAATATATTTACTACTTGGCGTAACCAGTTAGACCATTTTAGATCATATATGATGTGAAAATTAATTGAGAATTCATATAGACATTCATTACAGAATAAGAAGTTTCTTTAATTTAAAGAATTCTCATGTGTTGCCTGTTCTCAATAATTATTGATTATTACAAGCTCACTAGCTAAAGTTGAGTTAGTGTCTTGCATTTTTGAAATGCATACCGGTCCATTCATACATATGGTGGATAATTTTGATATTATATGATTTTAGTAGATGCATCTACAAAATAATCACGTGTTATCAACTTGCAACCTGTCATTTACGAGATTGCTTGTTTATGATTAATTTTGATTATGTAATTAAAACAATTCATCTTACTAATGCTGGTGAGTTTACTTCCCAAACTTTCAATAATTATTATATGTCAATTAGGATAAAAGTTGAACATCTTGTAGCTCATGTTCACACATAAAACAATTTAGCTGAATAGTTTATCAAACGCCTCCAACTAATAGCTAAATCATTACTTATGGGAACAAAGCTTCCTATTTCAACATGAGATTGTGTTGATTTTCATGTTGTACGTATCAAGCCAATAAATTATAAATACTCCCCATTACAATTAGGTTTTGGTCAACAGCTAAATATTTCCTATCTTAGAATTTTTGGATGTGCGATATATGATTCAATTGCTCCACCACAAAGCAGAAAGATGGGTCCTCAAAGGAGGTTTATTGAACTATTAACTAGAGATTTATTTACTGCACAATTTTGTTGATAGTCTTTTTGATGAAACAACATTCCCAATATTAGGGAGAGAGAATAAAAACTAGATGAATAAAGTACTTGAAATAAATTATCATTGTCTAAGATTCTTGAACAAAGCAATGTGAACTAGAAGTTTAATAGATAATTCATTTTACAAATCAATTGTTAGATTCATTTACTGACCTAAAGAGAATTACAAAATCTCACATACCAACTGAAAATGCTCCAATACGAATTGATGTCCCAATAGGGCAAACTGTTAGTACAAAAGAAATGAGCAATTAAAGACCAGCAGCTCATGTTCACACATAAAATAGTTTAGCTTAATCATTTATTAAACGCCTTCAACTAATAGCTAAACCATTACTTATGAGATGGGCATATAGTTGAAGCGGGGGTTTCTAAAGAGACCCATGACATAACTAATTATAAAACACAAGAAAAAATTCAGGTACCTAAAAGTGAAAATGAAATTATGAAAATAAAGGGATCTCGATAAGTTATATCAATACAAGAAAAAGTTGGAATCGAAAAAATATAGTTGTCGACAATAATTTTGCTTATAATGTTGCCATTGAAACAACAAAATGAAATAAGGATCCTGAGGCTAAATCTTTTGAGGAATGTAAAAATAGAAAAGATTAGCTAAAATGGAAAGACACAATTCAAGCAGAATTGAATTTTCTAAACGTCAAAAACCTAAAGATGTAAATCCGGTAGGATATAAATGGATATTTATGTGAAAAAAAAATGAGAAAAATGAAGTCGTAAGAAATAAAACATGATTTGTAGCACAAGGATTTTCTTAAAAGCCCGACATTAATTAGTAAGAGACATACTCTCATTTGGTAGATGCAATCACATTTAGATATCTTATTAGTCTGATAGATTGGTGTTGTTACAACCTATTTGTATGGTTCACTTAATAGTGAAATTTATATAAAAATCCTTGAAGGATTTAAAATCCCTAAAGGATATAGAGTTCTCTAGAAAAATTGTTCCATAAAAAATGATCCAGTTTTTCCATATGTCTTTATAAAAAGGTTTGGATCAAATTTTATGGTCATTTTTGTTTATGTTGATGATCTAAATATTTTTGGAACTCCTGAAGAGTTTCAAAATGTAGTAAATTGTTTAAAGAAAGAATTTGAGATGAAATATCTTGGATTTTTTTTGTCTTAGCTTGCAGATCAAGCATTTAAACGATGGAATTCCTGTTCATGTAACGCCCCGAATTTGGGCCTAGAAGAATTGGGCCTATTGGGCTTTGGGCTTTGGGTCTCAGAAAATTTTTAAGTGAGTGAGAAAATGACAATTTGCATGTGGGCTTTGAGGGTTAATGAACTTGGAGTGTTTAAGGGTGTTGGAGATATCCTGCGATCAAGTAAGGGTATAGGAAAAATTTTGGTTTAAGCCCCAAGGGAACTATGGCTTCAGTTAGTAGGCCTTTTAAATAAATGAAGAAGAAAAATGACACATAAGAGCTTGTGGTGTAGTGGCAAAGTGGCGCCACTTAGGGAGCAGGGAAGTGGCGTCATTAGCAGGCAAGGGAGTCCAAGGTTCAAGTAGTGGCATGGTATTTTATTGGAGTGTTTATTTTGCAGATTGGACGGCCAGAATTTGTGTTGGATTTGAACTCTTGCATTGGAGAGTTTGAATTGGTCTTGTGAGATGGTTGTGGAGGAAATTTAGGATGAGATTGAGGAGTTATCAGGGAGAAAAGTTAGGAGCTGAGAAGTGTGAAGAGTTGGTGTCGAATGGGACTTTGGGGGAAGGTAGTTTCGGCTTTTGGCTATAAAAGGGGGGTGCCAAATTCCTTTGAGAGGTTCCTTGGGTTTTCTATTACTTTTCTTTTCTCCCCTTCATTTTGTTTCTTCCGTTGCCAAATTCTTCCATTGCTGAAAAACCATCATTCCTTTTTGCCGAAATCCGTACTAGTATTGCGTTCTTCTTCTTTCTCTGAAAGTCGAATATTCCCTTATAATTGAATAGCCCTATCTTTTTACCGATTCCTTGTTGTTTTTCCTCCATCACAAATCGGTTGTTGTTATCTACTCTTAATCAAGTTTTTAAAACCGGATCTCGTTCAGTAACTATCTAGGCCGCAGGATCAAAGGTTGGATTCGGTAAGTACTTAGTCAACGTCCTTTAGTGTGTTTTGGTAAAAGCTGGAGGGCTATCTAACTCTTTCTTGTTGTTAATCTTGTATTAACAAGGGTAGGGTTCAAAGATCGCAAGCGTGGTAAGGATCGCTAGCAAGTGGTAAGTGTACTCGTCTCAATTGTGGATTAGTAAGTGGCCGAATGTAAGTGTGGCTTAAAGAGGTGACTTGTGTGGAACATGAGTCACTTGATTTTTGATAGTATATGTGTGGGTGCAGATCTAGGGGATATTCGTGAATAGTAGCTAAGGAAGGGCTACTAGAATTGGTGGCACACGGTAAGATTATGGTAAGGCTTTGGTTTTTTAGGTAAATATTGTAGTTAAGTGTGTATTGATTGGATATTGGTATTGGTTGTAGGTTCAAGGATGAGGATAGTGTAGCACGTCGCAGTAACCAGGTGTGTACATACACTTCACACATGACAAATCGGCTAAAGCCAAAATCCCAGAAAAATCGGAATGCCGAAAAGCCGAAAAGCCGAAAAGTTGGCGCCAACAACCACACGAGCGTGCAAACATTTGTGTGGGAACACCGATACAATTACCAGGGCCAAGAGAGCGATCTCATGGTCTCAGGCCACTCTTTGGCTGACCGGGCCAGACGGGGCTAAATGGGCCTGCCGAGCTCATGGGCCCAAATCGACAAGAGTTGATATGTGAAATTGAATGATGGATTGATATGGATGGTTGTATGATTTGATTATGGTCGGGCCTAATGGGCTACATAAACATGATTGGGCTTAATGGGCTATATGGACATGATTGGGCTTAGTGGGCCTTATGGGATTTTAGAAATGCATGCTAAGGTTTTAATGGACTCTAGGCCTAGTTCTGATAATTTCTCAAATAGCATAAAACTTAATTTAATAATCAAACATGTCTGTGGACAAGTCGCTAGGTTAGATTGTGGCAATGGACATATGCATGTCTAGGATTAGATCTAAGGAGAGCTTGGTACTTAAGCGGCCCTAGTGACCCACCTCCTCTTCTCTGGGATCCCACCTGGTGCATAGTGTCTGTTCACTTTAGCCGCAAGGACTTGTTGATGGGCCAAAGTTCATAACTAAAACCCGAGATGAAAGAAATTACGAAAATACCCCTATAGGGTAGAATTATGAAAATACCCCTATAGGGTAGATTTACAAAAAATACCATTGGGTAGTGAAATGACTAAAATACCCCTAGGTGCTTAATGTGTGAAAATGTATATGTTGCATTCATGAGATATATGTTGCACTTGGGTGGGTTTGATGATACGGAGGAAGATATGTGAGGATCGCATAGTCGCTTGACAACCGTGGATCCACCGGTGGCTTTAAGCCCATTATTTGTTTAGCAGCCTTGCTGCAACGTTTGAGTAGTGCCGCTGTTGGTGCTACCTTTGGAGTGTAGAGACGGGTGGGTTGATATTTATATCCCCATAGGAGTGCAGGGTTGGAAGGGAAATGGAGTGCAGGGTTGGATTTGGGATGGGAGCATTGCATGTATGATATTATTATGTTAATGATATGATATGTATGCTATTTGTTTGACGAGGATCGTACACACTGAGTTTTCGAAAACTCACTCCCTCTTTTATTTTTCTCAAGTGAACCTCAGTAGGCGGTTCGACGGATGGAGGGACTCAGAGGTGGCCAACTAGCAAGACGATTAGACATGTTTTTTTTCTAGATTTTAAGTTATTTTATTTCGGATTGTAATAAGATTTTCCCTCTAGTTATTATCCAATTACTTCCACTGTGCATTGAAATTTTGAAACGCAACCTGAATTTATTTCTTTTAAGCATGATTCAAGTTTTTGAAAATAAATGTGTTTTAAGAATGAGCTTCCGTTGTCAAAGGAAATTTTTTTTACATAGTAACAAGGAAATTTTTTTTTTGATACACCTCGTTTTGAAAGAAAATTGGATTTTACTTAACTTTTCTTTAGAAGGGTTTTCAATGAAAACAAGGTTTTCGCAAAAACACTTCAATGTGACATGCCGGATTCGGGCCTAACTTCTAGGCCGGGTTTGTGGTGTTACATTTAGTGGTATCAAAGCCAGGTTGCAAAGCTCGGGCTGTGAAATGGGCTTTATTACTTGGGTTTTTTTAAAAAAAAAACTATTTCTGGATTGGATCGAAATGTTTTAGAAATTCTTGTGATGTGGCACACCGAATCTCCAACGTCGAACCAAATAAGTTCTCTTATTATTAACCTTGTTTAACTTGATATACTGTAGATAGTTAATGGGCTACTTTAGATGATTATACTAAAGTTTTTTAGTTAGAGTGGAACTAAAGCCCGTAGGAACTTGAAATTGTAGAAGATTTACGAAAACAACCTCTTTACTTAATACTATCATAAAACATCTGCTTAATTATTGAAACTAACTAAAATTTCATAAAATTCCTAATTCGGATAATACGAGAATCAACGATGAGTGCTAGAAGAGGTGCAAGGGGTCGCGGAAGAGGCCGTGGAAGTGTTAGGGCTGGGTCATCAGCATCGGGCCACACATCTGCTGGGGAGGCACTAACTTCACCAGAGCATGAGGTGGTCCAGGAGACAGAGGTCAGAGTGAGCCCACCGACCTCGAGTAGCCGTAACTCGAAATTCGTTACTGATGTGCTGACGCAGCTAGTAAGGAAGGTACTGGAGGAGGTTAAAGAAATTGGTGAAACACTTCGGGTTAGGTGCGTGGACTGTAAGAAAAAAAAGAGATAGCAGTTCTCTAGGACTACAGTCTCGTTCTGTGAAGCATGTTAAGGTACGTCCAAACTTTCGGGCTTGCAAATATTGCAGAAGGCGTCATCCGAGTGAATGCTGGAGAAAGTCAAGAGCATGTTTCAGATGCGGGTCTGAGGAGCATCAGGCTCGGGATTGTTCAATCACCATTAAGTCGGGTATGTTTTGTGTGGATGCAATATTTTGGGTATAGAAACTATATGCGTGCAATGTTTATCTGCTCCAGTGGGTAGGTTTTTTTGGGGGTAAGTGTAAAGGGTTCAATTAGAGTTAATGTGTGTTAGTGTTATTAAAATCAGAGTGCACAGTGAAAGCATAGTGGTGTGACTTGAGCGGTGCAATTAATAGTTAGTTGGAAATTTCGAGGACGAAATTTCTTTAAGGGAGGTAGAATTGTAACGCCCCGAATTTGGGCCTAGTAGAATTGGGCCTATTGGGTTTTGGGTCTCAGAAAATTTTTAAGTGAGAGATAAAATGACAATTGGCATGTGGGCTTTGAGGGTTAATGAATTTGGAGTGTCTAGGGGTGTTGGAGATGTCCTGGGATCAAGTAAGGGTATAGGAATAATTTTGGTTTAAGCCCTAAGGGAACTATGACTTCAGTTAGTAGGCTTTTTAAATAAATGAAGAAGAAAAATGAGACAAAAGAGCTTGTGGTGTAGTGGCAAAGTGGCGCCAGTTAGGGAGCAGGGAGGTGGCTTCATTAGCAGGCAAGGGAGTCCAAGGTTTCGAGTAGTGGTATGGTATTTTATTGGAGTGTTTATTTTGCAGATTGGACGACCAAAGTTTGTGTTGGATTTAAACTCTTGCATTGGAGAGTTTGAATTGGTCTTGTGAGATGGTTGTGGAGGAAATTTAGGATGAGATTGAGGAATTAACAGGGAGAAAAGTTAGGAGCTGAGAAGTGTGAAGAGTTGGTGCCGAATGGGACTTTGGGGGAAGGTAGTTTCGACTTTTGGCTATAAAAGAGGGTGCCGAATTTCTTTGAGAGGTTCTTTGGGTTTTCCATTACTATTCTTTAGAAGGGTTTTCAATGAAAATAAGGTTTTCGTAAAAACACTTCAATGTGACATGCCGGATTCGGGCCTAACTTCTAGGCCGAGTTTGGGGTGTTACAGTCCATCAGTCAACTTATACGAAAATTTTTAACGAGACAACTTGTAATAGGAGATTGTGCACTCTTTTTTCTTCACTAGGTTTTTATCCAATAGGGTTTTTCCTAATAAGGTTTTAATGAGACGCATTTTCATTGATGGACATCCAAAGGGGAGTGTTGTAAATACATTGATAAATGGATGTCCATAACCCCCTTAATTTATCCTATTGTAACCCTTAAAAGATGAATGTCCATAATCCCTAAACTCATTATCTTGTAGCCCCTAAATCATTTATAGGGTACCTTAAAGTTGGTCCTTAATGCTTTGTAATTTATGGTTTTTGAAGCCCTATAAATAGAGGACATGTACAAGCTTATTGGATGCCAATGTGAAAGTTGAATCATCTTTTCATCTTCTATTCTTCTCTCTTATTCATTCTATATTTCTTTTAAGTTTTATAACAAATCTATAAAAATTTCCCTTTTCTGGGCTAAAGTAAACAAGGTCCTCACTAAAGCTCGCCCTTATATCTAATTGAGTTTTTAATGATGAAAAAAATTTACTTGGTCTTTTTTGTTAACGGAAACTCTCGCTTTAGTCATTAATGGTCGACGAGGTTATTAATAAAAACCACTAGAGTTTGACACATGGCATGACATGTGGATGTATGCTAATATGACATGTCATGCTAGAAAATTTTAAAAAATAAATTAAAATGCACATTTAGGATGAACTTGGACAATCATTTGTTCATTTTCATTCTAAATAAGTGCAAAATTAAAAATAAATTATTTAAAAAATATATAAAAAATTAAAAAAATTCAAATATGTAAATAATTATAAAAAATAATAAAAATAGCACATCGGAGATGAACTGAACAACCGCACGTTTCATTCTAGTGGAGTGAAATTTTAAAAAAAATAGTGTAGAGGCCCATTTATGCCCGGGCCGTTCAGAAAAAGAAAAACAAAAAATAAAAATGTCCAAGTTTATATTTCACAGTCCATTTACAAACCCTTTACAGCCCAAAACCAAACATACCCAACTAAACTAACTAGCCCCATACCAAAACCCAAACACTAAACAGAAATCAGCAGTGGCCTAGGGTTTCTGAAACCCTAGGCGCCGCAATGGCAGGAGCCCAATCGTCGCGCCATAGCACCTCAGCCTTCGCGCCGCAGCCTCGTCCGGCCTTCGATCGCGCCTTGATTCACGCTCGAATCACTCCGCCACCAAGATCTTCGTTTTCCACCTGCACAAACAAGGAAAGGAAGACAGCAAAATATGGAAAAAATAAAACGAAATATTTGTTTCCTTTTTTATTTCATTTTTTCGGGTTATAAAACCCAATAAACAATCTGTAAAAAGGGGATACACGAACATTCAAACACAGACAGAAAAGATTCATAAAAAAAAAGAGAAATACAACAAACAGTTTCTTTCTACAGAGGTGATTTACGTTTTATTATGTTCGTTTTTTTATTATTTTCTCTTCGATTCTAGCATTTTATTTTTAAAATAATATCAAAATAAAAATGGGGCGAGAAAAATTACCTTTGAGACGGAGGTTTTAGGCCTTCGGCCACCGGCCACGGAGGCGCATGTGACGCGTGCGGCGAGAGGCTCACGAATCCGACCGACGAGTTCTGGACAGAGGAGGGGAGTTCAGAGAAATTTTTGAAGTTTTTTTTAAAAAAAATAGATCAGAAATGTTTTTTTCTCTAAAAACTAACTTATATAGCAATGGTAAAACGGCGCTGTTTATGCTTAAGCCAATAAGCATTAAAACGACACCGTATAAAGCCTCTGACCCGAACCCGACCCGATAAACTAGAAGATCTGCGTGTTTTTTGGTAAATGGTTTATTTGTGGAACAGGTCCTTCCGCATTTTTTTAAATTCACAATTATGTCCAATAACACTTTTTCGAATTTACAGTTTAGACCTGAAACTTATATTTTATTTCAATTTGATCCTTGGGCTTTTTATTTTTTTTAAAGATTAATTTAACATTATACTGAATTGTTTTATCATATTATTTTTATTATTTATATATTAATTTGTTTATAGCATAAAATTTATATATATTTTATATGTATTAACCTTATATATATTTAATTATTACTACTTATTTTATATGGTTTAATATTATTTATATGATATATTATTTTATAATTAGTATATTATTTATTACATTATTTCTAAATTTTTTATATTATATAGTATTATATACTTCTAATTTTTTTGAAATTTATTTATATTATTTAAATATATTTTATTTATATTATTTATCTTATGTATCTAATTTTATGATTAATATATTATGTATATCTTCTTATATAAAATATTTTATACAATTTACTAATTATTATTATTTATATATAATTTATTAATTTATATATTATAAGTATTTTTTAATTTTTGATATTTTATATATATATTAAATCATTTTAAAAAATCATTTTTTTATTAAATGTTTAAATATATCATTCCTCTTTTTGTTTGATTTTGTTATCTCGTGAAAGTCTTATTAATTGCTATTTATTTTACATCGCATGTTTATTTATTTATATTATTTTAATTGTTTATTATTGCTTAATATGATGCTGTATTTATTCATGGTATATTATTCTTTTATTATTTGTTGTTAATATAACTCGTAGAATTGCAATTGATATGTATGTTACAATGTCTTACTCATACCATTTTTTATAAAAAATACCTTTTAAATTAAAGATTTCTTTAAAAATATTTTTAAACGGTGATATGTGATATTTGGGGGTCTTCAAAAAGAATCGTGCCCTAACTTACTGGGTTTTGATTTTTCTCATAGAACTTAAAATATTAGATTTTTAAAATTGAAGTTTACCAATTTCAAATAAAAAAACTTATTCTCGGGAATTCAAAACGTTGTATCCTAACTTATTGGGTATGATGTTTTGTGTTTCAAGGTAAGAATTTTCTTAAATAAAGATGTACCTAGCTTTGAAGTTATGAGATGCTATATCCTAACTTACTAGGTATAGTATTTTTATTTCTTTGAGATAGGTAAGTCTTGGTTTTCCTTCTAATAACGGATCTTATTTTAAAACTTTTTTTAAATTTCAAACATTTGGACATGATTTTATCAATTAGGTACCAATTTTTGGGCGTTATGAGGGTGCTATGCCTTCCTCATACGTAACCGACTCCCGAACATGTTTTCTCGTTTTTTTCGTAGACCAAAATCAAATGTTTTAAAATAAAACGTTTTACAAGGTGATCCAATCACACCTAAGAAAAAAGAGATTGGTGGCGACTCCTATTTTCGTTTTTAAAAGTTGATCCCCGTTTTTTAAACTGATTTTAAAAAGGTTTCGAAAAATAGAATTATAAAAAAAATAATTATTAAAATCTATAAAAATCCCAAAGGTAAAACGTGATACCATATTTCGTCTTCTCAAGAAACACAATCAAGGTGTATGAGACGATGAATGTCAGAGAGCTTTTGACAAAGTTAAACAGTATCTGTCAAACGCACCAGTACTATCTCCGCCTAATCCAGATAGACCATTGATATTGTATTTGTCAGTATTCAATAACTCCATGGGATGTGTACTGGGACAACACGATGAGACAGGAAGAAAAGAAAAGGCGATATACTATCTCAGCAAAAAGTTCACTGATTGTGAAATGAGGTATTCGCCGATTGAGAAATTGTGTTGCGCTTTAATTTGGATAACTCGGAGGTTGAGACAGTATATGCTATATCATACAACCTGGTTGATTTTGAAGCTTGATCCGTTAAAGTACATGATGGAGTCCACTGCTTTGAATGGAAGGATGGTTAGGTGGCAGATTCTGTTATCTGAATTCGATATAGTCTATGTGAACTAAAAGGCTATAAAAGGGAGTGCAGTAGCAGAATTTTTGGCCAGCAGAGCTTTGGAGGACTATGAACCTTTGAGCTTTAATTTCCCGAATGAGGAGCTGATGTATGTGGCAAATACTGAAGATTGTTCGTGGAAGCTAAACTGTGATGGAGCATCAAATGTCGTGGGAAATGGAATTGGGGCAATCTTGGTATCCCCTAATGGTGATCATTACCCATTCACATGCAAACTGGATTTTGATTGCACGAATAACATGATGGAATATGAAGCCTGCATTATGGGAATTCGAGCAGCATTAGATCGCAAGATCAAAGTGCTAGAAGTATATGGAGATTCTGCCTTAGTAATCTACCAGCTTAAAGGAGAATGGGAGACAAGAGATCCCAAACTAATTGATTACCAAAAAATAGTTCTGGGATTGATTGAGGGGTTTGATGACATTACTTTCAATTATCTCCCACGCGATGAAAACCAGATGGAAGATGCTTTGGTGACCCTGGCTTCTATGATCAAAGTAAACAGACTAGAGGATATGAGACCTATTCAGATGAGTATTTTCGAAGTTCCAGCTTATTGTTATAACCTGGAAGAGGAGGAAAAAGATGACTACCCTTGGTATCAGGATGTATTACGATACATGAAAAATCATGAATACCCGGAGCATGCCAATGAGAATGAGAAAAGGACTTTAAGGAGAATGGCATCTGACTATGTCTTAGATGGGGATATTTTGTACAAAAAAAGAAAAGATCAAGTACTATTGAGATGTGTTGATGCTATTGAAGCTAAGTAAATCCTTGAAGAAGTTCATGAGGGCGTTTGTGGAACACATGCTAATGGATTCACAATGGCCAGACAGATAATGAGATTTGGATATTATTGGTCCACCATGGAAGGTGATTGTATCAATTATGCTAAAAGATGTCATAAATGCCTGATTTACGGAGATAAAATTCATGTACCTCCATCACATTTGCATGTTATGACTTCCCCATGGCCTTTTTCCATGTGGGGCATGGATGTTATTGGACCAATCTCACCGAAAGCTTCGAATGGGCATCGGTTCATCTTCGTGGTAATTGACTACTTCACGAAATGGGTAGAGGCTGCTTCATATGCTAGTGTCACTAAGTCAGCAGTTAGTCGATTCTTGAAGAAGGAGATCATTTGTCGATATGGAATGCCTGAGAGGATCATATCAGATAAAGTGCTGAATTTGAACAACAGTACGATAGCGAAGGTTTGTAACCAGTTTGGGATCAAAACCACAACTCGTCTCCATATCGTCCAAAAATGAATGGGGCAGTGGAAGCAGCCAACAAAAATATCAAGAAGATAGTAGGGAAGATGACTGAGACCTATAAGGATTGGCATGAGAAACTATGTTTGCACTCTATGCTTATCGAACGCCCGTCAGAACCTCTACTGGGGCAACGCCTTTCTCATTGGTTTATGGGATGGAAGTTGTTTTACCTATTGAAGTGGAAATACCTTCTCTTCGAGTTTTGTCAGAAATAAAGCTAGATGAAGCTAAATGGATTCAGGCTCGGTATAATTAGTTGAACTTAATTGAAGAAAAGAGGCTAAGAGCTATTCGTCACGGTCAGATGTACCAAAAACGAATGATGCGAGCCTATAATAAGAAAGTTCGCCCAAGAGAGTTTCACGAGGGGACCTAGTATTGAAAAAGATCCTTCCCATACAAAAGGATTTCAGAGGAAAATGGATGTCGAATTGGGAAGGACCATATATGGTGAAGAAGTCTTTCTCTGGAGGAGCACTGATCTTTACCGAGATGGATGGGAAAAGTTTACCCAATCTTGTGAACTCTGACTCAGTCAAAAAGTATTTTGCTTGAAAAGGAGAAGAGGCCAAAGTGAAAACCCGCAAAGGGCGCTTTGAGTTTCTTAAAAAAAAAAAAAGAAGGGAGAGGCCAAGGCGAAAACCTGCAAAGGGCGCCTTGAGACCAAAGGGGTTTTGAGTTGAAAACCCGAAAAGGGCGGCTCAAATTCTGAATGAACACGTAGTCATCTTGCTACACTTGAATCAACAATGAAATGAAGAATGTCGCATATCGGAGCATCAACAAAGTACTTTGGGTCTTCTAAACACATGTTGAACTCAGGGCAGTCTTCATAAAAGTTTGTATATAGAAGCTCAATCGGCGATATCTAGGGCATCTGATTTTTGTCTATCTTGGGATTCTTTTTTCTTCTCAAAGATATATTCTTAGCTAATTTTCTTTGTATTTTTGATAATTTATTCAATTTCAACTCTTTTTGAGATCAATTTACTTGTTACCCATTATTCATAAATGTGTTGCATTGAAATAATAATGGATGGACTAATAATTTCACAAAAAGAAGTTCTACATATTACTTTGGAAATTTCTAGATAAGACGGGGAACCAAAACAGGACAATTGTTTAGAGTTTCCTTGCGCATATAGAAAGAAGAGTCTGGAAAGAGACTATTTCTCTGATTTCTTTGTCCAAATGATAATTGGACCAAATAATAAATTGATGTGATCAGGTCGGGGAATGGTGTGACGAACTAGAAACACTGAATTGTGGTGGAATAGGTTGAATCCAAAATAAACCCTATACTCAGAAAATTTCAGATAGGTTAAATTGAAAAAAAAAAAGTTTCAATTCCCATTGTGTAGGATGTTACCAGCCTTATGTTCTCAATATCCAAGCAGAGTTGACTTTGAAATAACATTGGGGCAGGCTTGTTGAGAAGAATAGGATTGATGAACAAAGATGAAGAACAAATGAGTGATAACACCTAGAGTAGGAATCATACTCATAACATTTTTGTATCATAGAAAATTTCATTAGGAGCATTTGATTCATTTTGATCATTGCATCCTAATCCTAATCCTTTAAAAGGAATAATCTTCATGACATGTTATATGTAGCTAGAAGCATTTGATTCATTCCGATCATAGCATCTTAGTCTTATGACATAAACTTACTAAACTGAGTCTACAGGACATGTCCCTCAGTGGACGGTGTAGCAATATCGATGAGTTTGCAGATCTTATCTTCCTGAAGTTGCAGGAAGCAGATCAAAAAGCACTTTCAGCCTTATCTCCCTGAAGTTGCAGTGGAGTAGACTGAAGAAAGAAGATCTTATATTCCTGAAGTTGCAGGAAGCAGATCAAAAGAAGATTTCATCCTTATATCCCTGAAGTTACAGTGGAGTAGACTGAAGAAAGAAGATCTTATCTTCTTGAAGTTGCAGAAAGTAGATCAAAAGAAGATTTCAGCCTTATCTCCTTGAAGTTGCAGTGGAGTAGACTGAAGAAAGAAGATCTTATATTCCTGAAGTTGTAGGAAGCAGATCAAAAGAAGATTTCAGCCATATCTCCCTGAAGTTGCAGTGAAGTAGAATGAAGAAAGAAGATCTTATCTTCCTGAAGTTGCAGGAAGCAGATCAAAAGAAGATTTCAACCTTATCTCCTTGAAGTTGTAGTGGAGTAGACTGAAGAAAGAAGACCTTATCTTCCTGAAGTTGTAGGAAACAGATCAAAAGAAGATTTCTGCCTTATCTCCCTAAAGTTGCAGTGGAATAGACTAAAAAAAAGATCTTATTTTCCTGAAGTTGCAGGAAGAAGATCGAAAGAAGATTTCAGCCTTGTCTCCCTGAAGTTGCAGCGGAGTAGACTAAAAACAGAAGATCTTATCTTCCTGAAGTTGCAGGAAGAAAATCAAAAGACACTTTCAGCCTTGTCTCCCTGAAGTTGCAGCGGAGTAGACTGAAGACAGCATATCTTGTCTTTTTGAAGTTGCAAGAATATCTCATCTTCCTGAAGTTGCAGGAAGCAGATCAAAGACACTTTCAGTTTTGTCTCCACTAAGCAGGAGTGGAGCAGATTAAAGATACTAGCCATTGGACAAGACCGGGCAAAATGAGCCCTTTTATCATCTTTGCTCTATTCTTGTTACACGACAATGAGCAAAGAGAGGCAGCTGTAGAGGCCCATTTATGCCTGGGCCCGTTTAGAAAAAGAAAAACAAAAAATAAAAATGTCCAAGTTTATATTTCACAGTCCATTTACAAACCCTTTACAGCCCAAATATTACCCTTAGCCCAAAACCAAACATACCCAACTAAACTAACTAGCCCCACACTAGAACCCGTTACACTGAGCCCAATTACCAAATCCTAACCTGACCCAAAACAGAAATGGCCCAAAAGAGCCCAAACACTAAACAGAAATCAGCAGTGGCCTAGGGTTTCTGAAACCCTAGGCGCCGCAATGGCAGGAGCCCAATCGTCGCGCCATAGCACCTCAGCCTTCGTGCCGCAGCCTCGTCCGGCCTTCGATCGCGCCTTGATTCACGCCCGAATCACTCCGCCACCAAGATCTTCGTTTTCCACCTGCACAAACAAGGAAAGGATGACAGCAAAATATGGAAAAAAATAAAACGAAATATTTGTTTCCTTTTTTATTTCATTTTTTCGGGTTATAAAACCCAATAAACAATCTGTAAAAAGGGGATACACGAATATTCAAACACAGACAGAAAAAGATTCATAAAAAAAAAAAGAGAAATACAACAAGTAGTTTCTTTCTACAGAGGTGATTTACGTTTTATTATTTTCATTTTTTTATTATTTTCTCTTCGATTCTAGCATTTTATTTTTAAAATAATACCAAAATAAAAAAGGGGTGAGAAAAATTACCTTTGAGACGGAGGTTTTAGGCCTCTGGCCACCGGCCACGGAGGCGCGTGTGACGCGTGCGGCGAGAGGCTCACGAATTCGACTGACGAGTTATGGACAGAGGAGGGGAGTTCAGAGAAATTTTTGAAGTTTTTTTTTAAAAAAACAAATTAGAAATGTTTTTTTTTCTCTAAAAACTAACTTATATAGCAATGGTAAAACGGCGCCGTTTATGCTTAAGCCAATAAGCATTAAAATGACGTCGTATAAAGCCTCTGACCCGAACCCGACCCGATAAACTAGAAGACCCGCGTGTTTTTTTGGTAAATGGTTTATTTGTGGAACAGGTCCTTCCGCATTTTTTTTAAATTCACAATTATGTCCAATAGCACTTTTTTCGAATTTACAGTTTAGACCTGAAACTTATATTTTATTTCAATTTGATCCTTGGGCTTTTTATTTTTTTTAAAGATTAATTTAACATTATACTGAATTATTTTATCACATTATTTTTATTATTTATATATTAATTTGTTTATAGCATAAAATTATATATATTTTATATGTATTAACCTTATATATATTTAATTATTACTACTTATTTTATATGGTTTAATATTATTTATATGATATATATTATTTTATAATTAGTATATTATTTATTACATTATTTTTAAATTTTTATATTATAGTATTATATATTATTTCTAATTTTTTTGAAATTTATTTATATTATTTATATTATTTATCTTATGTATCTAATTTTATGATTAATATATTATGTATATCTTCTTATATAAAATATTTTATACAATTTACTAATTATTATTTATATATATATTAATTTATTAAATTATATAAGTATTTTTTTAATTTTTGATATTATATATATATTAATCATTTTAAAAAATTATTTTTTATTAAATGTTTAAATATATCATTCCTCTTTTTGTTTGATTTTGTTATCTCGTGAAAGTCTTATTAATTGCTATTTATTTTACATCGCATGTTTATTTATTTATGTTATTTTAATTGTTTATTATTGCTTAATATGATGCTTTATTTATTCATGTTATATTATTCTTTTATTATTTGTTGTTAATATAACTCGTAGAATTGCAATTGATATGTATGTTATAATGTCTTACTCATACCATTTTTTATAAAAATACCTTTTAAATTAAAGATTTTTTTAAAATATTTTTAAACGGTGATATGTGATATTTGGGGGTCTTCAAAAAGAATCGTGCCCTAACTTACTAGGTTGTGATTTTTCTCTTAGAACTTAAAATATTAGATTTTTAAAATTGAAGTTTACCAATTTCAAATAAAAAAACTTATTCTCGGGAATTCAAAACGTTGTATCCTAACTTATTGGGTATGATGTTTTGTGTTTCGAGGTAAGAATTTTCTTAAATAAAGATGTACCTAGCTTTGAAGTTATGAGGTGGTATATCCTAACTTACTGGGTATATTATTTTTATTTCTTTGAGATAGGTAAGTCTTGGTTTTCCTTCTAATAACGGATATTATTTTAAAACTTTTTTAAATTTCAAACATTTGGACATGATTTTATCAATTAGGTACAAATTTTTGGGTGTTATGAGGGTGCTAACCCTTCCTCATACGCAACCGACTCCCGAACCTGTTTTCTCGTTTTTTTCGTAGACCAAAATCAAATGTTTTAAAATAAAATGTTTTACAAGGTGATCCAATCACACCTAAGAAAAAAGGGATTGGTGGCGACTCCTATTTTCGTTTTTAAAAGTTGATCCCCGTTTTTTAAACTGATTTTAAAAAGGTTTTGACCAATAGAATTATAAAAAAAATAATTATTAAAATCTATAAAAATTCCAAAGGTAAAATGTAAAACAAAAATATTATAAAGAATATGTTGAATTTAGTATACTAGATAAAGGACCTGATCAAATTAATTCATTTATTAGTAAGTGGATCAATTTAATTTTTATATTATTAAAAATAATAAATTAATACCCAAGTGGAATAGTGCTAACATTTATTGTTTAAAATCTATTATTTATTTTTTAATAAATTTAGTCTTTTCTTTAAGTTTTTATGATTCTTAAATGAAGTCTTTATTTAGAATTAAACTGTAATTGAAATAAATGCCTTTTATAACTATTTTCTATACAGTATATATTAAATGTGTTATAATTTAAACTTATTTATTTTAATAATATAGTAATTAAATTGATAATGGTAGATGAACTAATTTCAATCCCATAATTCTTTAATTTCTTTCTTATTTCCTTTCCAGATGCTATTTACACGAAAACTTACTTTCCATTTTCTTCATCATCATCGTCGTCATCATCATTATTGTTATCATTATCATGTTCTTTTTCCTGCTTTTGACCATCCCTCTCTTTTTATTTTATTTTATTTTATTTCAAGTTTCAGAAGATTCAGAGCACTTTCTTCTTCAATTATTGTAGTTAAGTCGGTACAAGACTGGCACACGGCCTTCACGCAGTGCTTCAATCCTTATCTCTCTCTCTCTATATATATGTAAGCGCGCACACACACACACACAAAAAAAAAAAAAAACTGGTTATCGTTCTTACAATAAACCCTAAGCTGTGTTTTAGCTGATACTTCAAAATGATGAGAAGTGAAGAATATGAGCGAGTTGTCAGATATTTCGACAAAGATGGAGATGGGAAAATTTCAGCTTCTGAGTTAAGCCATAGATTAGGCCAAATGGGTGGGAAGTTGTTGTTAAATGAAGCCGAAGTTGCAGTGGAAGCATTGGATTCCAACGGCGATGGGTTATTGGATTTGGAAGATCTTATTAAGTTAATGGAAGAAGATGATGAAGAAGAGAAGTTGAAAGATTTGAGACAAGCTTTTGGGATGTATGATGAAGATGGATGTGGGTTCATTACACCTAAAGGACTCAAGAAAATGTTGAAAAAATTACTTGGGGAATCAAAGTCCATTGATGAATGTAAGGTTATGATCAAACATTTTGACATCAATGGTGATGGTATTTTAAGCTTTGAGGAATTCAGAGTTATGATGAAGTGATCAATGGTGTTTTTTTTTTTCATTTTTCATGTAACCCATTTCATTATTCTTTGAGATTTCATCATTCATATTTCACTATGTTCTTGTAATTATTATTCATGATTGTTAATATATTAATTACTTCAAATTTAATTAAGATTTAGAGATCTTCAACTTTAATTTCTCCATTTTCTCGTGTCTTCGAAAGCTTATATATTTTTCATGCCAACTTTTTCTGTAATAATTCAGTAAATTTTTTATTGGAAAAAAGAAAACATAACTCAGATTATAAAAAGCTGTTGATAGACTGCTATTCTATTTAATTCTAGTGATTTGTCGTATTCCAATTTTTATGTACCCAAAAATTATATCAATCCCATATCTACCATTTCCCTTTATAACAACTCTTTTCTTATGAATCCAATTATATTTTATAACTACTCTTTGAATCGATTTATATTTTACTTTTTTTTATTAAAAATTTTTAAACTAATCCTAATAAATTAAATGAAAAATAAATTAGTCCTTTATGTTTAAAATTTCATTAATCATTTATCTGTATTGTTAAAAACTGGTGTGATTAACGGAAGAGAAAATATGGTATGAAGCTGTGATTCCACATCATCTTTACCCCTTTTTAATAGAAGAATAACAAATTAGATTTTTCCTTTTAATTTTTAGCTTTTTCCTCCTCAACAAAAATCAAATCCAACTAAAAATACTAAAAATCAAGAGAAAGAAAAAAAAATCTAATTTATCATTCTCTTATTTCCTGGAAAGGGATAAGGATGATGTGGAATCACAATTTCATATAATCGTTCTCTTGACGGAATAACTAAATTAATGACATGTGCGTGCCATATGTACCTCATAATGTTGACGTACATGAATTAATTTTTAATAATAAAAAATGAAAGAAAATTTTAAAAAAATTAATTTACTCTTTAATCAAATGTATTTAAATTAAATTGTCAATTTTTAAAATAAAAAAATAAAATATAATTTAACTCTAGTAAATCAGGCTCCACGATATTTTTGCCCATCTCTACTAAAACAAATGGAGTGAAATCGATAAAAACATAAAACATAAAAAAGAAGGCCAAAAGAATCAAACAATGCTGCGGATGTCCCAAAGCATTTTCAATGCCTTTTTACGTTGTTACTCTCCTTGAAAGAATAATCTTTTATACTTCCACATTGCGTTTGATATATATATATATATATATTGGATCTCTTGTCTTCAATTGCAGCAAAGTTTCATTACAGGATAACTCAAATCTTAAAATCTTTGATTTGGTTTGGTAAGAAGCCATTCCAAATTGTAATGGATGCTTGTGGGTCAGTCCAGGAACTTGAGACACCAGATGAAGGGATTTGTTCCAACACTACAGGACTCTGCTTGCTGTCACCTGTCTTGGAGATCAATGAAGAAGATTGTCCACTCGACGATAATATCGGTACGTCTACTATCTTAACCCATTCTTTTTTCTACAAACATTCCATTTATTAATATAGATTGGAACTTCATGTAATTAAAGTCAAGTTCGAGGTGGAGTTATAAATAGTTCTAGACATTATTTATAAAAAAAAAAAAGAAGATATATAAACTCGAGTTGTTAGGAAAGGATTATGGGTAGAAGCTCAAGTTATAAGAATTAAAAAGGTTTAATTCTACTATTAGTTCTTGTACTTTGTGAAAATTGTAGATTTAATCCCTATACTTTTTGAATTGATTAATTTTAGTTCTATACTTTTTGAAATTTTGAAATTTTTTAGTCTTGACTTAAACAATAACAGTTAAATTCAATTACTCATAATAATATATTTGTCACATCAAAATTTAAAAATAGGAAAACTTAATGTTGCTGGGAACTAAAACTTTAAAATGTAGAAAGTATAAAGCCTAAAAATACCAAATTAAAGTAATAGCAAAATTTAACCAATTAAAAAAGTCTTTTAAGTTTTGAAATTGGATGGAAGGTACAAAAACTGAGTGGTTCTTCTAGTTGCAGCTGGCCTGAACAATTGACTAGAAAAACACGGTTGCTTGAAGTTCTACGCTAACATAACTTCAAAATGGCTGCTTTTAGTTTTACTTTTTCTTTTCTCTTGCCACTCTTTCTGGATGAAATTAACTTATTGACTCCTTTTGGTTCACGCAGATAATCCCTTTTAAGAGTATAGATAATATTTTTACAACAATGATAACGTAAGAATAGAAAAAATATATAATATATTCCTAAATATATAGGATAATATACAATATAACCAATTTCTTCTTTTGCAGATAGTGAAGAAGAGGAGACCTTCTTTGATAGCCAAGCGTGGCTAAGATCAGATTGTGAGGATGAGGTTTCTAGTAATCCTGGGGAAGAACCTTCTCCAGCATTAGAGGAGAAAAAGGAACTAGTGGAGCTATTGGAGGACCCTTTTTGGAGTGATCTACTAATTCAACATCCTACTAAAGTCATACCAATTTACAGGGATAACATACAGTTGGTCCGGTTTTTTCAGGATTGCTCTTGGACGAGTGAAAGTTTCAAGAATCATAGCATCGTTAAGCCATCCATCCTCGTGAAAATTCCCAAGGAATTCAATGGTTTGAGTAAATCCAGGAACAACTCATTGCATGGCAAGGAGAGAGTTCAAAAGAACAAGTCAAACTCTAAGGAGAAAAGTTTCTGTTGCATCCCAGTGGTTTAGTCCAAGACATTGGCTTAGCATCAAACAAAGCTTTCTGCAAATGAATTTATAGTACAAACTTAATGCTATATTGGGTTACTAGCGTGAGGAAAAAATTATTTAACATATTGTTTTAGACATAAAATAAAGAATAATGCAAATAAAAATTATTGTAAAAAGATAAGATTTCTTTACCTTTAAAATAAACGAAAAATTTTCTTTTTCTTTTTTCTTTTCTACAAACTTGAAAAAATAATACTCAAATCAAACACAACATAAGTGGCTTGTCCTATGAATGTTTGCCTTCAAATATTTCAAAAAAAAATTGAAAAAGACATGGTTTATCTACTGTTCCAATTTAATGTTTCAACACAAGTTGAAATTGGGCAGGTTTAACTCTACAAAAAAATTGATCTTTGGTTGTGACGTTTTATAAAAGACGTAAGGAAAGATACTAACTTTACGTTTTTAAAAGAAAACGTCATGAAAGAATGAGCTTTTCGTGACACTTATGAGTAATGGTTAGTGAACTTTAAAATATCATCAAATATTTATTTTTTTGTGATGCTTAAAGATCTTTGGTGACGCTTTGAATACCTCACCAAATGAAAACATTTTGATAATTTTTTCACATATTTTCGTGACATTTTAAACCTCACCAAATTACAACATTTATTTTATATTTTTAAACCTTTAAAATTTTAAAAATATAAAAATGATTTAAAAGTTATAAACATGTAAAAACTGATAAAAGTTATTAGACAACTTAAATTAAAATTACGAAAATATAGAAATTATATAAAAAAAAAGTATAACAGTACACCAAAAAAGACTGTTAGCGGCGTTTTTCATTAAAAACGCCGCAAATATTATACATAGCGGCGTTTGAAAGAAAACGCCGCAAAAACTTGAGCAATAGCCGAAAACGCCGCTAAAAAGAAGCAATAGCAAACGCCGCTATAGATATGAGCATTAGCGGCGCTTTTGTAAAAACGCCGCTAAAGATCTGAGCATTAGCGACGCTTCTTTAAAAACGCCGCTATAGATCTGAGCACTAGCGGCGCTTTTGTAAAAACGCCGCTAAAAATCTGAGCATTAGCGGTGCTTCTTTAAAAACACCACTATAGATCTGAGCATTAGCGGCGCTTTTGTAAAAACGCCAAAAAATTTTGAGCAAAAGGCGTTTTTAGGAAGACACTGCAAAAAAAATATATTTTATTTTAGGGTTTATGGTTTAGAACTTAAGGTTTAATGTCTATGGTTTAGAGTTTTAGGGTTTATGATATAATGTTTATTATTTTGGGTTAAGGGTTTATGTTTTGTAGTTTAGGGTTTAGGGTTTAAGGTTTTATAGTTTGGGTTTGGGGTTTAAGCTATAAGGATACTGTTTGAAAACTGAAAAACATTTGGAATTTACTGAGGTTCATGCCATTTTGTATTACACCCATATTATTTAATATAAGAATATAAAATATATGTTTTGTACTACACTAACATTGGCCACATGAATTCCCAAAAATTTGGTCTCGGATTATGGTTCAAGGTTTGCGGTTTAGAGTTTAGGATTCGGGTTTTATGGTCTAGGCCGGATTTATGGGTTGGGGTTTTTGAGTTTTGGGTTTAGGGTTTAGGGTTTGGTGTTTGTGGTTTAGGGTATAATATTTAGGGTTTAGGGTTTATGATTTAGGGATTAATCTTGGATTTTTTAAAATATAAATCAAAATAAGATAAATATAAATTATTATTTTAAAAAATATATATCAAAATGGGTTAAATCCCAAAAGCATACATGAACAATGGTTTAGTGTGCAATTATATACATGAACTTTAATTTGATCTAGATCTTGTAAAATATTAACACAATTATTGATATACTTAACATCATTTTTTATTTATATATTGCATACAAAAAAATTTATATTTATTCAATATAAAAATATATTGATGTATTTATATTTTAAAATAATGTGTATGATTAAATCAAAATTAAAGTTTCAATCATACATTTGAACCACAATTAGAATTTCACATCTAGAATTACACATTAAACCAAAATTCATATATAATTCTGAGATGTATCTATATCAAAATTTAGGTGTATACATATAATTAAATGTCATTTATATAAAAATCTAAACAACTAATGCAGACCATACTTAAAAGAATAATGTTGATGTAAAAAGAAAGAAAAAAGAAATTCCTAAAAGAGTTGATAATGGTAATTAAATTTTTAAAATTTAAAAATAAAAAATTAAAAACTTAAAAACTTAAATATTTAATATTTAATATTTTAGTTAAAAAGTTCAATACTCAAAATATAATAAAAATAAAAATTCAAAAAAATGATAATCACAATACAAAAATTTTGAAAGAAAAAACATAGAAAAATATAGGTTAAAAATGGAAAAAAAATAAAAATTGTGTAATAGTGGCGTTTTTCACAAAAAATGGAGCTATAGTGGCGTTTTAGTAAAAAACGCCGTAAAATTTCATAAGTTTAATAAAACGACACCGAATCAGTATATCAGTTTAATAAAAATCTACAAATCGGGGTTATAGGGACTTAGTTTTTTAGCACAAAAAATTTCCCTATATCGGTTTTCCAAAATCAGTCTACTCCGATTCTCTCTACTTTCACCAAACAAACGCAAGATTTGTAGATTCATTTCTATTGTCTCTCCGCCTCCGAATCAATGGTGAGCCCCTTGCCATTTCTCTTCTTTTATATTTTTTTGGTTGTTTTCTATATCTTAACTATAATCTAGGGTTTTAGTGTCAAGATAGATCTTGATTTTTCCCCTTGATTCATGGTGCAGGCTTTGCCGAACCAATAAACAGTTGATTATCCAAGCTTCAAGCTTGTTATCGTCGGCGATGGAGGAACTAGTAATTTCATATTTTGAATTTTATAAAATTCAACTAGGGTTTTCTTTCTTTAATCTTCCTTATTTGGCCTGTTCTAAGTTAGTTTCTTAACTCTTTTTCTCTCTTTCTTAGTCAAAAAGAAAAAAAATGGTTAGAGTAAAATTTAGTCAAATTTAATGGGGTTTTCGTTGGTTCGTTTGGTACTGATTCATATATTAGCTTCTTGTTGTTAGTGAATAGAAGATGAAACTGGAAATTGTTGCAATTGTTTTGCTATTGTTCTTGATTTGTTCTGGTTCCTGCTTGTTTTGGGGATTATTAATTGAAAGTATAGTAGGATATAGTTCTGTTCTTCTTTAGATTTTGAAATCAAATGCTGGATAGTGGATGACTGACACAAACATGGAATTATTACCATAGGAAAATGTATAAAAGTCAAAAGAACTGAAGTGTTTTACCATGTTGTTAGAATCATGTGATTGCTAATCAAGTTGTTTTGGATCCATAAGTATTGAATGCCATGCTTAATTGCAGACTCGAGGCAGTGAGCAATTATAGCTTTGCTTTCTAAGTTAGCTTAATGACTGATCGATGCTGGTATTATGTGGCTCTTATAAAGAACATTGTACAATGGAAACACTCTTAAGTTGCTCACCTAGTTGTATGTGCTTTTAGGCTGTCTAGATTCGGAGAATTTCGAAGAGTTTAAACTTGTGAAGCGCCAACAGCTGAGCCATAATGTGGCGAAGTTCACATTTGAACTTCCTACACCTATTTCAATTTTAGGTCTTCCCATTGGACAGCATATAAGTTGCAGGTTAAGTTGTGGCTTGAGTTAATGTAATTTTCTTTTTCAAAAATAATAGAACATATATATATATATATATACTTGTTAATTATATTAAGGCTTAATTCATATATATATATATATTTTTGGGGAATTACTGCCAGATTATGGTCATTTATTTCCATCTTTGTTGGATATATGGTCTTTTGCTGGGATTAAAACATTCAATGTTGTTTGAATAGTAAGCACCAAACTGTGATGCTTTCTTTTTTTCTCTGATATTTTCCCAAATTCTTGAGTCTTCATGGGGGTAAATTGACCAGCCTAATGTGTATTTATTTTGTATATACTACAAAGTTAACTTTTTATTATTAGCACGGTAAGTGTAATCATAGTGCATGAGCATATTCATATCAATTGATAGTTGGAATAATTGAGTCTTGTGTTTCTGAAGAATATGGTTTTATTTCTTTTACTCTATATTCCAGGAAATTTCAAAGTTGAGGTTTGAGTTGTGCCCGCGTGCTATGAGAGAGAGGAAATTCTGGAGAATATACTTTCTACTAGTAAACAGTCACGTTGCACCGTAAGTAATCCATCTCGATGTTAAGCCTTCATTTTGTCTTTTTCTAAATTTACACTTGCTAGTCACCACTTCATTTAAAATGAGCTTCTCCCAGAATATAGGTAGTTCAGATGATTATTGCTTCCTTGCACTTCTCCTTTAATTTATATATTTTATGAAGTCACAAACTTTTAAACCAAAAATAGAATGTTCCACTGAATTTATGATTCCAGAAGAAATGCTTTGGTCTTCAGCACACGTTTAATAGTATTGATTTCTTTTCATTTGACTTGAAATTCTTTAAAACACATCTTTCTCAGAATCAATTCTTGAGTAATTGTGCATGCCATCTGGATCTGAAGGTGCATTTTAGATATTTCCTTGCTCTAATGTGCACTTTTACTTGTTTTTAGATAACATTATTTTTGTTACCAGCAGTAGACCCTGCTAATATATGCTTCCATATAGGTATGAGAAGTGGTACATGAAAGAGATTGAGCGAAAAACAACAGAAAAAATCCGGGACAAAAAAATGAAGGAATCTTCAAACATTGAAATGACGTCTCAACAACAGGCAAAGGAAAGCAAGCAACATGATAAAACTTCGGCCTCATTTGTTGAGCAAGACTTGGATGTATTTCTTTTGGGTGGTGACAACGATGAATGCCCTAGTATGAATAATTCTTTCTTGAAACATTAAGGTGGTTTGTTGATTGTCGTTATTCACTTGAAATAGATTATGCTTTTTCCTATATTAGTGTCATCATCACTGTTTTTTCATTCGAACTGCTTTTATTGTGCTAATCATCTGTTTGGTGCATCAGATGATGGAGATGAGGGCTTCGATGATTTTGGCTCGATAAGCACAATTATGTTTATGGACTCGGTCTTGTTTCATTTCTTCATTGGATTGCTTGTGTAGATTGGACTTACTGAAAATGAAAGTTATTCGAAACAAGTGACTTCGTACCAAATCCGATGGACTGCAGTATGATCTCTACATTCATGACCTTTAGTGGCGTTTATATATTGTATGCCATAGATTTTATCCATCAACTGACATTGGATTTCATTTCATGTTGCAGCTAAGCTTGTGCCTGTTGGTTACGGAATCAAGAAATTGCAAATTATGATGACAATTGTGGATGATTTAGTGTCTGTTGATACTTTGATCAAGGAACATCTTACAGTGGAACCAATTAATGAATACGTTCAGAGCTGTGATATTGTTGCATTTAACAAAATATGTAACTTATTCCAGATTTTGATTTGTTTTCGATTTCATTTACCTGGGTTTTACTATTATATATTATATACTTCATCAGATTGTTGGCACTTTCATCCTACGCTTTTACTTACAGTTTTTTTTTTGTAGAAACTATTTTGGGATGCTGCAATAGTAGCTTCTTGAGGAGTCCTTCAAATTTAAGATTTTCATGTTTTCTTGTTTTGCTAGAACTTTAATGTATCGTGCTGATTATTGTTTTGTTTTTTTGCTAGAACTTAATTTATTGTGTTGGTTTTTATTATCATATTTATAAAAGAAACAATGATTCATAATTTTTTACTCTTTTTCTTTAATATTATGCATATCCATTTTACTCTTTGGGGTTTAGGTTGTTTCTTCTAACAATGTTTTTAAAGTTAAAATCAAGACTAATTATTTAATTTTTTTTATTTTTCATGACCTTTAGTGGCGTTTTTAGGAAAATCGTCGCTAAAGGCCATGTTATTTAGCGGTGTTTTTGGGTAAGCGCCGCTAAAGATCATGTTCTTTAGTGGCGTTTGTGGAAAAAGCATCGTTAAAGACCATGACCTTTAGCGGCGTTTGTGGGAAAAACGCCGCTAAAGAACATGACCTTTAGCGGCGTTTGTGGAAAAGCGCTGCTAAAGAACATGACCTTTAGCGGCGTTTGTGGGGAAAGCGCCGCTAAAGAACATGTTCTTTAGCGGCGTTTTTTTTTCACATAAACGCCGCACAGCGTTATCTATAGCGACGCTTTTTGTGGCGTTTGTAAAAGCGCCGCAAATAGTTTTAGGGCGCTTAAAAACGCCGCTAAATGCCTAAAAAAACGCCGCTAAAAATCTATTTTGCTGTAGTGAAAAAATAGTGGGAAATTGTATGAAAATATTTAAGAAAACTTAAATTAAAATTATAGAAAGCTACAAAAATATTAAAAATTTAGGTCGTTTTTCATATCTTTTTGTGACATATTTAATCACAAAATTTTAAAAATATAAAAATTATAAACTTGTAAAAACTTATAAAAATTATTAGAAAACATAAATTAAAATTATTAAAATATAGAAAAAATAAAAAAAGTATTAAATTATAAAAGGTACACAAATTATAAAAAATTAAAAATAATATATCTTATAAAAATTTGAAATTATCAAAAATAATAAAAAATAATGGGTACATTACAAAAAATTTTAATTTTGCCACCATAATTGTTTAAATTACTTATAAACATTTTAAAACGTTCATGGGTTGAGCTATTTGTTCAGGTTCGAAGGTCCGCTCGAAATCTGGGTGGAGTTGAGCAAAAATATTAGGCTTGACAATTGGGTCTGGACAAAAAAACTTAGACCTGTTTAAAATATGCACCGAACTTGAGCTTGAACATTCAAGGCCCAAGCCCAATCTGACCCGTTTATAATACTTTATATTATGTTATTTTTATGTATTATGTAATTTAGAACACATTATATTCTAAATATATAATAATATTCGAATGTAAATATTAAAATAATATTAAGATGACTATATAAAAAATTCAATAAATAAAAATATATAAAATTATTAAATATTAAAATAATATAATATAAATATCATTTTAAAAAAATTAAAAATTAAATGGCTTCACCTAAAATGAGCTTAAATTAATTTTTTACAGATAAGGATGTATTTGGACAATTTTAAACACATCTTTTAGGCCGAATTAAAATAAACATAAAATACATTAGTAGTTAAACTCCACCCCAACCATCATCACTCTAGTTCTTGCTTTCCAAAATGCTCTAGCTTGTACAATTGAACTTAAAACTCTTCAACCACCATGCCAACTCCCAAACCACAATATTTATTCTTAAATTGTAGTATATATATGCATAATTGACTTAAATTCAAGTTATATTTTCTCCTTAAACGGGGATTCCAGATTCAGCTGAAGCTATCTATCTGATTTTCAAAGCTTTCAGGTACTTTCTTTTTTGAGGATTTTAGTGTAAAGATTTCAGCCTTATTTCTTTTATCAAGTTTATTTCTCTCCATTTCACATTTTAGCATTTGATTAATTTTGTTTCAAAGCTATCGGTTTTGGTGCTTCAATCTGTTAGGGTTCTTGTTGGTTATTTGGACAAAGGTCTGAATCTAACAAATATGTACTTCTCTCTCACTTAATTTCTTTTAATTCTTCTTTTATTTTTGTTGAATAAGCTTTCGGATTGATTTCTGGGTTTTGCATCACTTTTCGAATTATGAAAATTTTTTTTTCTTCTTGAATTTTGATGTGAACTATGGGTGTGTTGTTAGCCTGTTGAGTTAAATGAATGGAAGGGACCCATTTTTGTTAGCATGTGTCCTTTTCAAATTTATCTTTGCATTTATCCTCATCTCCTCTCAAGACCAGCTTTAAATCAAAATATGATTCAAGCTTTAGCACTGATTATTTTCAACTGATAAGCTTTCCTCATATGTTATTATATTTTAACAATATGAGCCCTTGGTTAGGTTGGCTGGTGATTTAGTTTCATCGGATCACAATTAGATTTACAAGCTACACCACAAATCACAAATGATTTTAATAGGACAACAAATGCAAGTTTATCACCTCATTGCTTGGTTTCCATTTCCTTCTTGGGAAATATGGTTAATTAGTTTGAAATTCAATGCTTGATCTCTAATCTCGGGTTTATATTAGTTAGTTTAGTAAGTTCAATCTTTGTATTTTTCCTTGGATCATTTCAAGATGGACTCCTTTTCATAGAGAAAGTGAAAAAAAACATGTCAATCCGGATGGTACTACAATATGCCCATGTTTAAAGTGTGTGAATAGGGAGTCTCATAATATCAAGGATATTCGATTTCACATACTTAGATTTGGGTTTAAGATGGGTTGTAGAAGATAGATACATCATGGGGAAGATGGAGAAAGCTAGGATGAAGAGGACGGCATCTCCACTTCCGATGACGAAATTGATGAAATGAGAGACATTCTTGTAGACGAACAAGAGAGAACTTACTATAATATTGGAACGACTGATGATTTGGAGAGTTTGCCTATTCCTAAAAGTGTTCAACACAGAGGGGATAACTAGTTGGAAGAGTTAGAATAAGAGTTGTATATCGAGTGTAAGCAATATTCTGCGCTTAATTTTATTGTAAAGATGATGAACATCAAAGTGTTGAACAACTTGTCCACAAAGCTTTTACGATCCTATTGGAGTTATCTTGCAATGTATTGCCGGAAGGAAATAAGTGCCCTGCATCGTTCCATGAAACGAAGTTGTTAAGAACTTTAGGCTTGGGGTATTTTAATATTGACGTTTGTTGTTATGACTATTGTGTTTTCTACAAGGAGTTGGAGAATGCAAATGAATGTCCTGTGTGTCACCATAAATGGTGGAGGAAAGAAAAGTGTCATATAAGCGCATGCGTTATTTTCCCATCACAGATTGCATGCAAAGGTTTTATAGTTGTTGACATATTTCAGATGTGGCATAACATCTAAGCTCATTTTTCCGTACACCAGAAATATATCAAAATATTAATAAATAATTTTTCTAAACTTTTTCTCATAACATTCAAGCTCAAATATCATGTTATGGAAGGTGAAATATATCATTTTTTTTTATCTTTATGAAGCTTTATCTCATTAGCCATGGTTTATTTCACTAAAAGCATAATAAATCTGTGCTGAAATTTAGGAGATTGAAGGTGGAAATAGGCTTTGGAGGTGATTTTCCAAGTGTTTTTAATAAGGGTGAACAAAACTTGATTCGATTTGAAAAAATCGAAAAAAATTCGAATTTCGAGTTAATCGAATCGAGTTATTCGAGTTAACTCGAATAAGTAATACGAGCTCGAGCCGAGTTGAATTTTACAATTCTAATAACAGATTGGTGTAAATACCTTTTTGGTCCCTATCAATTTTGAAAATGAACAAATTAGTCTCTCTCAACAAAAATTACAATTTTTTAAATATTTATAAAAATTTTAAAATTTATATTTTTAGAAAAATTATAAATTTTTTTAAAAAATTCTAAAAAATATATAAAAAGTTAATGTAACATCTCATACTCGACCTGATTATCAGATTCGAGCTATAAGGTATTACATTCGTTATCAGAGCAACTACGATAATTTTACACTCAATTTAAACTATTAAAAAATTAAATATAAGCAAAACAATTGTATTAAACGATATGTATTCATTTTCGGTCTTATACGAGCTTACGAAAGCTCTATTACTAATATGAGATCGAGCTAGGATCAATTTGTAAATATTTCAAAGTTTGAGGTTGACATCACAACGTCGAGAGTTCTTTGTCGCGACGTCACATACTGACTTAAACTTGTCGCAATGACCATTGCTCGACATCGCATCGTGACATGGTGACCTGATCTTGTTGCGGCGAAAAATGTTTGACGTCGCGATGTGACAAGTTGTTTCTAAAAGATCAAGGTGACACCAACCTGCAATTGACCAAAACAACCAACTTACAATTGACCAAAACAACCAACTTATATATATCAGCCACATTTCCAAGCCAAATACTCATCATAAACAAGTTTAATTCTAAACATTTATATCGTACCTAAACAATCACATTTGTAATTTAACTATCTAGCCAATTTTCATTCAACATATAGATTATATTCATGGTTAAATGACATGATTTCACACTTCATTTTACCATAGTATAATAGCATTCCATACATTTCAAACTTTATAGTAAACTCAAATACACATTTCTAACATTTGACTACTTGCAAAATATCATTCAAGCTTCAATCATTCACATAAGCATATATTATGCCCAAAAACCAACTTAACATAGGTACATGCCATACTTGAACAAAATGTAATTTATACATTGTTGAGTCGGAAGGATCACTTCTTGGATGTTGGATCCACTGCTTGAACTCGGGAATTTATTAAACCTGCGCAAAGAGAAAACAAACCGTATGCTGAACAATAAAGCTTAGTGGTACCTTCATAAAACAGAGTAAATAAACCTAACATAGCTTGTTATATTACATATATGCATAAAACTATCCTAATTATGTCTTATCGTGCTAAGCAATTCTATTGACACATCCACATATGAGTATACATATCAATTGGTAAAACCAATCCATTCAACATAGTAAGATAGTTAACCAAATCAGATTATTTATCAAATACGAAACTTTAGGCCATACATAAACTCTCACATCTATGCCTTTCAATTCATGCCATGCAAATCCAATTCATATAATAGTTTTCACATTTTCTCTATCACGAGTCACAAATACACAAAACATGTCAATTTCATTATCATTCCATAATTCTTATTCTACTCTAGTCATCGTGAGTAGCCGACAACGATGACTTTTAAATATACACAATTTACCATCCCGAGTGGCCCGACATTGATGGTTTATTCAATTCAATATACCACCATCTTGGATGGCTCGACAATGTTGGCATTCATGATCAATTCATTCTATCATTTCGGATTGCCCGACAATGATGGTTTTCACTATATACATATCCTACCATCTCGGATGGCCTAGTAGTGATGGTTTTCAACCTAAGGCATGCCAACTAAATCGACGGTACAGTACTCAAGATCGTTATTAGGGTAATACCGAATTGATACAAATTGTAACCATGTAGTACTTTCAATCTTATCATCAATTCATTAACTAAACACATACGTTCATATCATACACATTTTCTATTGAATTTCTACAACGCATCACATTTCAAGATAATGTATATAATCTCTCATCTTATTCATTGTATTTCTTTATTCCAATATCTTCTAATACATTCAACATTACAATTCATTTTATCATTGTATACTTACCTTGACATTCCATATAAAGCTAGCAAAGATGTGTAAACAAATAAAACGATATGAATTGTAAAGGTACAAACCAAGGTTTCACGTCACTAGTTGACAACTCTCGCTTTTCTTTTTTCTCTCGATGACCCAGCATCGACGTTAGCTACGTACAATCATAAACATATATATATATATATATATATATATATATATATGTAAATTTCTAGTTAAACTTACAATCAAATACCAAACTATGCATATTTTATAATTTATTCAATTTAATCCTTAAACTTGAGACAATCATAACTTTCAATCTAAATCATGCATATTAGGGACTCTTTACTTCCTATTCCTACCTTAATTTTATAATTTTTTTTTATTTTATTCAATTTGGCCCCTAATATACAAAACTAACAATTGAGCTTTACAATTTAATCTTTTTTCATAAATTAAGCTAAACTTCTAACAATTTCACGCTAAATTCTTCAAGAAATAAACAATGACAACTTAATCTTTAACAGTTTTACAAAATTGGTACATGGGCTAGTTAAATCAAGCTCCCGTGACCTCAAATCTATAAAAATTATAAGAAAATGGCTTGATTGCACTTACCAATTTATGGTTGAAAGCTTGAACGAACTTAATGTTTTCTTTCTTTCGAATATGGTGGATGGTGTGAGCTTGAAGATGATGACAAATTGGTTGTCATCCAACTATCTTATTATTTATACTAAACTTAACATTGTTTTAGTTTAATTAATCATAGTTAACTAATTAATTAAACTACTATTAAACACATTTTAAATCATAATTTAGTTTTACTAGTATTTGACTTCACCGTCCACTATCTCATGACTAAAGATGGTTAAATAACCAGTTTGGTGCTTTGAATGATTTCTATTTAAGTCCCTAAGTCTTTCCCTAATTTAAAACCTATAGTGATTAAACTTTTACAATTTAGTCCCTAGACCTTAATTAAACACAATTTCGACTAAATCACTTAGTCATTTTTCAATTCAACAATATAGTAACTCCATAAATATTCCTATTTAATATTTACAGACTCAATTTAAGGAAACGAGGTCCCAAAACCATAATTTTCGACACCACTGGAAACCAGTTCATTATAGTTAAAAAATACTTTAAAATATTCTAAAATAATAATTTTGGGACCTTAATAAGTTAATTAATGATTCAAGTTTATCATACTAAAGTATCTTATTTTTTTTAATTTTTCTTTGAAAAAGTTTTCAAATATATATGGTTTCAAGTTTATGAGCTCTAACATGGAATTAGTTATACTATAACAAGATTTTAATTTGACATGTTTAATTTTTTAATTTAACTTGAACAATTTCACTTGATTCGACTCAAATCGAGTTAGGATGATAAAATAGGACTCGTCAACTTGATTAACTTGAAATTTTTTCACTCGATTCGATCAAACGCTCACTCCTAGTTTTTAACAAAAACTTAAGGTTGGGGTGTGGGATTTTGAAAGATTTGAAGAGAAACTGGTAATGAAAGAGAAATAAAATTTCCTCTAATTTTCCTCCATGGTCAATTGCAACAAGCTGAATACGGGCTCTTCCCCCCTTGTTCATTTGTAACACTTAAAGCCTCAAGTATGGTCAAATTTCATTCAAATGTGTGGTCCACAATTAATCTATTCCCATAAAACACATCCAATGGTCCAAATATATTTCAAATACCATGATAAAATAATATTCTCAATATATCTCTTGAGGAACTATCAAAATGCCCTTGCATGGTGATAATTACTATTTGCTTTTTTTTTTTTTTTACCTCCAAGCATAATTTCTTCACAACAACAAAAACTTAACCAAGCCACATGTCATACATCAAATATATCCTTTAATCTAAATCCATGAATGGTGAAAATTACACTTCTACCCATTTCTCGATAAAATAGGAAATTTTCAATTTAGTCCATATACTTTCAAATCTTTTCCAATTTGGTCTTGAAAGTGATTTTCATCACACCGATACATATTATAACTTATTTGTATACCAATTAGTCAATAACAACTGTTTTTTTTTCATTTTTGGTCAAATTTACAATTTAGTCCTCAATCTTTCTAAAATTTATGATTTAGTCCTTTCATCACATTTTCACTTCTAAAATTCTTTTAATTAGTTTCCATATAAAAATCACTTTATTTTCATAAGAATTCATTTATAAAACATTTTTAATTTTCTAAAAAAATCACTCTATTGCCACTAAAATAGTGTTGCATGTTTAAATACAAATTTTTAAGTGTTACAAGATTAGTTTGTTTTAAGAACATAAAAAAAAAAAAAGGCAACAAGAAGAATAAAGAGATAACCAGAGAAATGAATAACTTGGCTTCAACAAACACCAACATTGGATTTAATCAACCTCTTAAGTAGACTATCCTAGTAAGCTGAAGTGTAAACGTGATCATCATGAAATATTGAAGAAAACAAGTTTAAAGCAAATATAAAAATCACAAGAATGAGATCTTGAAAAAAGAACAACTCGAAGAGTTTAATGAAACAAAAGCAATCTGGATAATTCATAAGAGGGGCGGCAACCCCTTTTTTCTAAAAAAATTCACCTAAAACTAAGAGTTCTAATCCTACTCTAACTAGGATTACCTGAACAACATGTAACACGTAAAGAACTAATTTAATGGAAAAAAATACCAAGTATAAACTTACTAACTTCAAAAGAAATTCGTCCGACTTATGTTAATGGGGCATTGAATAAAATTTAAACAACTAAATAACATAATTTTAGGCTTAATAAAATTGTTCAAATGGTCTCAAATTGGGTCGAAACTCTACGGAGTATGATATGGATTATTGGAGCTCATTTTCTTCAAGCTTTTAACTCCATTAAGCTCATAGATGATTGTCCAAGCAAGTCACACTTCAAGAAATTAGTTCCTGAACCAAGATTTTCAAGAATTGGAATCTTGATATTCTATAAACTTTTAAATCTTAAAATATGCCCGTTTTGAACCAAGATTTGTTTTTGTGATTTTCTTGAAACCAAGGTTCAAGGTCTTGATAATCTTGTTCAACACCAATGATGCTTGAATCCCATCCAAAGTTGGTCCTCAATGTAACACCCCTCACCCGTATTCAATGCCGGAATAGGGTTACAGGCATTACCAAACTTATAAAACAATTTAACATTCATTTCACATACAATTCTCAAATTCATATAATCAACATTTAATAACATTCACATTGTCCTTAAAACGAACCTACGAGGCCTTAAACATGCTTTAGGAGTGGTTTGGGACTAAACTGGTAACTCAAGAAAATTTTGAAACGCTTAGAAAATTTTTCAAATTACAGGGGACACACGCTCGTGTGGGCCGGTCGTGTGTCTCACATAGCCGAAGACACGCCCATGTCACAGGCCGTGTGGACATTCGAAATGGGATCACATGGTCGTGTCCAAGCCCGTGTCCGACCCCGTGTAACTCTCTGACTTGGGTCACACGGCCAACACACAAGCTCATGTGGCTAACCCGTGTGCCCTAAAAATGGCCACACACACTCGTGTGCCAGGCCGTGTACTAGGCCATGCCAAACTTGTAGGGTATACTGACTTATGCCACACGGTCAAGTCACACGCCCGTGTGCTAAACCGTGTAGAGCATACTAACTTGATTTTTAATTCAACACCAGGGGACACACGGCTGTGTAACCTGACCATGTGTCACACACAGCTGAGACACATGTCCCTGTAGACAAAAATAGGCTATTTACCAAGCTAATTTGCCACTCAATCTTGCACACACCTACACCAAACCAAATGGCACCAAGACATGGCATAAATAGGCATTCAAACCAACTAAATCAAGCCTAATTCATATTAGTTCTTGATAAACCGTAATTATAACATATTTTAATCCCACATTTGGCTTACTTTTGGATGAATTATTCCTTGATTTATATAAAAAGGTGCTTGTAATCCTTTCTTTTCATGTCTTATACCCAGGAAAGCACCCGAGGATGAAAAGAACACAAAACGGGCCCAAAACAGAGCAAATGGGCCTTAGCACGAAATTGACACGGCCTGGCCCAAATCACACACGGCCGTGCCTCAACAATCACCTAGAAGCACGACCTTAACCCCGCCTCACACGGTCGTGCCTCAAGTTAGAAATTCGAACACGGTCTAAAGTCGACCCACACGGGCGTGTGCCATGGTCGTGCCTCTGTCGCTGGAAAGAGCAATTTCAGTCGGAAAAGGATACTTAGGGAGAAAGAATCGCATTCTAAGAGCCTATATATATCCCCTAAGTGCCACCTTTGAAATGTGTCAAAGCTAGGCAAAGGAGCCAAGCCGAGAAGGTCAGAATTAGGGAATAACGCGAGGATAGCCAGTTGATCCATCCCAAGAAGCCGGAGTTATACTCAAGACGGCAGAATTCTCCTTCAATTCCTTCATGGGGTTTTAGGGATTTCTTATGTTTTGTTTTATCTTTTCTCTTGTGATGTTTTCTTTATTCGCTATGAACTAAACCCCTCAGATACCTGAAGGGGATGAAACCTAGATTGATCTTGTTATTTGATTTCGGAATTATATTGTAACATCCTAGATTAGGGGTTATGCGTTTGTGCATAATTCATGAGTTAGTAGGTTTTGGCAATGTTTGGAAGTGTATTAAGGGTTTTTAAAATTCTAGGATGGAAGAGAAAGCTTAGAAAAATTATTGGTTTCTAAGTAAAAAGGGGAGCTAGGTAAATGAGGCTTGAAAAGAAACTCCGTGTGAAGCATGACACAAGAAACCATGTGGTAAAATGGCATGTTTTATGAATTATGTATGAATGTGTTATGTGAATTCTAGAAATAAGGAAATGTATGGAAATGCAAGGAAATGTAAGGAAATGTAAAGAAATGTCTTGTCTTGGAAATGTAGGGAAATGTCCTGAAAATGTATGGAAATGTTAAGTTTAAAAGAGGAAAGTGAACATTTTTGGAAACCTGGAAATGCATGGACATGAACGTTTTTGGAAACTTAGACAATTTTTGGAAACCTGAACATTTTTGGAAATGATCCAAAAATGAAAACTTGAACATTTTAGGAAACTTGGATATGTAAGAAAAATGGCAAGTTACAGAGCCGATCGAAAATTTTAGGAAACTTAGAAATGATGCCGAAATGTCAAATTTTAAAGTTCAAAATAAGAAATAAGGGCTAAAGGGCCTTAAAAGAAAAAGTTGGAGAAGTTTGACATACAATCCGGCTTGGAAAAGTGGCCTGAAGGTGTCACTTAGGGCCTATGGAAATGGCGCCATGAGCAAGAGCTGTTGGGCCTGGGTTCGAGTCACTTGGGAAACAAATAAATAAATTTTATTTTTGCTTCTAGACACACCAAGGTGGACGGCACAAGCATTCTAGAAATAGAGGTGTTTTATTTCCATAAATATTTGATTAATTAAGAGATAAATAAAGGAGTTTTATTCACATAAATATGTGAATAATAAGAGATAAATAAAGGAGTTTTATTCACATAAATATGTGAATAATAAGAGATAAATAAAGGAGTTTTATTCACATAAATATGTGAATAATAAGAGATAAATAAAGGAGTTTTATTCACATAAATATGTGAATAATAAGAGATAAATAAAGGATTATTTTCTAAGGAGATAATTGAGGAGATAATGGATGGATTAAAGGCTTTTATCTTTTAAATAAAAGAGATAATATTATCAAAAAGAGGAGTGGTGGCAAAGTAAGGGACTCCTAGGCTGATAACTTCGACTATAAAAGGAGGGCAGGAGGGCTACTCATTCACTTTTGCTCCCTCTTCCTCTCTGCCGAATTTTCCTAGCTCTCTCCCCCTCTCTGCCGAATTTTTCTTTAAGAAAAATCCATCTTTTCTTCTTCTATTTTCTTCTCTGTTTCTACTGTCAAAGCCGAATCTTTGTTGATTCTAAGTAAAGGAGCAATCAACTACAACATCAAAAGGGTTTCTTCAACTATCGAATACAAGGATCAAGGATCTAAGGTAAGATAAATTTATTTGATTAAAGGTTATGATGTATATGTTAGATTAGATCTAACATGAAGATTTCGACAGACATATAGGGCAAGGAATCCTCTTCAGATTTGGAATTTGTATAGTAAGTGATATTCGGCCAAGGCTTAATTTTGGTATTTGGAATTATTTTTCATTATTTCAAAAGCCGAAAACTCACATGGTTACATGAATTAGTGTTAGCCGATTTCAAGGAAAAGGATACTAGCAATTGTGGGATTTGATTTACAATCATCCAATTCGGCAACAAGGTAAGTAATACAAATCCTACTAGGATTTGGTTTTCTTTAAGCCAAATAGATTATTAATATGCTATGGCCGAATATAGGAGTTAAAGATCTAGATCGGAAGATCGCTCCTCGGGATTTCAAGTAATCCAATAAGCGAATCAGGTGTGTACCCTACCCTAAGTTTTGATAGGTTTATGGCTATGTTTAAATTAAATGTATTATTAAGAATGTGTGTACCCTACCCTAAGTTTTGATAGGTTCATGGCTATGTTTAAATTAAATGTATTATTAAGAATGTGTGTACTCACACTAACTTTCAATATATTATGGCAATAATTATTTTAATATATGAATGTGCATAAGAATGAGAATGTGGCTAAGTACCACAAATGTGGCAAAAGTACCCAGGTACGTTTCCTACTTTTGATAGGATTATGAATGTGATATATTTTGAATAAGTAACACGAATAAGAAATAAGTTATGCATGATATAAAATAATTGGGGCATTCGGGATATATGTGAAGGGAGAATTGAAGGTGATGACTACGGTCTCACCAACGAAATATGTTGACTACGGTCACATTGCGGAATTTTGGTAACTTCGGTTACAATATTTGACTATAGTGTCTAATGACACAACGTATAAATTTGACTATAGTGTCTAATGACACAACGTATATGGGCGATGAGCACGTCGACTGTAGCGACTGCCTTCGATGGTGTGTAGCGGATGGAGGGTTGACTTAGTAGTCCCCACGGTGTGATTAGCAGGTACGGGTGGTGTGTAGCGGATGGATCTTTAGGCTTGGGTTGGGTTGCATCATCATTTATCTTTATATGAATATGAATTTGATATGAACATGTATGCCTGATTTGTTGAATGTTACTACTGTGTGCACCCCGTTGTGGGAACTATTTTCAGGTAATGAACAGTGACGGACCGGGACGGTAGACCTTGAGGTGGCCATGCATCAATTTGAAGATTTTATTTATTTTGGACTTTATTTCTTTTTAGTACATTTAATTTTATTATTGGGTTTTACTTGATGTAATAAGGCCATAAGGCCCAAGTTGGATTTCTTTATTTCTTTTTACTTTTAATTATTATGTTTACGAATTTTTATTAAGTAAAGATCAAGCAAATACATTTTTAAAATAAAACCTAAATGTTTTGTCACTTTAAATAAATGGATTTCAATGTTAGATAAATTGGTTTTCAGCACAAGCCCAACCCAAACCAATCTTTTTTTCAAAATCACACAAGTTTTTCTCTAAGTAACAAAAGAATTTTGAAACCGGTTTACTTGAGGAACATACCAGATCCGGTTCAGGCTCGTGGGCCGGGTGTGGGGTGTTTCAGTTTGGTATCAGAGCCCAATTTTAAAACTCTCGGCCTGTGGGCTAAGGCCCAAAACGTTTTCAAAATGAGCCCAAATAAGTTTTACAAAAATAGATTATGAAATCAGCAGGTTTTCCGGCATGGCACCTAAGTCTCCGACCCGCAGTCCACCAGGTAAGTACTTCTATCCATTTGTGTGATTTATTGAATGATCTGTGGAAGGGTAGGAATGGAACGTAGATTAGTGAAGTAGAATCTATTGAACCGTAGGACTAGTCTACTCAAACACAAATACATAAGACTTAATGCACTTAACAAACCTATGGCTAAGTCACTAAGTTAGGGTGTGGTAACCATTGTGCGCATGTCTAGGATTGGATCCGGAAGAGCCTGGTACTTAAGCAGTCCTAGTGACTCACCTCCTCTTCGCAGGAATCTTACCTGGTGCGTAGCTACGGTTCACCCTAACCATGAGGACTTATTCATAGGCTAAACCCAATAACTAAAACCCGAAAGGGACTAGCCATGTTTTTATGAAAACCCTAGTTTTAAAACTCTTAAAATTACCCTTATAATTTGTGAGAACTACTTTTACAAAATTTTCCGAAAAATTCCTGATTTACAAAAATTACCAAAATGCCTCTAGTGGCGAAATTACAAAAATGCCCTTGGTTTCTAAAATTTCTGTACCACCCCGATTTCAATAAAATTTTCCTTACTTTACAAAAGCACCCAAGAATCTTATTTTGCAAATATCAAAATACCTTGATTTTGGCAAAATTACAAGATTGCCCCTAACCTACAAAATTACCAAAATGACCCTGATTTTTAAAATTTTTGCAACACCATCAACTTGGAAAACAAATTCTCAAAAAGAACCCTCAAAGTTTTGCAACATTTGGAAATACCCCGGAATTATCAAACTTTACAAATTTACCCTGGTTTATTACCAAAATACCCTCGAGCTTCAAAATTACCGAAATACCCCCGAATTTCCAAATTTTTCAAAATACCCCGGGAATTTAAAAGTTCCAAAATACTTTTTGACAAAATCATCAGAGAACTTTTATTTTTGAAAAATTACGAAAATGCCCCTGTAAGACAAATTACGAAAATACCCCTGGGTAGTAGAAAAACAACAACAATGAAAACTACAACGTTTCTCTGAATGAACGAAAGTTCATAATTGTTTGATGGATGTATGAATGAATGTAAAGACTGTGTGCATGTATGAATACGAAAGAACCACTCCTAAAACTCTTTTCATAAAACTTCTTCGCGGGTAATAAGTGAAACAAGTACTAATGTATAAAACTTTTAAATCAGATTAAATCGCGACGTTAGAAAATGAGTTCTAAGGGATGTGAACTTAGAGATTGTGCCTAGAAAGTATGATGGTTCTATTAAGATCAGAGTGCGCAGCATAAGCATAGTACGGTGAGAAGGATTGTACGACTGTTAATAAGTAATTTCGAGGACGAAATTATTTTTAAGGAGGGTAGAACTGTAACATCCTAGATTAGGGGTTATGCGTTTGTACATAATTCATGAGTTAGTAGGTTTTGGCAATGTTTGGAAGTGTATTAAGGGTTTTTAAAATTCTAGGATGGAAGAGAAAGCTTAGAAAAATTATTGGTTTCTAAGTAAAAAGAGGAGCTAGGTAAATGAGGCTTGAAAAGAAACTCCGTGTGAAGCATGACACAAGGAACCATGTGGTAAAATGGCATGTTTTATGAATTATGTATGAATGTGTTATGTGAATTCTAGAAATAAGGAAATGTATGGAAATGCAAGGAAATTTAAGGAAATGTAAAGAAATGTCTTGTCTTGGAAATGTAGGGAAATGTCCTGAAAATGTATGGAAATGTTAAGCTTAAAAGAGGAAAGTGAACATTTTTGGAAACCTGGAAATGCATGGACATGAACGTTTTTGGAAACTTAGACAATTTTTGGAAACCTGAACATTTTTGGAAATGATCCAAAAATGGAAACTTGAACATTTTAGGAAACTTGGATATGTAAGAAAAATGGCAAGTTACAGAGCCGGTCGAAAATTTTAGGAAACTTAGAAATGATGCCGAAATGTCAAATTTTAAAGTTCAAAATAGGAAATAAGGGCTAAAGGGCCTTAAAAGAAAAAGTTGGAGAAGTTTGACATACAATCCGGCTTGGAAAAGTGGCCTGAAGGTGTCACTTAGGGCCTATGGAAATGGCGCCATGAGCAAGAGCTGTTGGGCCTGGGTTCGAGTCACTTGGGAAGCAAATAAATAAATTTTATTTTTGCTTCTAGACACACCAAGGTGGACGGCACAAGCATTCTAGAAATAGAGGTGTTTTATTTCCATAAATATTTGATTAATTAAGAGATAAATAAAGGAGTTTTATTCACATAAATATGTGAATAATAAGAGATAAATAAAGGAGTTTTATTCACATAAATATGTGAATAATAAGAGATAAATAAAGGATTATTTTCTAAGGAGATAATTGAGGAGATAATGGATGGATTAAAGGCTTTTATCTTTTAAATAAAAGAGATAATATTATCAAAAAGAGGAGTGGTGGCCAAGTAAGGGACTCCTAGGCTGATAACTTCGGCTATAAAAGGAGGGCAGGAGGGCTACTCATTCACTTTTGCTCCCTCTTCCTCTCTGCCGAATTTTCCTAGCTCTCTCCCCCTCTCTGCCGAATTTTTCTTTAAGAAAAATCCATCTTTTCTTCTTCTATTTTCTTCTCTGTTTCTACTGTCAAAGCCGAATCTTTGTTGATTCTAAGTAAAGGAGCAATCAACTATAACATCAAAAGGGTTTCTTCAACTGTCGAATACAAGGATCAAGGATCTAAGGTAAGATAAATTTATTTGATTAAAGGTTATGATGTATATGTTAGATTAGATCTAACATGAAGATTTCGACAGACATATAGGGTAAGGAATCCTCTTCAGATTTGGAATTTGTATAGTAAGTGATATTCGGCCAAGGCTTAATTTTGGTATTTGGAATTATTTTTCATTATTTCAAAAGCCGAAAACTCACATGGTTACATGAATTAGTGTTAGCCGATTTCAAGGAAAAGGATACTAGCAATTGTGGGATTTGATTTACAATCATCCAATTCGGCAACAAGGTAAGTAATACAAATCCTACTAGGATTTGGTTTTCTTTAAGCCAAATAGATTATTAATATGCTATGGCCGAATATAGGAGTTAAAGATCTAGATCGGAAGATCGCTCCTCGGGATTTCAAGGAATCCAATAAGCGAATCAGGTGTGTACCCTACCCTAAGTTTTGATAGGTTTATGGCTATGTTTAAATTAAATGTATTATTAAGAATGTGTGTACCCTACCCTAAGTTTTGATAGGTTCATGGCTATGTTTAAATTAAATGTATTATTAAGAATGTGTGTACTCACACTAACTTTCAGTATATTATGGCAATAATTATTTTAATATATGAATGTGCATAAGAATGAGAATGTGGCTAAGTACCACAAATGTGGCAAAAGTACCCAGGTACGTTTCCTACTTTTGATAGGATTATGAATGTGATATATTTTGAATAAGTAACACGAATAAGAAATAAGTTATGCATGATATAAAATAATTGGGGCATTCGGGATATATGCGAAGGGAGAATTGAAGGTGATGACTACGGTCTCACCAACGAAATATGTTGACTACGGTCACATTGCGGAATTTTGGTAACTTCGGTTACAATATTTGACTATAGTGTCTAATGACACAACGTATAAATTTGACTATAGTGTCTAATGACACAACGTATATGGGCGATGAGCACGTCGACTGTAGCGACTGCCTCGATGGTGTGTAGCGGATGGAGGGTTGACTTAGTAGTCCCCACGGTGTGATTGGCAGGTACGGGTGGTGTGTAGCGGATGGATCTTTAGGCTTGGGTTGGGTTGCATCATCATTTATCTTTATATGAATATGAATTTGATATGAACATGTATGCCTGATTTGTTGAATGTTAGTACTGTGTGCACATTGAGTCTGTTGACTCACCCCGTTGTGGGAACTATTTTCAGGTGATGAACAGTGACGGACCGGGACGGTAGACCTTGAGGTGGCCATGCATCAATTTGAAGATTTTATTTATTTTGGACTTTATTTCTTTTTAGTACATTTAATTTTATTATTGGGTTTTACTTGATGTAATAAGGCCATAAGGCCCAAGTTGGATTTCTTTATTTCTTTTACTTTTAATTATTATGTTTACGAATTTTTATTAAGTAAAGATCAAGCAAATACATTTTTAAAATAAAACCTAAATGTTTTGTCACTTTAAATAAATGGATTTCAATGTTAGATAAATTGGTTTTCAGCACAAGCCCAACCCAAACCAATCTTTTTTTCAAAATCACACAAGTTTTTCTCTAAGTAACAAAAGAATTTTGAAACCGGTTTACTTGAGGAACATACCAGATCCGGTTCAGGCTCGTGGGCCGGGTGTGGGGTGTTTCATATATGATAAATACTTTGTTTGTTCTTAATTATGTTGCTTAATCCAAATCTGATGTGCTTATGTGGAGGAGGAATAGACCCTGCCTAATTGTAGATCTAGCATAATTAAGCGGAGTTGATCGAACGCCTAGAGATAGGGTTACAAGATTTTGCCGGATTAGGGTAAAACCTAATATGGGAGTCCATTGATCGATTTACTGCTATTCTTGGGGGTTATAATAAGCGAACGAGAGTTCCACTAATTAACCTAGGGTTAGACGTTATTCGCCTCGAGAGAGGGTTTAATATAGGTTAGGGAGTCCTACGGATCAAGCTAAGTAAAGAAATCACATGGTTCAGTGTTAAATAACAAGTGAAGTCTAGGTGGATTCTTCCTGAGGGTATCGTCGTGATCAATTGAGTTCTCCTTCAAGTTATTTTCCAATTCGTTCTTTTTTTCTTGTGTCTTTAAGCTTAGTAGTCATTAATTTAGATTAAAGCAACTTCACTTTAATTTTAAGGCTAAATAATAATAAGAAAGTTAGTATTAGTACTTTTAGTTCCTTTGGGTTCGACAATTCGGTCTTGCCTAAACTATACTACTGTTCGATAGGTACACTTGCCTTTAATCGTTGTCAGAGTTAGTTTCCAGGTTTGATCATTCGTTCCAAGTTTGATCATTCGTTTTATAAATTTTAAAGCTCTGATTTCAGCGATCAGTTCTATATCATCATCCACAATACACAAAAGTCACAAAATAGGCCATTCCATTTATACCAAATTCACATATACAATTCAACTAATTAGACACTTTCAAACATGCACCATTATACTCAAACTCACGAGCATATAACTTCTCCAATATCAACCATTTGACAACCACAATATCTATAATCCACAAGCATCATACATCCATCCATAAACTCACAACACAAGCCATATACACAACCTTACCAATGAAATTAAGCCAACTCTCATGGCTATATACAAAACTAAAAACATTTAACATTTACAAGCCTTTTCAAATGACCAAAGTCATTACCAACTCATATACCAAAATGACCAAACTCTTATACATGCCATATACTTAAAACACTTAATTTCAAAAGTACCCAAGAGATAGTAGGATAGTGTGACGAAGTCTCCGACGATCCCTAAATCCGAGCTAGCTTTGATTTCACTATAAAACACAAAAAAATTAAACAAAGTAACCTTTAAAGCTTAGTGCGCTTGTATGATAATTAACACAATTAACCACAAATATACAATCCAACCAATTGAATATATGATCATATAACTTATATTAGCTAACAAAGCTTTCTCATATTCAATCATAAGATTTGATGTAAAATTCACAATTTTCTTTGATTCAAAGTTCATACGGTTCGTATACATACTTGTACCATCTCGTATCAATCTCATACTTATCCATATATTTGGCATACCCGTTGAACCATTCGGAATACTATCGGATACTCGGGAACCTCGCACCTTAAGTGCCACATTCATAGCCGAAGCTATCTCAATCTTGTATCACATACAATGCTCATTCTCGAGCTATCAACGAGTCTGCTCACACAAGCTAACGGTCATGACAAAGCTACACGGTGTTGCTCACACAAGATGACGAGTATCCGTAACACATGTTGGATAACTCAGCCAGCGGTAGGACGTATGGACCAACACCCAAATCACATAACCCCTAATGACATGTCATCCGTATCCTAATCTATTCCTAAGGTTCAACCGAGACTTTCTCACTTGTCGACTCGTCGTTGAACATGTCCGCAGTGTTGTATTCACAATTTATGCAATATCAAAGCATTAAAACACAAATATAATAATATTTAACACATACGAACTTAACTCGAATGTAAAAATAGCGAATTAAGTCAATTAATCCGAAACCTTATTCTTTCCCCGATCTAAATCCATATTTCGCCTTTCTTTATCTAAATATAATCAAAATTAACTTACTTTCAAAATTATCTTATTTAATAATCTCTCTATTCAATTTAATCTAAAAACACACATTAAGGCATTTTTACATTTTTGCCCCCAATATTTCACATTTTTACAAGTTAGTCCTTATTTCATAAAATCACAAATTCATGCAATTCAACCAAAACCCATGCTAGCCAAATTTCAATTAGGTCCCTAGCAGTCCATATTTTTCATTTATTTCACACTTTATCCACAAAATTTACACATTTTATAATTTAATCCCTAATTGATAATTTTGTCAAAAATCACTTTACAAATGTTGTTTATCTAACAACAAGCATGCATTTTCTACCATTAAACATCAAAACACACCAACATTCATCAATGGAAAAACCCTAAACCTTTAACATTTTTGCAAATTAGTCCCTGAGCTAGCTAGACTAAACTGCAACGATCTCAAAAACGTAGAAATCATAAAAAGGGGACAAAAATCATACCTAATTGCAAGGATTTACAATTGCCGAATGTTGAACCCTAAAATAGCTTTTCTTATCTTCAAATATTCGGCTAAGGAAGATGAAGGCATAAAAAAATTTGTTTTTTTCATTTAATTAACCTTAACATCCAAATTACTAATTTAACCTTAATGAAAAACCATTACTATCATCCATTTAATGTCCAAAAGTGTCCACTAAGTAAATTAATGGATTATTCACCACATAAGGACCTTTAATAATTAATTTCATAACCATATAATACCTTTAGCTAATAGAACATCACTTTTGCACTTTACGTGAGTCCTTTTTATTAAATTGACCACTCAAACAATAAAATTTCTTAACGAAATTTTCACACAATTATTCTATCATACTGTAAACATTAAAATAATAATAAAATAATTATTTCAACTTCGGATTTGTGGTCCCGAAACCACTGTTCCAATTTGACTAAAAACAGGTTGTTACACTCAAGTTCTATGATCTTTTGAGCTTGTCAAGTAGGCTTTCTAGAAGGTTAAGCCCAACATGTTCTTGAGCTGAAAATTGGGCTCCCATACTCGCTTCAATATGTTTCCTAACAACATTGAAAGTAAAATCTTGATACAACGCTTATACTCGATAAGAAAGAGAAACTCCTACAATTTCATAAAGATAGAGGCGACAAAGTAGTTGTAACCGTCGCGAAACATACGTAACCGTCCATATTTTAAGTTTTTTAAGTAATGGAAAGTATTTGTTGGAATATTTTGAAGGTTAAAAATTTACTATTTAAACCCCCAAACTACTTATTCAAAATAAATTAATCAATAAATAAAACTTTGTTCTAACTCAAGCATATAGTCGCAACAAGACAAGGAATAGTAATTGCTTATTACGTCATCGGATACTCAGTTTAGGATTTCATTTGATTTTTGGTGACTATCTCACGAAATACTAAAAGAAAAATAAATGTTTGTTTGGTAGAGCGGAAAGAAAATTGGAAAGATGAAAAATAGGGGTAGAAAAATAGAAAGATGCAAAATATAAAATTTCTTTTAATAAGTGTGTTTGGTAGTAATAATGAAAAAATTGGAAAGAAAAAATAATTTTCTTTCCATCCATTACTTGGTAGGGTTGAAAAATGAAAGGAAATAAAAAAACACATTTGAAAATTATATAATTTTGAATTAATATACACTTCTCTCTCATTTTCTCTCCTCTCGTCATCCCAATTTGGAAGGATTAATTTTTATGCATTAGGATAAAAAATGATTATCCTCCTATTTTCTTTTCTCTCACTACCTGCCAAACACACTCAAAACTTATTCTTTTATCGGTTTTTCACTTTTTCCTTCCATCCTTTCACATTTTCACCCAACCAAACACATTCAAAAAGTGTACATATTACTTGTTTGGGCTTGGGTTTGTACCAAAATTATATTATTCCAAGTTAATTTCTTGAAGAAGCATAAAATGAATACTAGGATTGAGAAAAAATATCGAGAATTCAAACTATTGTGTCTAGTTTGATTTTTATTGAAATTAGTTTAATTTTAGTTGAATAATTAAAATCACTTATCTAATAATTATCTTTAAAAATATTATTACTGAAGAAATAAAAAAAATAAAGATAGTTTTAATAAAAAAAAAACTAACAAAAATTTGCATAGGAAGATGAAAAATATGAAAGTTTAAAAAATAAAAATAAAAATACTTATATACCCTATGTTAATATGTTACTTTTTCTAATTATTTTTTTAACTCTTCATGTTCGTTTTATAGTTCATATTTGGGGTTGTGGCATTACCCTCAATAATGCTGTTTTCAAGATTCGATTTAAATTAGGGATAAATATCAAACTACACATTAACTTTGATACAATATGCAATGTCACATATGAACTTCAATTTTGTGTGATTTTATTCATAAAATTTAAATTTGATTAATTTTTCACAAACCACTAGTAATATTATCGAATTAGCATAATTTTACGTTAATTTAATATGAAAACAAATGTACTTATTTAATTATTTAAACATATACATTTGAATCAATCACAAACCAACATATCAAATTTCAAATTGGACCAAAGTTTATGTACAAAATAGATTAATCTAATTTTTAAAATATCATATGTTAACCACATTATTTTTTTTTCTCAAAACCAAATCCAACCCGTTCTTGATCATTTGCAAGACTTTGAAGTCATGAGAATCGGAGAAGAGATGGTGGGCGAAATATACAAGGGAAAAAGCAGTTTGATTAGGAGCCTATGGAGCAAAAAAACAAGAAGAGCTGTAATGGCAATAAGTATGGATTATGTAACTCAATTAAAGCAATAGAGGAGAAGATCTGCCTGATTTGACAGAAATAGCCAGAAAACAAGACCCAATTAATCCCAAAGAATCCAAACTTCAAATCCAAATAAAGAAATGAATCCATTTCTTAATTAATAGCTTTAATTGCCAGGTTTTAGACCTTTTCAGGATTATGGAAAACAAAGAATCCTGTTAATTATTTCCTTCTCATATGTAGTTCGAAACGCCTTGCTTTTGTCGTTTTTCTTAAACTTTGGCGTTATAAGTACGTTCATGGCTGTGAAACACACTCACACTGAAAACACTGAAGATTGAAGAAGAAAAAATGGGTGGTTTTGCTGCCGTTAATGATGATATTCTTCAAAATATACTCTTCAGGTTGCCAGCTTCATCGTTCGCTTCAGCTGCCTGCGTTAGCAAATCCTGGAACAAAGTTTGCGACAGAGTTTTGACTTGTCCCAAGCTTGCCTCTGCACTGTCTCTCAACCCTTCTCTCCCTGTAAGTTAAAAGACTAACTGGTAATTCATGATTTATCCAACATCAAAACACTTGAAAAATGGATTATTCGTATTTCAATTAATAGGATGCTGTGAAAGAGGCTCTTGACAAGGTTCTCTCCAAGCCAATTCGTCCTCAGTTTGCCATTGCCTCCATCGGGTTACAGTTCAGCTTGGAAGCTGCTCATCAAATTGTATTGTCTCTTTCCCACAATCTTTATTTTTTTTATGCTTTCCTTTTGCTCATCAACAGACCTTGCAGCCTTTTCTAAATCCCCCACGCACCAATTCAGGGGCAAAAAGTTAAGGGTCTCTTTTTTTTGGGTTTTACTTTTCCCTATGTTGCAGATCACCGAAAGACTGGGCTCCAAAGTACCAGTAGTTACCAATGCTGCATGTGGAATCATTGGTAGAGATGCTATTACCAACACAATGAGAGAGGTTTAGTTTTTATGCTGGTTTATTCCAAAAATTAAAACTTTGAACAGCTAGATTGCATTAGAGTCCTTAACTGAAGTTATATTGCAGGTTCGATGGCACATGATACCTGCAGAGGATGGTTCAGTTTCTCGAGAATCCGAAGAATTTAACCGAGGCATTGTCTTGATTGTTGGATATCTCCCTGGACTGAAGGTTGATGCCATCCCTTTATTAAGACCAAAGATGGTAATCTTCCTACTTAGTAAAATTTCTTGTTAATTGAAGTTCTCGGAATTCAAATCCCAAGCCTGCTGACTGGCTAAGCTTCAAGTTTTCTGACCAGTCTTTATAGACCCGGTGACTGTAAGTTTGGTTTTCTTTCGTTTCTTTCTCCAAGGAATTTTGACATGATTTGTATGGATATCAGGAGCATCGGGTTACCATGGTCGATAGATTTATGATGGATATAAGGAATTACACAGTTTCTGTTTCTGGCAGTGTTATTCCAGCTGGGGTGATAATGTTTGGAGTAAGTCAACTAACATCTTCATCATTTCATTCAAATAATCTGTTTTTCTTATTAGTTCTCCGATTTGCATTACTAACACTCGCATGAAATAATTTTAGGATCAACACATTGACTTGACTCCTGTTCTTGCGGAGCTTGGTAAATTACTTAACATATACATCACTCTACTATAGATCCCTTCTTGTATTTCTAGTACAGACCATGAATTGCACACAGGCTAAACACTGTTGGAAACTTGTTTTTGTTTTGGTCAGACTGTGTTATGCCTGAAGAAACGGTGATTGTAGGGGAAGCAAGTAGCCGCTTCGTATGCAAAACTGCTCGTAATTCTGAAGAATACAATCCTGATCTATACTTTTTTGATGCTGTAGCTTTGGTATTTGCAAAGGATAAAAATAAGCCTCCTGGTACTTCTTTTTCCCTCCTCCTTAGATCCTTTCTAATGAATGATGATAAATACTTGGAGAGTGACTCTGCAATGGCTTTCAATTGTCAAAATTCCAAAGTGCCACTTAAATGGTGCTTAGAAGCTATTTTAGAAAGGAGAAAATCAATTCTAGGGATCAAAGTCTAAAATGCTATAAGATCCTTCTTTCACGGTACCATTTATGTCAAACAACAGATTTTTATGGTTTCTTCATAATTATATATTAAAAACAACTATGTTCAAGATATGCAATAACTAAAATATATCTGAGATTATAATCACTGTGATGCCTTTGTGCATCCAGTGCTTGCTTGCTTCAATTTGGTTGTGCTTTTCATCCATAGTGATATAGAATTTTGGTATGGTTCCTATTATTTACACTCTTCTTTTCTTTCATCTTGCCAAACACTATCATTTTCCGAGAAAATCAATGATTCTTGGTTTATCTGATGAACAGGCATTGGAGAGACTCGATTCCATGCGACATTGTCAACAGGTGTAATGCCCTTCGGCCCTGAGCTCAAGGCAATATCTGTAACAGCTAAAGGCACAGAATGTTCATGGCTCACAGCCAGCATGAATGGGTACCATCAAATATTAGATAGCCAGAGGCTTTTGGATGATATCAGTGAAGAGGTAACGATATCAATCGAAATTGTTTGATGTGGAAATTGGAATTTCGAGTCCATGCTTACTTTGAACGTGAGCATTAGACAGTTTCATTGACAGTGGAGTCAAACTAAGGTTGCTGAACCAGTTATCTGTGATGCAGATGGATGATGAGGCCGCTGATTTATACATTGGGGTCATACAGAAAAGACCATCGTCCCTTGAGCACGAGAAAATGAAGCTACGAACATACTTGGCCTTCTATGAAGTTTTAGGGTAAGATTTGTATCTAAGTTCTATCCATTACATTTTGATGAAAACTCAAAGAACTCATTCCATAAGCTTTGGGGTTTTCTGGTTTTCACCAGAGGGGATGAAGAATATTTAGTGGTGGATGGTGTTGGCATAAAACCTGGAGACACATTCTTATTCTACCATTCGGACTCGGCCACTGCATCATCATCTTGCCTTAATGCCTTTGAAAAACTGAAAGTTCTGAAACCAGCAGCTTCAAGTTCCCGAAATCCCTACTCCAACATAGACAGCAATGGCGGAGTGTTCGGAGGGTTGCTTTTTTCATCCCATTACCGTGGAGAAACATACTTTGACAGCTTCCCAATCTACAGCAATTTCCCTGGTACACCATTAGCGGGCATTGTTTGTAACAGAGAGATCGGACGTGACTCCTCAGCGGCTTCAATGTGGCAAGAAGCTAAAGAAGAAAGCCCAGCTCGTTGTTCCCTCCATGTTTGCACCACTGTCTATTTGGTGTTCATATATGTTCCGCCATCTCCAAATCTTTATATCAATTAAGACCGTTTCTCGTTTTCATGGCATGTTGCATGTCTGTGTGCAACTTATTCGACCCTTTTTCTGCCTAAATATTTAGACTTTAATAGAGTGTTTCTTTAATTTGTAATAAAAGGAAGTACTTGCTGTTTTAGACCCTAAACTGCTTTTCTTTTGTCTCTTCTCTTTTTCTTAAATTAAAACTCATTTCATAACTCATCAATATACTCTTTATATTTTTTTTTTGAATAATTTTATTATAAATTCTGATTATATCTGCTCTTTTGGAAACAATGCACTCGAACCCACATCCTCCTGTGTTGGTAACAATGTTCATACCAATCAAGCTAAGACTCAATACATATTCTTTAAATTATTGAATATTTTTAATTAATTATAAGTTTTATCGCATTTATAAATAACTAAATACTTTGTAAGAAAATTTCTAATACTTTTATAAATAACAATTTTGATTCAATTGAAAAACTTTTATCAAATCAACTAATATAATAATAATGACTCAAGTTTCCAATTGAAATAAATTATGTTTAAATTATTATCTGAAAAAATTTAAAAAAATTATATTGTTTTAGTTTTAAATAAAAATTTTAATTATTTATATAATAAGTAATTTTATATTTCATATAAAATTTATAATCTTATCTAATATTATAATTATATTAATTGTATATCATCTACAAACTATTATAACTAATTTATTCACTAATAAGAAAAGAAAAAATAAAAAATAAAAAATTAAATAGTAGAGAGTTTAATTTACCATATATATAAAATTTTTAGAGTTTGTACAAATGTTTTAATAATTATTAGGAATTTTTATTAGGAATATATTTGAATGATCAAGATAATTAATATATGTTATCTATGTTCATTATTTATTATCTTGGATAATTTCACTTTGTATTAATTATATGAAGTAAAATTATATTAGATATTAAATACGGTGAAAATGTTTTAATTATTATTTGAAAATTGTTTACTATTGTAATATTTGATTTTTTTTAATTCTTAAGGTATTTACCGAAGCGAGCTCAGTAACTAACATTTGCATTTTGTAGGTCCATTAAGGGGATAGATTTGGCCACGAGTTTTTAAACTGCTCCATGCCCAGAACGATGATCAAACCCTCGACTACTAGTTAAGGTAGGAGAGACTCTTATTATCTCAACTAACTCACTCACGTGGTTGTAATATTTAAATTATTAAATAAATTAATATAATTTAATTATGTTCAATGAATTGAATAATAAATATTAATTTATATGATTAAAAACACATTACTTTAAAGTTTAATTAAATTTATTAAATATGTAAAATTACGCACGAAACATTATAAACTAGTTGTTATAAAAATATAGATAGAAACGTTCAATAGATGCTTCTATATTAAACCCTGATTCAACCCTTTTTTTCTCTTTTTTAGGGCTAATTTGGTAATACTTTTTAAAAATACTGTGGAAAAATATTTTTAAGTAATATTTTTAAAAAGTTTGATTTAAAATTTGAGTATTTAGCATTGTTGTCAAAAAGTGCTTTTGAGAAATAAAATGTCCATTTTAGACATGTTATTATCAAGTAACAAATATGCATTTAAATAAGGTTCAAATAGTTAATATTATTATATTCTAGTAAGAATATAAAAAAAATATTATAACCTATTGCTAATATTTTAATATATAAAATATAAATTGTAAATATTTTTAAGCAATAAATATTAATTATTTATAAAATTTAATTAGAATGTATAAACTATATTTTAAATATTTAAATATAACCATTAAATATTTGTAATTAGATATTAACACATTTGTATTATTTTAAATTTTTTTATTTTTAATTAAGTAGCAAAAGTGTTTTTAGGAGAGAAAAAGTTAAAATTTTTAGCTTTTTCTTTTCAGAAGTCCTTTTGGAAAGTCAAAAATTTCAATTAAAAGTAACTTGTTTAGCACAGATTTTTTTTTTAAATTGCTTTTGGAACCAAAAGTGCTTTTTTTAAGCACTACTAAACAAGCCCTTTGTCGGTATGCATTGGCCTTAGTGCTAGTCACAACCTCCTTCCCCTTTCTCATTTTTTTTCCTTTTTCTTCCTCTTTTTTTTTTTACTTAGGGTTGTTCAGGGTTGAGTTATTCGTTTAGGCCCGAAGGCTTGTTAGAAATTTGGAAGGAGTTGGATAAAACTATTAAGCCCAAAAAATGAGCTTTGACAAAAAAAATTAAAATTGTTTAAAATATAGGTCGGACTTGGGCTTGAATATTCAAGGCCTAAGCCCGACCCATTTTAAATTTATAATACTTTATATTATGTTATTTTTATATATTATTTAATTTATAACACATTAAAAAAATAAACTTATACTAAATACATAATACTACTCTAATGTAAACATTAAGATAATGTTAAGATGACTATATAAAAAATTTTAATAAATAAAAAATGTATAAAATTATTAAATACTAAAATAATATAATATAAAAATATTTAATAAATAATATAGGCGGACCTAAAATGGGTTTGGGATAATTTTTTGTAAATATGGATGGGTTTGAGCAAAATTTTAAGCCCATATTTCGGGTCGGTCAGGGCTTAGACAAGCATAAAATATGTTAATATCATGTTTAGACTCGACTCGAATCCGGTCTGACCTGACCCATGAGCACTTCTACTTCTACTTCTACTTCTACTTCTACTTCCACCTATTCATTTCTGCTATCTTTTTTTCATTATCATTTCTTCCATGTCCACCATCTTCTTTTTGTGCCATTTATTGGGGTTTTCTCCTTTCGTTGTCGGCCTCCCACCATTTTTTGGATGGGGAAGTCCTCTCTTTTGAAAGAATAAAATTTCTCAAGTTAATTTTGACTTGATTGTTTTGAACCGATGGTGACTCGTTTTTCCGATTAATGGTGATTACGCTTAGCCTAACAGTTTTCAAAAATCTATGAGGTTCAGTTGGGGTAGAATTGTAAATGAATCGAATTTGAACGTATAGACTTTTGTTCATGTTCGTTTATTTATTTTTAAGTTTATTTGTATTCGTTAAGAATTTTAAAATTTTTGTTTATATTCATTTATTTAAAATTATTTATATCCATATTCCTTCACTTAAGTTAAACATGTTCATGAACATTAAACAATATGGTCTCATACATATTAACGAATAATAAACAAACAAACAAACAATATATATATTATTGCTTCAAATATATATATATATATATATATATATATATATATATATATTTTTTTGTAAATAAAAATAGTCAAATAAAAATTTTAATAATTATATTATAAATAAGAAAACATATAAACAATAATAATTTTATGGGTTAGTATTTAGTATACTAATAGTGTATTTTTTTTATTCCACAAGCATTCTTAAAATATTGTCATGTCTCTTTTTTCTAATATTTATTTATTTATTTTTTAATATTTTACTATATCCCTATAGTATACTTGTCAACTCCCTAATCTTGCTTGTGGAGTATAAAAATTTCATTGTAGTGTACTAAATATTTTTTCTAATTTTATTAATATATATTAATAGAACAATAAAATAACTTGTTCATTAACATAAATGAATTGGAAAAGCTTTGTTTACATTTAGTTCGTTTAATATACGAACCTTAAGATCTTATTTATGTTCATTTATTTATCTTAATAGAGGAATATAAATGAACAAAAATTTAACTATTTATCTTAATATAAATATTTATTGAACGTACAATTCATCTACCATTGTAAGTTAGAATAACCGGGAAGAATATGACAATCATTACGGAATATAATGCAGCAGATGATGGAGTTCTAACCTAGTGGTTGAAGTTTGCGGATAAGGTTTGTGTCCATGATGTTAATGTTCTTGTCGACATTTTCCTTCGAGTAGACCGGATCATGTGGCCCGGCCCAAAGGCCCACCCGAAATGCGGGAGGGTTTGGGCAAAAATATAGGCCCGAAAAATGGGCTTGGACAAGAAAATAGGGCCCGTTTAAAAAATGGGCCGGGCCTCGGGTAAGGCATTTTTGGCCTAGGCCCGGCCCAAATTTACTAAAAGACAAAAAAAATCTGCTATTTTTTAATGTTATTTTCTTGTTGTTTTCTCCCTATTTTACTACAATTTTACTATTATGTTGCTACTATTTTATTATTATTGTTTGGATATTGTGTAAAACTTTTTTTATTGTTAATTTTGTTATTATTTTAAAGGCATTTGTTAATTTTATTATTATTTTAAAAGCATTTACTTGTTAAGTTACATTTATCTTAGTGTTATTTAAATTTACATATTTTTTAAAATTTATTTTCAATTTGTTGGGAAATATTTATTTTGATGTTTTTAGTATTTTTGATGTATTATATATATTTAAAAATTATATAAAAATTAATACGGGTGGGCCGGGTCAATCCTGGGTTTTAGCATTTTTATTCAGGTCGAGCTTGGACAAAATTTTAGGCCCATTTTTTGGGTCGGGCCGGGCCCGGGCCTAATAAATAAGTTTGAATTTTTAGTTGAATCTGGCCCGGCCCATGAGCACCTCTAGGTTTGAGTTAAATGTTTTTATTTATATGGCCTAACTTTTAAATTGCCTCTGTCATCACCTCACTTATCTATGGTCAAGTAAATAAATATGATTATTCTTCAATATATATCTATTGAGTTTATAAAACTTTTTATATCTATATATTTATATTTGGGACAATATTAGTATAACAGATAGTTTTTTTTTTTAAATTAAGTTTATTTGTTTAATTAATGAAGATATAATTTCTTTTGTTACATTTTTCATATTTGTGTATTAATATTATTTTAATTATTTATTCATTATTTTAATTCTAGTTTAATTATTTTTTCAAATACATTTTTAATTGCTTATTAAATTTTTTAATATTGTATTAATTATCTTTAAAATTTTTAAGTTTTCTTTTAACTCTTTAAATAGTTACAATTTATAATGGCTAATTTGTCCTTTAATTTTTATACAATATTTGTTTGTGTTGGGGATCAACCCGTATAAACAATGAATAAGAAAAAGTGAAGAGGAACGAATACAAATACATTACTTGGAAAACCCTTAAAAAGGGAAAAATCACGAGCAATTTCGACTTTTTACTAAATGAGTAAATAAACAAGAGTACAATATGGAGAAAGTAACCGAAATGTACTAAACGTACATTACCCAAAACCCTAAATACAAATCTCAAAAACCCAAAAAGTAAATCGGTAAACAAAATACTAAATCTCATAGGGAACTTACAAAAGGGGTATAAAATACTTTCCATAATTATCACGAAACTCTCACCAAAACTCATATGTGGCTACACCTTGTCGCCCCCAAAGAAAAATCCTTTTTTTATTGACATATCAAAATAGGGATACAAAACTCCTTTAAATAAACTAACATTAGAGTTCTAATCATACTAAAATATCCCTAGAATAATTAGAGTCTAATTGGGAGAAGAAGTCCTCCTTAAAGTCTAAAACGCGGTTGCCAAATAGGAGAACACGTCGTGACGTCCCATTCACCTCGTCACGATGTCGTCCATCATGTCGTCCCGACAAGCCAATGCTCCTTGTCCTAACGTCGGGCCTATTTTGGCCCTTCTTCGGTTGCTCATCGATTCTCATTAAGGTGCTTACAACGTGTCCGATAAATGTGAGGCACACCTCACATTTTGTGTATAAATAGGCATTCTTTTATTTTTCTTCAAGCGCTAAAAGAGATAAAGATTTTTCTATTGATGATCTTGTTGGTAAAATTACAAGGGAAGTTCTTATTGATGCACTTACTAGTTAAGAAAAACCTGCAATTGAGTCTATTCTTCTAGAAGAAGATGTGTATGAAGAAGATGCTACAAAAGAGAAAGAAGTTGTAGGACCAAATATGGCCAATGACCTACCACAAGTGAGAGTATTTTACTATCCTTCTCATTTTGAACGAGAAGATGATTTAGAGGATGTTGAACCTCTATCCAAACTTAAAGCCAAGATCGTTGCTGCCAAGAAGAAATGGAAGGGAAAAGCTAAATCCATTCCACCTCATCCACCTAAAGTTAAGAAGTAGAAGATGGTTGTGATTGAGAAGGAGACTTTGTAATAGCCCGATTTTTAGTGGTGTCAAAAAAAAAATTTCAGAATCTCATTTTCGCAATATTTACGAGATTAATATGAAGTTTTGTTAATTTTTTGTCCTTTAAATTTGTTGAATTAATAATTAATTAAGGTGTAGGATTAAATTGTAAAAGTTTATCACTATAGGTTTTTAATTGATTAAAGATTTAAGGACTTATTTTGCAATTAACCCAAGGTCTAAAATGGCAAATAATCCATATTGAATACGTAATAGTGTACAGAAGGTGACGTTTGGTATATTTATGTTATTAAAATTTATAATAAAAATTAAATGTATAAAATAAATAAATTAAACAAACAAATTAAAGGTGGAAAGAAAGAGAATTCACCTTTCTCATTTCTTCACCACTGAAAACTCAAGATGAAAAAAAAGAAGAATCGGCCATAAGGGGTTTCAACTTCCGATCCTCAATTGGTTAGTGTAATTAAGTCTCTTTTTTTTGTAATTTTAATGTTTTTGAGGTCATGGAAGCTTAATTTAGCTAGCCCATGTGCCAATTTGTAAAATTGTTAAGTTTTTGAATGTTTCTATTGATGATTTCTTAAAGAAATTGGTGTTAAATTGATAGATTTTAAGCTTTGATGTGAAAAAAGATTAGATTGTAAAGTGTAAATTTCTAGAGTTTGCAAAAAGGACTAAAATGTATAAGTTGAATATTTGATGTGAAATTTCTATAATTGTATATAGTAGAGGGTCCTAAAAAGATTTAATTGATATCAGTTTTGGAAAGCTCAAAATTGAAAGTTATGACAATTTCTATTTTAGGGACTAAATTGAATAAAATGCAAAACTTTAGGGACATTCAAAAAATGAAATTGAACTGATTCATGCATTTAATAAGATGTTATAAAATGTTTTTAATTGATAAACTGAAGCAAATTATTGTGTAGATCGAAACTTGAATCAAATCGAAGATAATTAGGAAAAAGACAAAATTGCTGATTAATCATTAAAGACTTGTTTGTTTGCTGTTTTTCTAAGTAAGTTCATAAGGAACTTATTGTTTGTTTCATTTTACAATTTAATTGTAATTATTTTGCTTATTTGTTTATATAAATGTGAATTTGGTGATTTTGGCATCAATTGGACTAAATTGCAAAGTATGAAAAATATGATATTTATGAATAGGTACAATGTACCAAAATGGAAATGAAATGTTTATAAGATTGGTATGACATGTATATATTTTTACAAGGATTGAAATGATATGATCACAATAATATCGTGTGAACTTAGTAAAGGATTAGGATACATATAACATGTCATTAGAGTCAAATATGGAAACGATCAGGGGTTTACATGGTTATATGAGATCCAACATTTGTTGCGGATTCTCTATTTATATGTATCGTTAGTTTATCCTGGACTGGTAATCTCGATACGATGTCAACTTGTGTGAGCAAATTCATAAATATCAATTTGTTTGAGCAATATAGTCATCTGTATCCGAGTTTGTTTTACTAAGGTTTTTTTTTTTTTACGACAATGGTAATCTAATGGAAATGAATTTGTTGACATGATTTGAACATGAATTGAATTACATATGCTTTCACATTGAATATGAATTGGTTGGTACATGGTATTAAATGGAATTGTTGTTTATATATGTTTTGTGTTATAAGTTCTTGATATGTAAGTGAACTAACCTATTGGTTGTATTTGTTGATATGCATTATTGGATTTGGTGTCCTGAGTGTAGTATTTTCGTACGTAAACTTGTAATTTTTTCGAATAGGTTGGTTAATAAAAAAATTTCATTTATTACAAATAATATGCTTTGTATTATTGTCCTCAAATGGTTTTTGCACGCAAAGCAAAATAGAAACAAATGTTGCTCATTGGTTGTCAATTGTTTAAACTAATACTACGTGGTATTATGTGGTTGAATCGTAGTATGGAAAGATAGCTTGTATTATTAGATGAACCTAAAAATGTTATTAATCTAATTGAAAATGAACAAACTAATTGAAAGGCTAATATGTCGTCTATCAAGTCCAATTGGAGAGATGCCTTGTCTTGGGCATCAGAGCGGATGACTCCTAAAAGATAGAGACATAAATATGACTGACTGGACTAATAATACATCAGACAAGACCTAAGCAAAATAGATCCTGAATTCGTTTATAGATTTATTCACTTATGACATTCATAGTTTGACATACCTAAATCCTGAGAGGATGACGAACTATATATGTAAAACTCCTAAACTTTGATATAAGTAAAAGCCTAAATTTGAATAGATAAGGAATCAAAAGTTGGTGCATTGGGTGTACGACTTATGTAGTATGCAAAGTCATTCACAATAGCGGAATTCATAGCTCGAGACATGGGTAAATGATATCCTCTCATTAGCATTACATGGTTGATGAAAAGTAAACGTGGTGACGGGTCATTAGTCTTTATGATGGATGACTTGGTCACTATTTGATAGTGATTGACTTTTCATAAAGGAAGATGTAATGGTTACCATGTAACACCTCATACCCGACCCAATTTACCAGATTCAAACATAAGATGTTACAATACTTACATACTTAACAAAAATTTTCAATCTACGAAAGTCATGCTGAATGTACCTCTTATTTATTTATAATACTTTCTAAGAATAAGTTTGAATATAACATTTGTCGTTTGTCATAGACTTTCAAAGGTAGTGTAAAACTTTACAACTTAAATGTTTGATAAGACAAACATATTCATATCATGAATTACTATTTGTCATTTGAAAAACATATTTCTAAGAATGTCCTTTTTGTATGCATAATATTTCCCTCGATTTACCACCATGGCGTATTCCTTTGCTTGGACACTCCTGGTGTATTGGTTCGATTTTCAGGCCTGCATACTAAAATACGCATATGTCAATCTTACCTTTAAATGGTGTTGTAGAATTTCTTGATTCAAGGGTTTGGATTCCCTCTCAGACCATGGTGGATACTTTTTCGATTCTTGGTTGGCGGATAACCATATGTCAATCTTTGCACTTAACTGTCTTATTGATACGGCCACGACCCAAGACCCTCCTAGAGTTATCGTGAAACCTTGGGAAATGCCATTGGGGTTTATCGAGAGTTTATGGAAAAGCAAGCCAAGCAACCCTTGCAACCTGATTCGAGCTCATTGAGCTCGATTCTATTTCTTTTTTTTAATTTATGCATTTTTAGTTGCTGGAATAAATTAAATGCGTTTAGTTAATTTAGTTAATTCAGCTCAAGTTAATAAATATGTGCTAATCTGAACATGTTAATTAAAGTGTTAAATATGTTTTAGTTAATACATGTTAATAGTTGATTTAATGTGTCTAAGTTTGAGACAAATTAAATGTGTCTTAGTTAATACATATTTTAATTTGTTTTAACTGCATTTATAGAATATCATAGCTGCCGAATTTATTATGTCTTAAGCTGATTTAATTTGCTGAATTAAATTGTTCCAGCCACATGCATGGACGGTCTGAATGAAAGGTGTGCTAATGATTTAGGTGCTCCAAGCAACTCTTTGTGAACACCAAGGGAAAAAGGTGAGCTGTTGATTCCTTTCTCCAAGGTGCCACTTCATAGAGTCCAACAGCCCTAAGAGCTTTCACACTTGCTGGAAAGTCCTTTCACACTTGTTGCCCATTCGGTTTTGAGCATTCACACACAGAGACTACTCAAATTAGTTGGTTCACACCTAAGGACCATTGAAGTGCCCAAGATGACTTTGATAAGTTCAAAACTATTCAGCTAATCAAAGCAGGCCATTTAAGCAAGTGCACACCTCTTGGCAGAATCTAAGCAAGTCCATTCAGCTCATTCAGCTTATTACTTAATTTCATTAACTCCAGCTGATTGGAAACATCAAGGGACTGTCCATTAGCGTCACCAAGGCTAAGGGAGCTTCAAGGAACTTGCTTGGAAACTTTATGGAAGTTTCAGCTCATTTAAGCTGCAAACAAGCTGTCCTTTTAGTTGCTTAAGTGTCCATTCGGCTAGCTTATAATTTTAGCTATAAACATGAAGCTCCTAAGTTGTAATTCAGACTTTTGCTATTTTGAATGAATTCTGAGTTATTTGTAAGTATTTCAACTCTTAAATTTCGTTTAAGACTCAGCTTGACTTATCTACTTAGCTAGTGGCGTCAATCTGTTTCTTCTATCCGAACTTATCATTTTCAAAATGTGGCGTTCAACCATTTGATACCTTTGGTTCCTAACTCTTCATAGTTAGCGGGTCAAGGTCCCATTTTCTATATTCCATCCACCTTAGGAGTCTTATAAGATTCGGGTCAATAGTTTAACATAGTATTGGTTCTTTCTTGATTCTTAAGCTTAACTTCCATTCAACTATCATCGTCATTTATTTGTCTTGTTTCTTTCTTTAGCCGAACCATAACCTATCATATCCTTAAAACACTTTGCAAACCTTCATTAAGCCTACAATCAGCCGAACATATTCAAACTCGAAGTAAGAACAATACTTCTTAGATTTAACGATCGGGCACAACTACGTCCCAAAACACTTCCGCAACTCGGGATCACATCACTTATACTCATTTCACTCGATTAGCGGATCTCAAAATTTACATCATATCATGAACCCCATTACACAATTTCCTTGCAGTTTGTAGTTGGATACTCTTTTCAGAATGATACCCATCGGATACTACTTTTGACAGATTCCTTTACAGGACCTAGTGATTATCAAAACACCAATTACATCGTATCTTCAATTCAGTCCAAACTGACATAATTTCTTTGAAGAATACAACATTTTAATTCAAGAAATAGAATTCTAGATAAATTCAACATAAGACCTAAGAAATTCCAAGTTTGGTGGGCACATACACTACCCCACATTCCAATACATAAAGTTCCCTGTCATGGCAGATCACTAAGGCAAATTTATCAATTGGTTACTCTATCGAGAATCCTATCAAAAAATGTCTCACAGGCATACCCAAATCTCAACCAATGCAGACTAACCTCTCACTACTTGGTCATTACAAAATTCACTCTATAGATTTTCCAGGTAATGCGCCACAATGGGTTTTCACAAGATTAGGCACAAAGGCTTTTCCAAATGACACCCCGAAAAGGTTTTTTCAGATGACATGCCACAAAGGCTTTTCATAAGATTAGCCACAAAGACTTTCCAAGTTACCTGCCACGTTTTAGCGATATGGATTTTCCTAAACTCAGCATCTCTTGAGGTTTGCTCATCATCGTCCTTAGGACACATAACAACCCTATAAGACAAATGTGACTCATCCACCATTTCCAAAATATGTCATGGCCATAGTCTTTCCACATAATTGCCACACTAGCCTTCGTGTTTACTGTCCCGATGGACGTTATCAAAGCACCACAGCGGGGTCCATTATAGTATCACAATTTTTCAACACTCCTCCCGAACCCCCTAACGCCAATCATACATTGTCATTACAATGCAGCATAACATACACGTCAATACATATGTACATATGCTTCACAGATAATCACAAGAACAATCATAAAAGATTATAGGATTATAAGATTCACTAGAGACTCATCAAAGACTCACCTTAACCTCAACCTGGAGCTTTGGTTCCAAATGTTCGTCCCAAACCAACAATAGCAACTGCTAAAAAAATTATAAGATTCTCATTAGAATCCTTATTATGGATATTTTACTAACATTTCAACTACATGCAACCTACATACATGGCCTTCCTGTGACACCCTTCCCTTCTATAATTGTAACGTGCAAAGCTGTAAGACTTACCAGAAGGTTGAATCGTTCACTAATTAAACTAGATCTTGGTTCGATCTTAACGAAGAAGAAAAAAATGTTAAATGTTGAGGTTAGAAAAAGAACCTGAACATTAAGCAAAAAGAAAGACCATCTGAAATGGTTGCCTCCTATAAACATACTCAATCCCCCAGATTTCCCTAGCAAATCCAATGTAGGTAAAAAAAAATCCGTCTAAGGTTAATGATGCAAGTCTCAAGGCCCAATTTCAGACCCATGAATGTGATGGGCTCACACTACCTCAGGGCCCAACAGTAAAGTCAAAAGCCAAGCAAATCAAACCAAGATTTGACCAAAGATAAGATTCGAGAACGAACCATTTCGAGGAAAGGGGGAATGATACATGAATGGATGGGGTGAATTTTATTAAATTCTGTTCACTAAACCTACCAATTTTCAAGTTTGGGAAATCATCAAACTTGCAATGACCTTTTGAATGGGATCCAGGAATTTATTGGTTAATATGTCTCATGGCATTCAAAGATCTATCTCTTAGCTTTCAAACGCGCTTTGAATCACTCAATTTTGAGTTCAGAAGCTCAAGCTATGACCAGTGAAGACTGCGCGAGTAGAATTTCTAGATGGAATTATGATAAGAATTACGAGTTTTAGGCTTTTATTTCGAGTTTAAATCATATTGGGTTTGAGTTTTAGGCTTAATTTTTATTATATATGAGCTCAATATAGTATTTATCAGCTTTTATCATTTTATTATTCTGAATTTTTTATAAATTTAAGTATTTTAAGTTATTTAGGAGTTTTATGTCAATAAGAATGTTTAGTTTAAAACTACTTATTGTTTAGGTTAATTAGATTTCTAATATACCTAAGAGTTTTATTTAGATTTATTTAGCTAGCCTATATAAAGGCTTCTTCATTGTTCATTAAGGAGACAATTGTTTTCATTAATAAAGTTTTCAACTCTGGGAGTTTGTTTCTTCTGCAAGATTTCTTTCTTGTAATTTTTAGTAGTTTTCTTCTCGATTTTCTTCAAGGAGTCAAGTGAATTCATTCTTCACCCTTCAATTTGCCAATGATTATTTTTTGGAGGGTTGATTAGAGCCATTAATTAAGTTTGTTTGGATTTATAACTCAAAGGGTCAATTGGACATTTATCCTTCTATCCATAATATTCATCGGTTTACTCGTCCATCTTCCAATTGTTCGTTTTTAATTTCTATTTCTTATTTATTTATGATTTTTATTTTTTATTTTTATTCTCAAATTTCTTCTTTTACTATTTTCGATTTCTTTATTACTAAATTTGTTTATTTATTCTTTTTACATTATATTCAAATCTTTCCTTCTTGAGTCAAACAATTTGAATTCGATCTTTCTTTTGCTCCAATTCTGTATCATTTGTGATCGCTGAAATCAGAGCTTTAAAAATTTATAAAAGATTGATCGAACCTGGAAACAAACTCTGACAACGATTAAAGGCAAGTGTACCTATCGAACAGTAGTATAGCTTAGGCAAGACCGGATTATCGAACCCAAAGGAACTAAAAGTATTAATACTAACTTTCTTTTTATTATTTAGCCTTAAAAACGGAGTGAAGTTGCTTTTAAACTAAATTTTTGAAGACTAATCTAAGGACACAAAGACGAAAAGAGCGATTTGGAAAATAACTTGAAGGAAAACTCAATTGATCACGACGATACCCTCAGGAAGAATCCACCTAGACTTCACTTGTTATTTAACCCTAAACCATATGGTTTCTTTACTTAGCTTGATCCGTAGGACTCCCTAACTTATATTAAACCCTCTCTCGAGGCAAATAACGCCTAACCCTAGGTTAATTAGTGGAACTCTCGTTCGCTTATAATAACCCCCTAGAATAGCAGTAAATCGATCAATGGACTCCCATATTAGGTTTCACCCTAATCCGGCAAAATCTCGTAACCCAATCTCTAGGCGTTCAATCAACTCTGCTTAATTATGTTAGATCTTCTCTTAAGCAGGGTCTATTCCTCCTCCACCTAAGCACATTAGATTTGGATTAAGCAACATAATTAAGAACAAACTAAGTAATTTATCATATAATTTAAAAACCAAATAACAAGATTCGTCTAGGTTTCATCCCCTTCAGGTATCTGAGGGGTTTAGTTCATAATGAATAAAAAGAACATCTCAAGAGAAAAGATAAAAAAAAACATAAGAAAATCCTAAAACCCCCTGAAGGAATTGAAGGAGAATTCCGCCATCTTGAGTATAACTCCGGCTTCTTGGGATGGATCAACTGGCTATCCTTGCGTTATTTCCTAACTTTGACCTTCTCGGCTTGGCTCATTGGCCTCGCTTTCGATGCCTTCGGCTTCTGCCGAACTCCCCTTTCAAGTTGCCCCCTAAGGTGTTTATATAGACTTTGTGATGCCTTACTTGGCCCCTAAGTATCTTAATTTAAGTAGAATTCCTAATAGGGTGTTTGAATAGGCTTTGGAATGTGTTTCTTTGCCTCCAAGTATCCTTTCCCGAATGAAATTGCTCTTTCCAGCGACAGGGACACGGCCATGGCACATGCCCATGTGGATCATGGTTGGGCCGTGCTCGGACTTTTAATGAGGCACGGCCGTGTTAGCTTTGGGCCAGGCCGTGTCGTTTTCTCTCTTGGCCCAATTTGGTCCGTTTTAAGCCCGTTTCTCGTTCTTTTCATCCTTGGGTGCTTTCCCGAGTATAAAACATGAAAAGAAAGGATTAAGAGCACCTTTTTATATGAATCAAGGCTTAAATCATCCAAAAGCATACTAAATGTGGGATTAAAATATGTTACTTTTACGGTTTATCAATTTGCCATCAGATTCGGGCGTTTCAGGTGTTCTTTGTGTTCTTATAAACTGATTTCCAATGAACAATTTCAAAAATATTTCGGTAAATACTTTCCAAACAATCTGAAATTTTACATACTGATTCTTGGCAGTCTCTTAGAATTTTAAAAAATATTTTTCACAAAAAAATGATCGAAAAAGTGAAAAAACAAAAAATATGAAAAAAAGAAAAATAAAAAAAATATTATGTGGGTTTAATTTGGTGTCGAAATTTTCTAGATCAGATCTACATTATTTAAGGAGACTCTAGTTTAAATTTTGTGATTTTTAGAAATTAGGAACACATCGAACAAAAAAATTCAAGTTGTTTTCCATTATTTCGAGTTTTCGGTTGGGTAGTTTTTTTTATTTTTTATTCTAGCATTAGATTTTCTTTTCTTTTAGCTTTCTTTTATTCTATTACGCATTCTAACACATTTTCGTTTCTTGTGTTAATAGGTACGAAAAGAGTTGTCTCTCCTTTCTCCGCTCAACTTACTTCCTTTAGAGTCAAGTTTGTCTTTGGCTTCTTAGAGCCTTAGGTCAACTTTGTTAGAGAGTGATCCCATATCTTTTTGAATATTTTTGAGTTTGATTACTCTTTAAAAATTACAAATGAGAAAATCTTAATTTATTTTCTTCGTCTCTTAGAGTTTCTTTTTTATTTCTGAGTGCATAACAGTAAGGTTTGCTTAATCTTTCTTCTCTTAAGTGTTTTGTTCTTTTCAGGCTTTCATAATGATTCGCAATACTATGATTGCGAAGATAAGGTTGATCAGCCTCGTCCTCATGCAAATAATGCTCGACGTGTCTCTTATGCAAATGATGAGATTTTGGTTAATAATGATTGTGGGCAATATTTTTTAGCTAAACCAAAGTTAAAAATTCCACCATTTCGAGGTAAGTATGATCCTGAAGCATATTATGAGTGGGAATAAAAAATTGTACTTATGTTTCATTACAATAAATGTCGAGAAGAGGAAAAAGTCCTATTGATAACCCTTGGATTTTCAAGTTATGCATTGAATTAGTGGATTCAACTTGGAATTGATCGTCAAAAAAACTATGAAAGAGTAATTGAAACATGGGACGAGTTGAAGCAAGTGATGCGAAAGCGTTACATTCCTTCTCATTATTATAGATAGGTCAAAATGAAACTTCGACGCCTTGTTCAAGGTAATTGATCTGTTGATAAGTACTTTAAGGAGATGAGATGTTTATGCAAAGAGCAAATGTGATAGAAGGTGAAGAGACTACCATGGTGCGATTTGTAGATGGCTTGAACATTTCGATAGCTAATGCTCTTAATCTTCAAACTACATTAATCTTGAGGAGGCAGTACGCAAGTCAGTTGAGATTGAGTAGCAGTTTCAACAACGTCAATCTTTCCCATTTGGTGCATCACGATATTATAGAGGTACGAGTTCTAATTCTACTTTCAAAAATTTGAAGCCTCCTTTTGCTACTAATAAGTTGTTTCCAAAATGTGATGAGACTAAACCTTTTGAGTGGAAAAGTGGGGCTTCTACAAAGCCTTCTTCTACATCTTCTAAGCAGCCCACTTATACTAATTCTTCACCAAAACAACAAAGATTTTGTGAAATTGAATGTTTTAAGTGCCAAGGGCATGAGCACTATAGTCGTGATTGTACCAACATGAGACTTTTGTTGATAAAAAAAGATGATAGTGAGAATTTTTTTCTTCGAATCTATAAAGTTAGATGAGATAGAAACGTCATGTTCTCCCACTAAGATGTATTGCACTGAATTGAATATTCATAATACTTGTGAGGGGATATGGGAAGTGAGGAAAAATCATCTGAAAAGATCGAGAGAAAAGAGACCTTAAGTGATTAAAGTCTACTTGATGGTCCAAATTTGAAAAGTGAAAATTCATATGAGGTAAAAGTGGATAGTTTTCAAGTGGAAAAAGAAAATGAAAAGTAAGAAAATACTCATACAAAAGTGAGGAATGATTATGCTTTAACTAACCCTCGCTCAAATTTGTCTATTAGTGTTTCTTTGTTACAGGATTTCAAAGATCCATTGACAGACTTTCAATTATATAACTCTACCATCGATAGACGGTTTTACTTGTGGAAAAGAGGTAAGTTGATCATTGATAATTTTGCACAGGTGCTAGAAGGTAAGAAAAGTAATGATACATCGGCAATTGAAATATGTAGGCATACCTTAAATGTTTTTATAAGTATTCTATTGATTTTATTTTTCCTTACGACATGCTTTCTCATTAGTTAAGTTTCAATAAACAATGGTCTGAAAGTTCAATTGATTTTATGGGTTTATCTAGGTATTTAAAGCTTAATTTTGTTGCACTCCATAGGTTTATTAAAGAACCTCATGCATTTGATCTTGCAACAAAATTTTCTACCTTAGACTTTAAATATGAATTTTTACATAATAATATTAAACTACTTGATTTTTATAATTATGTGAAATTCTTGCTCATCGTTGGAAAATCTTATGGATGACCTTGCATATTCAAAGAAAGTTACAGGTTTTTTTTTTTACTTGAAGACTCATATACCTAACACTTCTTTATTTAGTGTTTATACCTTGTTTTTAAAGGAGACATACATGATCAAAGTTGATTTGAATGATCGATCCCAAAGATAGTTTTGGCGCACAAGATAGCTTAGGTAAGTATTTATTTCATTTTATTCTTATTTATTCTAATCCTTTTTCTTTTTGTGCAACTAAAGATTCAGGGACGAATCTTCGTGAGGAAGGGGGAATGATGCGAGTCTCAAGGCCCAATTTCAGACCCATAAATGTGATGGCCTTACACTACCTCAAGGCCTAACAATAATGTCAAAGGCCAAGCAAATCAAACCAAGATTTGATCAAAGACAAGATTCGAGGATGAATCTTTTCGAGGAAAGAGGGAATGATACATGCACAAATGGGGTGAACTTTATTAAATATCATTCATTGAAGTTGCAAATTTTCAAGTTTCGAAAATCATTAGACTTGCGACAACTTTTTGGATGGGATCTAGGCATTTATTGGTTAATATGTCTCATGGGGTTCAAAGATCTATCTCTTATCTTCGAAACTCATTTTGAATCACTCAATTTTGAGTTCAGGAGCTCAAGTTATGACTGTTTTAGTGAAGACTGCACGAGCAGAATTTCTGGGCAAGATTATTGATAAACCGTAAAAGTAACATATTTTAATCCCATATTTAGCTTACTTTTTGATGATTTATTCCTTGATTTGAATAAAAAGGTGCTTGTAATCCTTTATTTTCATGTCTTAGACCTAGGAAAGCACCCGAGGATGAAAAGAACACAAATTGGGCCTAAAATGGAGTAAATGGGCCTTAGCATGAAATTGACACGGCCTGGCCCATGGCCCGCACGGCCGTGCCTCGACGAACACCTAGAGCACGACCTCAACTCCGCTTCACACGGTCATGCCTCACTTTAGAAGTCCGAACACGGTCTGGTCTCGATCCACACAGGCGTGTGACATGGCCGTGCCTCTGTCACTGGAAAGAGCAATTTCAGTCGGAAAAGGATACTTAGGGAGAAAGAATCGCACTCCAAGAGCCTATATATATCCCCCAAGTACCACCTTTGAAAGGCATCGAAAGCTAAGCCAAGCCGAGAAGGTCAGAGTTAGGGAATAACACGAGGATAGCCAGTTGATCCATCCCAAGAAGCCGGAATTATACTCAAGACGGCGCCTTCAATTCCTTCATGGGGTTTTAGGAATTTCCTATGTTTTGTTTTATCTTTTCTCTTGCGATGTTTTCTTTATTCATTCTGAAATAAACCCCTCAGATACCTGAAGGGGATGAAACCTAGACGAATCTTGTTATTTGATTTTTAAGTTATATGATGCACTACTTAATTTGTTCTTAATTATGTTGCTTAATCCAAATCTAATGTGCTTAGGTGGAGGAGGAATAGACCCTGCCTAAGAGAAAATCTAACATAATTAAGCGGAGTTGATCGAATGCCTAGAGATAGGGTTACGAGATTTTGCCGGATTAGGGTAAAACCTAATATGGGAGTCCATTGATCGATTACGAGAGTTCCACTAATTAACCTAGGGTTAGACGTTATTCGCCTTGAGAGAGGGTTTAATATAGGTTAGGGAGTCTCACGGATCAAGCTAAGTAAAGAAATCATATAATTTGGGGTTAGATAATAAGTGAAGTCTAGGTGGATTCTTCCCGAAGGTATCGTCGCAATCAACTGAGTTTTTCTTCAAAGTTATTTTCCAATTCGTTCATCTTGTCTTTGTGTTCTTAGCTTAAGTCTTCGACAATATAGTTTAAAAGCAACCTTCACTTTAATTTAGGTTAAATAATAAAAAGAAAGTGAGTATTAATACTTTTAGTTCCTTTGGGTTCGATAATCTGGTCTTGCCTAAGCTATACTACTGTTCGATAGGTGCACTTGCCTTTAATCATTGTCAGAGTTAGTTTCCAGGTTCGATCATTCTTTTATAAATAAAGCTCTGATTGTAGCGATCAAGTTTTTGGCGCCGTTGCCGGGGAACTAAAATATTAAGAAAACTCTATTTTTATTACTTTAGCCCTAATTTTTATTTTTCATAATTTATTTTTGTTTTTATTTTTACTTTTAGCTGAAATTTTCTTTCTTTCTTTTCCCTAGCAGGTACCTCTAGTTTATAACTAGAAGGAACCCGAGAGGACCTTTGATATTCAACAGCGAAATCGAAGCTACCGCTCGTAGGAATCGTCGGGAAACCAGGCGAGCCCTAGATTACACAGAAAGAGAGGAAGAAGGCAGATCCAATCCTACTAAAGGGATGGACGAAAACAACCCACTACCACGTGATGTGGGGGAGAATAATGCTCCACACACAATGTTTGATTATGCGAAACCGCATTTAACAGGAGCAGAATCTAGTATTGTTAGGCCTGCTATATCTGTTAACAATTTTGAATTAAAGCCTAACACAATACAAATGATTCAATAGTTTGTTCAATTTGATGGTTTGCAAGACGAAGACCCAAACACGCATATAGCTAACTTTTTAGAGTCCTGTGATACTTTCAAAATAAATGGCGTTTCTGATGATGTCATAGTCTTCGGTTATTTCCTTTTTTATTATAAAGCTAAACAGTGGTTAAACTCGTTACAACGAGGGTCAATCACTACATGGGATCAGATGACCGAAAAGTTTTTAATGAAATATTTTCCACCGGCCAAAATAACCAAATTACGGAATGATATCTCTTCTTTTGTGCAGATGGATTTAGAGACACTGTATGATGCATGGGAGAGATTTAAGGATCTCTTGAGGAGGTGCCCACACCATGGCCTACCCTTGTGGCTACAAGTCCAAACTTTCTATAACGGTGTAAACCCCTCAACAAGGCAACTGATCGATTCAGCCGCCGGTGGAACCTTGAACAACAAAACTCCAGAAGCAGCCTACGAGTTCATTGAGGAGATGTCACTAAAAAATTATCAATGGCAGGCTTCAAGGACTAAACTGACAAAATCAGCAGGAGTTTTCAACGTCGATGCCATGACCATGTTATCAACACAGATAGAGATGATGAACAAAAAGCTTGACAGCTTATGTTTTTCACAGGCACATCCAGTCATGCAATGCGACATAGGTGGAAATGTGGTGAACCCTGAGTACCTACCTTACCAACCAGGAGCAGAGGACGAACAGATGAACTATATAGGTAATAATTTCCGATCCAATAATAATTCTTATAGTAACATTTACAATCCAGGTTGGAGGAACCACCCAAATTTTTCGTGGAGAGGCCAAGGCAATAAAGGAAATCAAAGGCAAAAACCTCCTCAGAACTTCCAAAACTTGCCCTATCCACAAGAGAAGAAACCAACTCTCGAGGAGATGATGGCAAAATTCTCGGCAGACACAGAGAAACATATATAAGAAACTGATAGAGCAATTAAAAGCAACGAGAGTCGAATTGATGAAATTGCTAAGTCGGTCAAGGAAGTGACTAACGTAGTAGAGCAACTCGCAAAGCTGATGTTAGAACGACCACAAGGACGTCTACCAAGTAATACCGAGATTAATCCCAATGAGCAAATTCAAGCCATCACAGCTCAGGATATTAAGGGGTTAGAAGAACCCAATTTAACGCCAGAAAATAAGGTAGACGAGGGTAAAGTAGAGGTAACACAGGAAAAGCTAAAACTGATAATTAAAGAATACCAACCTCGCATACCTTATCCCGAAGCAATAAAAAGAGAGGACTCAAAGGAACAGTTCGATAAGTTTCTTAAACTTCTAAAGAAATTACATATTAACTTACCTCTTCTTGAAGCTCTTTTTCAGATGCCAGACTCGAGAAAATTTTTAAAACAGCTCTTGACTAACAAACGCAAAATAGATGAAGAGCACCATGTGGAACTAAACGCAACATGTTCGCGATACTACAGAATAGACTACCTCAGAAACTAAAAGATCCAGGGAGTTTTACAATTCCATGTTTAATTGGTAATCTAAATATTGATAGTGCATTAGCTGATCTAGGAGCAAGCATAAATGTCATGCCTTATTCACTGTTTAAACGACTAGGTCTAGGGAAGCCCAAACAAACTAGGATGAGCATTCAATTAGCTGATAAAACTGTTAGAATTCCTATGGGCATTATCGAAGATGTTCTTGTAAAAATCGATAAATTTGTTTTCCCAGTAGACTTTGTTGTCTTAGACATGGATGAGGATAATTCAATCCCATTAATTTTAGGAAGGCCTTTTCTAGCAACTACCAAGACAAAAATTCATGTTGCCACAGGCGAACTCATACTTCGTGTAGGAGATGAATCAATCAAACTTCAAGCTCTCAATTCGGCTAGGACAACAGTTGATGAAGGTAAGAAAGTCGCTTCAATTGATAATCAAATTGTTCAATCTTCATCACAGGAAATACCACAAGACCTAAAGCCTGAGCCCCAAGACGAAAAAAAAGAGTCACACAAGGAACAAATCCTTATGTTCGACAATTTAGAAGAGCATAAGACACAGGTCAAAGAAAACCACACGAAGTAAAACCCGAGGAACTACCTAAAGAGCTTGTGGGAACATCAAATCACTTCAAAATAGGTGATCAGGTACTAATAAACAAAGCCGACCCGCACAACGCTTCAACAAAAACGAGAGCAAAGGGAGAAATAAATCTCAAGGTACACGATATCTTTCCACACGGAATAATCGAGGCAAGCAATCCAATATGCGACAATTTCAAGGTAAACGCTTCTCGACTTCAACTTTCTTGTGAAAAGAAAACTGTAAGCATGAGGGAAGATATTCAAACCTTTAAAACTCCCTAAAATTTTCAAACACAAGGAAAGTCTAGCTTACGACTATAAACGAGCGCTTCTCGGGAGGCAACCCGAGCATTAACCTTATTCTTTTTTCGTAATTATTTTATTTTTCCCTCTCCTTTTTCTTTTCTTTTTCCTTTTCTTTTAAAACTAACCAAAAGTGCAGAATTCCAAGCCACACGGCCTTACGCACAGTCGTGTTTATGGCCGTGTAGACCACCTGAACCGCCACACTGACAGGGCAGAGGTCGTGCAAGTCAGTACAACCACCCCCAGCGTCATGGATCCAACCACCCTTCCCATAGGCATCGACAGAAAGAGCATGACCGTGCCTTAAACCGTGTGAGACTATTGACTTCCACACCACGGGCAGAACACGCCCGTGCCTACAAACCGTGTGAAGCTACTGACTTGACAAACACGGGCGTGCAGATCCGAAGCACGGGCATGGGGTGACAAACACACACCACAACACGGCCGTGTGAGGTGGTCGTGTAAATCGACACACCCTGGGACCACGGCAGTGAGGGAGCACCAAATTTGAACATCTATTTAAACCCCTCACCTTTTCCCCTTCCCTCCATCTGATTTCTTCTTTATTTTCTTTCCTTTTCACTCTTCTCTATCTCAGACTCTCCAAGACTCTAGATCCTTAAGCAAATCAACACCATGCCGAATAAGCGAAAGAAGCTAAGCATAGACTCCTTAACAAAGAACGATCAACATGAGTTCATGCCGGCAGCTTCGTCTCAACACCAAGCCAAGGGTCTTTGAGACTAATTTATTTTTCCTTTTTGTTTCTCTTCTTTTTTATTTTCCTTATCTAAGCTTCTCAACTGCTCTTTTCACTTACTTTTCTTTTAGTTTCTTAGTGTCAGGTTCACTAGGCTGCTAGGGAATCACGCCAACCACCACAATGACTACACCACTCTCACCACCGCCACCACCTTCACAACCCTAGGAGTCACACCCACCTTGCGAACCATCCTCCAATAAGGACTCTCCGGTCCATTCTTCTTTTCTTTTGTTTTCGTTTTCCTTCTTAGTCTCCTTTCCTTTTTCTTTTTTGTTTTTAATCTTATATTTAGTTTAATTTAACTATGTCTTAATAACCCCTGGCTAATCCTCCATGAGTTCCCCAATTTCTTCATTTAGCGCAGAGCTCGGGAACCACCACCACCACCATACCGACGCCTTCGTCGTAGGTACCTCATCCTCCACTAAACCCGTCCAAGAATACAGAGAGTACCTCTCACCCTCACTTTTGATTTCTATAAAAATACCTATCTTTGTACATTGAGGGCAATGTACATCTTAAGTGTGGGGGGTAAAATATACCTAACTTTTTGCATTATTCTCAAATCCCTAAAGGTAAAAGTGGAATAAAAGTGCCAAACTTTTTTCATTATTCTCAAATCCTTGAATTAGTCTTGTTTTTATGCAAAGTTTTCATATTACTAATTAGGATGAAATTTCCGATGATTTATGATTATTATTGACATGTTGTAAAATAAGTCACAGTTAATTGTGCATTGATAATTGAAATTGAAGAATACTAGAGAATTAAGCATGATAAGTCTGTTTTTCAGAAATAAACATTTTGATAGGTTGTTGACCTAAATTTGAATACTACCTTGAAATTTAAAATTCATAATGATGATGTCAAAACACCCATAATTTCTGTGAGTATTTGAACCTGTTAGAGCATACATTATTTTTCGTGCTCATTTTTTGATTATGAGTGTGTCAACTATGAACTGTTATTCTAGAACTTGCCTCGTTTATACATGATGAGACCACAGTTATGATTTAATATACAGAGATGATAAAGGCACCTAGGTTTTAACCCACTAACTCCACTAAAGAGCCTACCTTTACAATTAACCCCTAATAAACCCCGTTGATCCTAACAAACCCTTTTTATTGACTCACCCACTAATATTAACCCAAAGCTTTTGTAATTGTTATCACTCTTTCTTTTGACTACCCCTTAATCGAGACTTGATTTGATCAGTTACCGAAGTTTATTATTCTGATAGTTAAGTTTATCATGTATTACTTAGTTTTTTCTTAAAAAAAAATCCAAGTTATTCAATATTAGCAGTATGAAAGAGAGCTTACACAATCAAAGACTGTTTTCAAAAGAAAAGCTCGTATTAGTAGGATTATTACTTTTCAGTTAATGAAATTTCGGAGAAGTTTTAGGTAGGTACTTGTCAATTTAATCTCGATTCTAACCCTTTAATTTCAGCCTGTGACCACACCTTTTACCGTAGCCCCGTTACAACCCTAACAAAGACCTTTTGATCTGTTTATCATCTCATATTATAGTGGTGGAGATTTGATTTTCAAGCAAGCCTATGGGATTAAATTTTTAGGTTCGACTTATGAGCAATTTTTTCCTGAACCTTAAACACTTTAAAGTGATTTGAGTGAATCCTTAGTGAGGACATCAATCCTTGTCGGTTTTGAATTGAAAAGGTAGTCATTTAAATAAAGGGAGACACCTATGTTTTCAAGGTACAAAACCATGGCTTATCTCGTTTAAATCTTTAGGACTCTTTGAATTGAATTAGCCATGTATGAATTATCTATGAATTATGATATAGCATTGTTGATAAGAATTGGAGATCATAGAAAGTTCGTTTTAATTGTAAGTTGAAAATTTTGCTTGAGGACAAGCAAAAGCTTAAGTGTGGGGGTATTTGATAAATCGTAAAAGTAACATATTTTAATCCCACATTTAGCTTACTTTTTGATGATTTATTCCTTGATTTGTATAAAAATGTGCTTGTAATCCTTTCTTTTCATGTCTTAGACCTAGGAAAGCACCCGAGGATGAAAAGAACACAAATTGGGCATAAAACGGAGTAAATGGGCCTTAGTATGAAATTGACACGGCCTGGCCCATAGCCCGCACGGCCGTGCCTCGACGAACACCTAGAGCACGGCCTCAACTCCGCCTCACACAGCCGTGCCTCACTTTAGAAGTCCGAACACGGTCTGGTCTCGATCCACACGGGCGTGTGACATGGCCGTGCCTCTGTCACTGGAAAGAGCAATTTCAGTTGGAAAAGGATACTTAGGGAGAAAGAATCGCATTCCAAGAGCCTATATATATCCCCCAAGTACCACCTTTGAAAGGCATCGAAAGCTAGGCCAATGAGCCAAGCCGATAAGGTCAGAGTTAGGGAATAACACGAGGACAGCCAGTTGATCCATCCCAAGAAGCCAGAATTATACTCAAGACGGCGGAATTCTCCTTCAATTCCTTCAGGGGGTTTTAGGAATTTCTTATGTTTTGTTTTATCTTTTCCCTTGCGATGTTTTCTTTACTCATTCTGAACTAAACCCCTCAGATACCTGAAGGGGATGAAACCTAGACGAATCTTGTTATTTGATTTTTAAGTTATATGATGAATTACTTAGTTTGTTCTTAATTATGTTGCTTAATCCAAATCTAATGTGCTTAGGTGAAGGAGGAATAGACCCTGCCTAAGAGAAGGTCTAACATAATTAAGCGGAGTTGATCGAACGCCTAGAGATAGGGTTACGAGATTTTGCCGGATTAGGGTGAAACCTAATATGGGAGTCCATTGATCGATTTACTGCTATCCGGGGGGTTATTATAAGCGAACGAGAGTTCCACTAATTAACCTAGGGTTAGACGTTATTCGCCTCGAGAGAGGGTTTAATATAGGTTAGGGAGTCTTACGGATCAAGCTAAGTAAAGAAATCATATAATTTGGGGTTAGATAATAAGTGAAGTCTAGGTGGATTCTTCCCGAAGGTATCGTCGCAATCAACTGAGTTTTTCTTCAAAGTTATTTTCCAATTCGTTCTTCTTGTCTTTGTGTTCTTAGCTTAAGTCTTCGACAATATAGTTTAAAAGCAACCTTCACTTTAATTTAGGTTAAATAATAAAAAGAAAGTGAGTATTAATACTTTTAGTTCCTTTGGGTTCGATAATCCGATCTTGCCTAAGTTATACTACTGTTCGATAGGTACACTTGCCTTTAATCGTTGTCAGAGTTAATTTCCAGGTTCGATCATTCTTTGATAAATTTTTAAAGCTCTGATTGTAGCGATCAATTATGATGAGAATTACGAGTTTCGAGCTTTTAGTTCCAGTTTAAGTCATATTGTGTTCGGGTTTTAAGTTTAATTTTTATTATATATGAGCTCAATATTATATTTCTCAGCTATTATTATTTTATTATTCTGAATTTTTTTTATAATTATTAAGTATTTTAAGTTATTTAAGAGTTTTATGTCAACAAGAACGTTTAGTTTAAAACTACTTATTGTTTAGGTTAATTAGAGTTCTAGTATACTTAAGAGTTCTATTTAGATTTATTTAGCTAGCTTATATAAAGGCTTATTCATTGTTCATTAAGGAGACAATTGTTTTCATTAATAAAGTTTTCAACTCAGGAGTTTGTTTCTTTTGCAAGATTTCTTTCTTGTGGTTTTTAGAAGTAGTTTTCTTCTTGATTTTCTTCAAAGAGTCGTGGGAATTCATTCTTCACCCTTCAATTTGCCAAGGATCATTTCTTGGAGAGTGGATTAGAGTCATTAATTGAGTTTATTGGGATTTATATATCAAAGGGTTCAATTGGACATTTATCCTTCTATCCATAATATCCATTGATTTACTCATCCATCATCCATTTTTTTTCTTTTTTAATTTATATTTCTTTTTTATTTATGATTTTTATTTGTTTTCTATTCTCAAATTTCTTCTTTTACTATTTTTGATTTCTTTATTACTAAATTTTTTTATTTCTTCTTTTTAGATCATATCCGAATATTTCCTTCTTGAGTCAAACAACTTGAATTCAATCATTCTTCCACTTCCTCCGCCCCAATTTCTTATCAGTTAACCTTACTGTTGATCAGTCATGGGGAGGGTCAAATCAATCCAATTGGCTCTTATTGAGAAGTGGCCAGCCATGTTGCTTGTGATGATTTGTTCAGGTGGCTTGTTTTAGTATGCAAGCAATCTTTCATACATCTTGTTACTCTGATCTCTGTTTTTGTTACTGCAGAATCCCAACATCACCCAACCAAACCCGATACTAGATCCATTTGAACAACATTCATGCAAATTGGGCGTACTATATCTTGGCGGTAACTCATGTTTGTCGTGGTCTTAAAGACAATTAAGTCTCCTACAACTTTCTTGTAACGCCCCAAAATTTCGGTTTTTGCTATTATTAGGCATGGAAATAATGAAAATTTTGTTTGGGTTCTTTTTTATATAAATGTATGTGGTTAAGAGGTTATGTGCTTTGGGGTGTATTTGGGAGGTCCCAAGTTCAAGCTTTGACTTGGGATAAATTTTAGGTTTTTATTGGGTAAAGCTTGACTTTTGGTTAATGGGCTGATAAGAATTTATTGGTAAACACTCAACAGAATGGGCCTGCTGGTCTAATGGTTAAGAGGAGTGTCAGGCTGCTTAAGGACCGGAGTTCAAATCCTTGTAGTGGCTTTGGAGTTATTTTGCTACAAGTCGTGGCTAAGAGTTGGGTTTTATCAGAATTCTGAGTTGGGGGTTTTAGGAAAATTAGGGCTTATTTTCATCTTTTAACTAAAGCTGTTCTAAGCCGTCTTCTCTTTTTCCCCTAAATCACCCTTGCTACTAAAAATCCTTTTCTTTTTCCCCTCTCATTCGTTTCTCTTCTTTCTCGATTAATTGTGGCGTGTTGCTAGTGGTTCTGTCGATTTGGTAAGTATCGCTTAATTAAATTGTGTTATATTCTTTGGAGATCGTTTAAGAGGGGTTTTGTTTACTGTTTAGGGGATATTCAAGGTTTTGTGGGTCATTAATCGGGGTTTCTAAACAGCGAGGAATCATCGTTATTCGTTAAATGTAAATAGATCTCTCGTTTCAGGATTTGCCTATTCTTAATAATCTGACTTAAGAGGTTGATTTTGGGTTTACTATGATCGATTTTAGGCTTTAGACTGCTCGTGGTTGGATTAGCAGCTAAAACGAACCAGGTGTGTACTTCAATTACGCAGAAAACGAGTTTCACCGAAAGCCGAAAAGTGGCCTGTCAACACCACACGGGCGTGTGGTCTACCCATATGGTAGCCTGTGTCGCGAGACATGGGCATGTGACTGACGAGCCAGGCTGTGAGAGTGCCACACGGGCGTGACGGACACGGGCGTGCGGTGGCTTGTAGGTCGTGTGCGAGGCACGGGCTCAGGCAAGTGGACTGTGTGACCCACACGGGCGTGTAGGCCCACAAATGCAATGCATACGGGCGTATGAGCCTCTTTAATCTGAACCGTTCTGTAAGGTTGCACGGGTCACCCAAGTCGACTGTGACCTGTAGTAGGGTCGGTAAGCCTTAACTAGACTCCTAATTTAGTGATGTATGTGTTCACATGATATACTTAGCATGATTATCTGATCTGTTCTGTAAATAAATGTATGATCTGGTTGTCTGATTACAGCATGCCATACTTGTATGATGCATTGCATTGGGGCAGGTTTGATGAAGTGAAGGGAGTATCCGAGGGGCTTCATAAGCCCGTTATCTAGCAGCTAAGCTGCATACTTATGATATGTGTCGTGATGCGGTACCTTATGGTGTGTAGGGTTAGATGGGTCGATTATATCCCCATATATGGTGTGTAGGGATGGGTGGGTCGATTTTATCCCCATATAGTGTGATGGGATGGATGGAGATGGTGTGCAGGGTTGGTGGCATGATATCTCTGATATCTGATCTGTTATGCATGTGATATTTGTATGGCTAAGGCCGAATAATTGTATGCTGTTATCTGTTTGTATGCATGCTGTTTGTGGGGATGTACACACTGAGTTTGCAAAAACTCACCCTTTTGTTTATTTTGTTTGTCAGGAAATCCTCAGCAGTAGATGGATCGGTGTGGCGGAGGGCTCGATGGTGACCACTAGTTGACATTCACGGATTTCTTTTGAGTAACACTATATTTTGTCTACTTTATTTACATATATGTTTTGGGATTCTAAATTGTTAAATTATTGAGTTATGAATTAATGATGTTCTAGCTTCCGTATTAATTAAATGTTTTCCCTTAATCCTTGGAGTAGAGATTCCACGACTTAAGTAAAGATAACAAACTGGACATTTTTTTTACTTGCTAAGGTTTTTCTAAAAGCACTGACATGTGACATCGCCAGATTCGGCCATAGCGTCTAGGCCAGGTTTAGGGGTGTTACATTTCTCATGCACCTCACAGACTCTTAGTGCATAAGCAAAACTATGGGCGTACCTCTTCATAAGTGCGCACTTTCTTAGGTATAATCTTTTTTCTCTTGGAAACATCCTATGAACAATTCATTAGATACTGCCAACGGGCGGATGCTTTAACGCTAGTATGAGCCAATACTCTAACTCACCATTAGGCCAGTATGGTGGGGAATTATGTTTACATTCATACTTTATTCGTCTTTTTGTATCCACCCATTTTTATGGTGTGACATACAATGATATAAAATAATATCATATTGAGAGAATGAATATTATCTCAAAGAGATCAAAGATATCCAATGAGGGTAACAAACTTATGACAAGGTCATTGGACGAGCATTGAATAGATGCTTGTGTAATGGTATGTCATTAGGGAGAGCTTAGTCATAATATTATAGTGGAATGACTTCGTGACTAAATGAGTTTACAATTAATAGGCAAAAATCCAAAACTTAATTATAAATCATTTGAGCCCTAATTATATATTTCCAATCGGTTCCTCCGCTAACTCGTCGAAATCAAAAATTAATTATGTGTTTGAATAGAAATGAATATAATGAATAGGAAAAGAGAAATGCGAAACATTCAGGAATGATTATGGTTCATTTCGAAATGGAGTAGGAAATTAATGTAGGTTTCCAAAATGGAAATGGAAATGAAAATGAAAATGATTCATTTACAATTCTATATGGATTACTTAAAAATGATCATAATAATGAGTTTATGTTTTTGAGCTGTTTTGAAGCCCGAAAATGAAAACAAATCATTCAGTCATAGTGAACATGTTGAGTTGTGAAATATTAAACATATTTTCTCAAAATTTTAATAGGGGTAAAATCATCAAAATTTTAATGAGGGTAAAATAGAGATGAGAAAATTGTTTAATATAGAATATTAAATTTTATTTTGGGAAATAGAAAGACAGAATCGAGTTGGATCACATTACAACGCACTAGGTCAAAAGGCCCAAGAAGTACTCGTAATTGGACCCGATGTAAGAGATGCCCAGAACCCCTCATATAACACGAAGAGGGCGGTAGCTCTAGTAGGAATACTAGGATGTGCTGTCCACTCCACTCCTACTCTAAGTAAAAAGTTACTTTTCTATTTGAAATAAACCACTACAACTTAACAAAAGTTCTACCTTCTCTTCTTATAAATATATGGCACCGGTAGAGAATTAAACATAACTTTGAGAGATTGTTACTCTACTAAAAAAATAGTGAGAATTTAGTTTAAGCTATTAAATATATTTTTCCAGAATAACAATTTTACCAGTTTCTATTAAAGAAGAAAGAGTTTTCATTTCACCCCAAATAAAAGAGAGAAAACCTTTTCTAGTTTCGTGTTTCGATTCAATTGATTTAAGCCCACACTTGAAGCAATTCGTGGCATGAGAATAGTGGAGAAGATCGTTTGGTTGAAAGTCGTGAACAACAAACGTTCGTTAATCCGAAAACACAAGTATGAATTCAGTTAGGGTTTATTGTTATAAATATCACAAACCGGGTTGATTTTTAAAATTTTGATTTTTTGCTGTGCAAGAAAACCGTTTTCAAATCGGATTTTTTCCAACAATGCATATGATACTATAAGGATGCCAAGGGATGCCATATAGAATGTCAATGTATTTAAATGTTTAATTTGTTGTAATGTTAAGGTAAGTTAAGTTAATTTCATATGGACTTAATAAGCATTCAATATGCATACTCCGTTGCCTCCCTTTTTCCTTGTAGGTTACCAACTTGCAAATCGTGTCTACCGGATCGTCAAGAAGCTCACACTATCCCGTTATTAATTTAGTAGTTTTTTAATCGTTTTAAAGCTCGATTTTGTGGCATGTATATTGGTGTTAAGTAATTGTTAACTTTGGATGTTGACATAACTTGAAATGTATCTTATGCTTGATTTTGGCAATGTTAATGTTTGATGTAAATGATGTGTTTTTGGCAAATATAGTTGAATTATGAATGAAACTTAACATGTCTTGTTTGAACTTTTTAAGTAGAAATCATTTTATATAGGACATTTAGTGCATTACATGTGATGTTGCGACATCACACACTGAATGTCGCGACATTGACTCTGTTTTATTTTAAAAAATTTGCAATATGGTCCTCAATCAGGAAAGCTTGTATTCGATCTTCAATGTCACGAAACCAAACTCTGGAAGTCGCAACATTGACCTTAAATGTTTGAAAAACTTCGCATATTAACTCTTGTTTGATTTAAGGATTGTATCAGGCTTTTGTAAGCTCATGTAAGACCCGAGAATGAATGAATATTGTACTTATCATTTATAATGCATATATTTATTGGTAAAAAGATTCGAATTGAATGTTATATGATTGTGGTTGCTTCGACAACAAGCGTAGCATTCCGTAACTTGATCTCGACAATTGAGTCAGGTAAGGGGGTGTTACAAGCTTCATGGTTTCTAAACAAAACCTCTAGGAATAGGGTGAATACCCAATAATAGAAATATTTGATTGAGGAAAAAATATAAATTTTGAAGATTTTTCAAGAAATGGAGTGGTGCAAACCATGGAGAAGATAAATTTGTTAATTATTGCCAAATTTATGTTGCCTTATGTGAAAAGCATTGTCCTTGAGTTCTATGCTCGCTTAAAGAAGGACATTACTGACAAAGATTCTAGAAACTACACGAAAGTTTATTTTAGGGGACAATATTTTGATTTTAGTCCCTCAATTATTTGTGACTTTTAGGGTTTTTCTAAACAAAAAGATGAATTGGATGTTGATTGGAATAAAATCTCTATTATTCTAACTAGAGGAGTTCAAAAAACATGGAGTGAAAAGAATGGGATGCCAAGTTAGAGCTTAAGCAAGTTTTATGTTGCATTGTACAAGCTAGACATGTGCAACTGGATGCCAACTTCTCATGATGCTTTTGTTGGAAAGGCATTTGCTCTTCTACTTTTCAAAGTTGGAAATGAGATTAGAGTAAAATTTAGGCTTTATTATTTTTAATCAAATTATTAAGCCTGCTGAGATAGATGATGAGAGGTTAAGTCTACCCTTTCCCTTATTGATTTACCAATTGAAGTACAATGTCAAATCTAACACTAGGAGTTATGTGGATGACACTATCTTAAGTATAGGTCTAATTATTATGGAAGCTAAAAATGAACCTATTAGTGAGGAAGTAGAAGTGCCCACCTTGGGTTCTACAAATATACTGACATGTGAACAACAAGCTTAGAACTTAAAGAAGCTTAGAGCTAAATTAGACTTTCTCAACTCTTTTCTACTTAGAATCAACGGAATGATGGTTGACGTGCTGCAATATATTCGTGACTTGGAGGTTGAAGATCCTTAATCACCCACTTAAGATTTTTGTTAAAAATGGAGAGTAGGATATATGGGGAGCACTTCTTTGGGGGGTTTCTATTGTTAAAGGGAGTTATTATGATTTGTTTTTGTTTTTCAACTTGAACATTATTATTGGTTGTTTTGGTTTAAACTTGTAGGGGAAATTTGAAAATTAGTTTGTTTTGCTTATTCCAATCTCTCATTTATTTTAGTTGTAATTATTTTTGGTTGCCTATTATGTTTTATAAAAAATGTTAAAAGGGGAAGATTGTTAGAATATATGTTGAGCAAATTGTTGTGGTTGGGTTTTTACCAACATAAAAGACCACAATAGTCTGGCATAACATGGAGTTTTTAGTTAGAAGTTTTTGATATTATATTTCAAAATGAGGTTTTTGATATTATATTTCAAAATATTCTATCTTGTAAATCATAGAAAAAATATGTACTTAGGCTTGCATACAATATTGTGAGAAGACTTCTTAAGTTACTAGAAGATAATAGACACAAGAAAATTGTGTTTCGATCAAATACTATAAAGGTCGAAATAAGAGAAGAGTCATTTTTATTTGAAGAGTTGGTTGTTATCTTGAAAAGAAGATAAAGTAAATGGACCGACATCTTTAAATGAAGGATAGACCTCACTTTTGAATTGATGGTAAGGAATAATGATAAGCTTAAAAATTTTTAACATCTTGAATGATATGTTAGAATCGAACTAAGATTGCAAAGATGAGACTGCAACTTGGATGAAGGGTTTGAGCTTAAATCATCAAGTTCTTTATCTTGTGTGAATTTGAGTGGATTGATTCTCTAAGCAAAACTCTGGAGACATGGGTTGCGTTTGAACTGCATAAATAATTATTGTGTGCTCGATTTTATTATTGTTGTTTTACTTGTTATGGCCACAACTCTCCCCACAATTGAGCCAGACATACATTCATTCCCTATTGCTTTTCACCACTTAACCTTTTTTTCTTAACTTACTAGAATGAATATCTCCTTCAATATACTAATCTCTTTTGTGTGTGCTCCAGAAACAAGAATGTCATCTACAAAAAAAATGCATAATTGTTAAATTTAATTGACCGATGTTTTACCCCATGAATCAAGCAGCTAGATTGAACAACATAAGAAATACAAATAAATTGAACTATTTTTGTGATTTAAAGTCTTTATATTACACATGTTAACTTTTTATTTTAAAACAAGCAATTTTCATAAAAACTATGTAAGAATTTATTGACCTTTTTATATCTTTGATTAAATAGAGCATCCAACATATAATATTAGAATTATTTAAATCCATTACATTTCTAAAATTTATACCTAATGTCACTAAATTATTAGTAAGTTTATGTTTTGGTCACTTAATTTTAAAAATTATAAAATATCACTAAATTATTTAAAAGTTTTCATTTAAGTTACCAATCTATTAAAATTGTTGTTGTATAGCCTTTTTTGTTCACACCGCCTATATCAATCGAAAGCTCTTTTTCTCTTTTTTTTTCTACAGTTCATCTTTTTTCCTAAAACAACTTTAAACGTCATGAATTTGCAAACTACAATTCAAATAACTTTCTTCTCCAATCTCCAGCATTGACTGGCAAATTAACTTGGATCCACAGTATTAATTGTCAAATTGTCGCTTAGAGCTCACTAGTCCAACTTAAAAAAAAAACTTAGTGCCCAGTGATTGAAATAAAAACTTCTAAATAGTTTAGTAACTTAATGAAAACTTTCGAGTAGCTCGGTGAAAAAAAAAAGTAAGCATATTATGCTATATTTGATATGAATATTATTTTTTACATATATTTTAATATATATGTTAACAATAAACAAATACAGGTGATAATATTTATTCACTCTATAATATATTTTTAGCAAAAGAAAAAATAATTTTCCCTTATTTTAAAATTGTTTTGCCATTCTTCTACTTTCAAATTTAACAAATACATATTAAGAATAAACTTTTTCCTTATTTTTAATTAATTAAATAAACGAAAAAGGAAACTATGAAATAAAGTAGAATGAAACTGAAGCCCATAAAACAAGAAAGACTTGAAAAGAGCTGTTGAGAGTGTTCCTTTGCTTAAGCCTTCAATGGCGAATAAGAACCGATCATCACCTTCTTCAACAACACCCAAACTCATGGAAACCAATGGGTTTTCTCTAATGAACGAGGATCTTCTTCGAAACATACTTTCAAGGCTACCTGCCACCTCATTCGCTTCCGCTGCCACCGTCTCTAAGACTTGGAACGCTGCTTGCTGTCACATCCTCTCTCGCCCTAAGCTCTCCTCCGCCATCTCCCTCAAGCCTTTGCCTCTTGTATCTTTCTCTCTACCTTTTTCTTTTAATGCCTAATTCGAAGGGGAAAAAAGGAAACTTTTCTTAGTATTCTTTTGCTGAATTTTTGCTGTATATATTTGAATAGGCTGCTTTACAAGAAGTTTTTGACAAGGTTATGTCAGAACCAATTCGACCTCATTTTGCTATTGCAAGTGTTGGTCCTGGGTTTGAAATCAAAGATGTTCTGCAATTTGTATGAATTCTAAAAACCTCTCTTTCTCTTCCCTAATGGGTTGAAGTTAATTTTCTTTAAAATTTTAACCTGTGTTTATTGGGCAGATGGTAGAAAAAGTGGGATCAAGAACTCCGATTATTTTATCTTCTGTTAAAGGAATTCTTGGACGAGATGCACTTTCTCATGAATTTAGAGAGGCTTGTTCTTTCTTTTATGATTTTTTATTTTAAGTATTCCTATTCTATTACCATTGTGATGCTTAAGTTTTTATGTTTTTGTTTTCAAATTCTGGTTTTATAAAATGTCAGGTTAAGTGGATTGATGGTAATATTGATGAAGTTCCTGTAAATACTGGCATCGTATTGACTGTTGGATTTGTTCCGGGACTCAAAGTCGATGTGATCCCTCTTTTACGACAGAGAAAGGTGAAATTTTAATCTGTTACTGAAACAATAATATAGTGAAAGAAGCCTAATGTTGCTGAACATTATTTACTTGTTCGTTAGTTTCAATTTATAAAAGGAAAACTAACATGGAGAACTTTGCTGTTATATTAGGCACCTCAAGGGTCAATGATTGACAATTTCGTGCTGGATATTAAGTCTTACACATCCTCTATGTCAGGTTGCACATCACCGCAGGCGATTATAATGATCGGAGTAAGTTGCCATGTTTCGTTGTGTGTCCTCTTCCACTAAAAGTTAGGGTCTCTTACTTGGTTGTGCTTTGATGTGGCATCTTGATTTTGTAGGATGGAAGTGTTGACCAGAAACCTATCCTTGAAAAGTTAGGCAAGTTATTTTCCATTTCCCCTATTTTTTTTTTTTTTCATTTTGCTTTTTGATAGAACAAAATTGTTCATCCATCTGATAGCTTGAACTGATTGTAAGCATAGGGGAACTAACTATTTAGACCATCTATGCATCAGAAATTCAAAAGATTCCACTCTAATGTACCTATTGTTTCTTTCCAAGCACAAACTTTATTCCTTTTGAATCTGAATGGGAACGTGCAATTAAGAAAATATAGCCAAAACTCTGGCCCAGATTTCCATCAAATTTATGTTCTTAATGAGCAAATAATGATCACTCATCTACACTCTAGTCTTAGTGGCACAAACACATGCTCAAAGTGTTTGTTCAACATATGGAGTGGAACATGTCAATGTTGGGTCAATCATATTTACATGATCAATGACCTCTATGATAATTCCTTCTCACCTCTTCCAAGCTCCCAAGTACGTAGGACCTAGGTGGTTGTTAGATTAGTTCTAGTTCTATTTTCCCTCTTTTCATGTTATTCAGAAAATTTGCACATGATTTATTATACTCTTTGATAATCTTGTCCATCTCAGATTATGCTATGTCTATGGAAACAATCATTGTGGGTGATGAGAGAGGTCAGTTTGTGTACAGAAGTAGTGATGTCTCAAGAAATGTCAGCACTAATAAAAAAACCTCTCCTGATGCTGTTGCTCTTGTATTTGCAAGAGATAGAAACAAAGCCCGTGGTAACTATTCCTACGTTATGCTTTTATTTATTTTTCTCAAATTTTATGAAGCTTATTAACTGTTTTAATTGTCACACGTGCATAATTTTCCTTTTTCAAGTGTAATAGGTGAAGATAGTTGTTCTCATTCATGAGAAAGTCCATATAAATTGTATTACATTTCAATCCTTACTCCTTTCCATCCTTCGTATTGAGAAAAGCCTAAGGACTTGTTCTTGGTTCTTCTCGTTATTGGTTACATCGTATAGGCTTTGCTTGGTAAGGTGGAAAGAAAGATGGAAAGATGGAAAGTTGAAGGAGTGAAGTAGAAAAATAGAAAATATATATTTTCTTTTCATTGGGGTGCTTGGTAGGAAATATTGAAAAATGGAAAGAAAAAGTAATCTCTTTTCCATCCATTGCTTTGTGAAGCTGAAAATGTGGAAAGAAAATGAAAATTTCTAAAAATGCATTTTCTTGTAAATATGCACACATAACTTCTTTGTCATTTTCTCTCCTCTTTTCAACCCAATTTGGTAGCCTATGCTGATGTGTGTTAAATTGTCAGGTATAGGGAATATTGAATTTCATTTTGCACTGTCAAAGGGTGTCTCGGCAATTGGACCAAGGCTTAAGGCAGCTTCTGTTAGAGTGCAAGACTCTTATACTGTCACCTGGCTCACCGCCAGAAGAGAAGGACAGCAGGAGATTCTTGATGGTCAACAGATGCTGGAAGATATTGATAATGAGGTATGTCAATGTGCTTCTGTGTATATAAGAAAGCGTGAGCTTTATAGAAATATTTAAAATATGCGGATGCAATGCGAACCGACTGTTTAATGTAAATATTCTGTGCTCCTAATTGATTCTTTTGTCTTGAAGCCGACACCCATTCTACCGATGTTTTGATCCGTTGTGTTCATACCATATCAAAAAGATTCATGTGCTTATGAGCACTGCTTATTCTTTATGATTCATCCATACTCTTAAACTTTTTCAAGTGAAAATAAATGGCAGATGGAAAATAATATGGACTGTGTTGATCTTTACATTGGGGTTACAAGGCGACGGAACTGTTCTGTTGGCTCAGATAAGCCTAGGATGATGACAACCTTGGCACTCCATGGAATTGAAGGGTAAGATATGAAACATTTTCCCCATTTTTGTTTGGTTTCACAGAAAATATGGCATGCATGCCAGGGGCTAGGTTGTATGGGTTGCACTCCCAGACACCCGTATGTGGACAAACACATTACATAATTGTCATGTTCAGCAATCAAACCTTCTTGTTCTGTACCTTTTCTCTCTCCACAGTTAACCCTGCCCTCTTGAGTATATATTTGCTATCTACATAATTGTCATATTAGTTGCTGGCACAAATCGAGTTGAAGAGCTAAGTGTATAGTTGTGGACTTACATATGGTAGTTAACCACTCATCTGCTGCATTCATAGACTTATTTGTGATGAACTTGCTTAAATGGTGAAGGTTTAAGGAATATTGGGGCCCTTTGCTATACTTTCTGTTGTATGATACTTGGCGTTTGTTTATGAATTACAAGTGAGCCGGTTATTCTTCTTTACTTGCAATAAGAGCATTTGCCTTCGGATTAGTAGATACTTTCACTGTTTGGTGCAAGTCAATTAGAATACAGTGAGTACAGTAAATTATTTTTCTGAGCTATTAATAATGGCATTTGGTTAACCATACATTGTAATAGGATCTGTCTCTTCAAGAATCAATAAGTCATTCTAGGATCAATGATGTGTAGGGCAAATTGATCAACAAAACTTCAATATCATTCTTCTGTTTTCATTTTTCTGGCCAACCATAATGATGCACAAGAACCATTTTTCATACTACAGTGGTAAAAACTTAGTCTAATAGTTGTTTTTACTTCTCTCTGTATCACACGTGGCTGCAAATAAAACTTAGGCAAGGATTGCATTTGTACACATTCATTTACTTTCCTTTTTTATTTTAATCAAACGGATTAAATGTTGTTCAACAGAGGAGATTCAGAGTACCTTTATGTTGATGGTGTTGGTATCAGAACTGGTGACTATTTTCAGTTTTACCATTCGGATCCAAAGACTGCATTATCTTCAAGCAGAAGTGTCTCCTCAACCCTTAGAAAATTGAAGTTGGATTGGGATTCCAAAAGCAGCCTCAGCAAAAGCACAATTATCAATGCCGTTGATAAGAAGGAAGCTTTTGGAGGTTTTATCTTTTCATGCCTTGGACGTGGGGAATCATTCTTCGATCAACTTAATGTTGATAGTTCCCCATTCTTGGATAACTTTCCTGGGGTTCCGGTAGCCGGAACATTTTGCGGTGGGGAGATTGGGCGTGGCTGTACAAGCTTAACTGCAAATGGAGATGAAGGCGGCTCTGCTCGTTGCCATCTACACGCCTATAGCACCGTTTATCTGGTAATGTCGTATACACCTCCAGAGCATTAAAAGTTACCCATTCTGAGTTTTTGGGTTCAAAAAGTGCATAACAAAGGCAACAACCTTGTGAAAAAACTAGATCTTTGTTGACATTTTCACGTTCTGTCAGCAATAAAGACTGGCATTTTCTTTCATGTGTTTTTGGGTTAAATTGTTGTACTGATTTGAAAATTGTTATTGAGAAATGAGGGGAAGAAGCTGAGTAGAGTCCATTGACATAGGTGTAGATTTTTTTTTTTCTATAAATTTGCATGAGCATAACAATGAAAATATGTTACTTGTGCGGTCTGATAAACATAATTCAACTATTTTTTTAATCCATAAAATCAGATTAAACTGATAAAAACTGATACAAATTTCGTTGCGTTGACTAGAAGACCAAATAAAATTGCAGACAAGGATGGTAGTCAAGCCAACATAAAATCCGATACAGCTGCAGCTTTAAGGACGGATATAATTTGCTCTAACTTGAAACGTAAATAATCCTACTAAATACTCAAATTCAATTAACATCTTTTAGCTCGTAAGTTTGAACTTTGCAGTTTAATCAGGAGATATTGTTTCACTTTTCACATACAACGGCAACGGTGAAGTCAGAAAATTAAATTATTTTAAGAGTCGAAATTAAATTGTAATTTTTACGATAGTAAAAATGTACTTTTATTATTTTAATGGTCTATATCTTTATATTATATAATTTTTAAAGGATTAAATCATTTTTTTATCATTTTTAAGGGAGAGCAAAGTGTAATTTTATTTTTATTAATTTAAAGTTTTAAAAATTTTAAAGAACCTAAATGGTTTAGGGTGCTGAGACTCTTGCTGACGCCTCTGATCTTAGGTTGTGGAATAAGAAAAAGAAGATGAAAGATGAAGGACAATTGCCACAAGAAAAGAAAATAACAAATTAATATAATATATAGAGATGAACAAGTGTTGGGTTTTAGGAGAGATGTTCAAACTTCAAAAATAATATTATAGCGAGAGAATCTTAAATATCAAATATGAACTATAAAACGAACATGAAAAATATAATATAGAGAGAGAGAAAAAAAAAGAGAAATGAATAAGATGAAATCATGATTAACTTATTAAATCTTTATATAACTTTGTGAATATGAACTAACTCTTGAATTAATTTTAGGAAATACTAATAAAAAATCTAACTTTTGGGTTGATAGGAAACACAAACCTATATAGTTTTCAAGCTATGTAGTTAATTTCATTTTGGACCACCAGCCATGGCAATGCTCACTCATCACTGTTTCATTAAAAGATACTGATCCATCTTAAATCAACACAAGCAGAATACAACATGAAGATTGAAAACTTTGAAACATGCCAAATAAGGTATTGGCATAATTGGTAAAGACAAAGGTTTAGGTTTTTAATATCTAATTTCAAGATTTATCATGTGCTATTATTATACATGTTGTTTTCTATGAGTTTTAATTTAATTAATCGATTTTAATTTAACTTATTTTAATTTTTAATATGTATGTATTTATATTTTTACTTCGATTGTACTCAACTTACAACTTAATATATATATATATATATATATATATATATATATATGTATATGTATATATATAAAAATACAATTTAAGATTTTAATTAGACTAAAATAAAAATAATGTACCTAACACTCAATATTGGATTGGGAAATCATTACTCTCAATCATTTCTCGCAATATTTATATATAATGCAGAATTCAAGATATGAGAAAATTCAAAATTTTTAAATTCAGCAAATAGGCAAGAAAACATGTTTTTTTTTTTTTAATTATATAAAATCAATACAATAATTTATACTATGCCATTTCTAATCAACTTATGACAAGGTTGTAGTCGAAAGAATAGATAAGGACCTTATCATGAAAATTTTAACCTTGAAAACAAGTGCCCTTGGCCAAATTTATTAAACTTAAATATTCATTTTTACAATGGTTGGTCAAATCAAGTATTTAATTAGTAAGTATACATAAACCGACACATAATGTTTTAATCAACATTTCCTTTAAATAAAATTTATTGGCCAAATTTAATTTTTAAAAAATAACGACTCAATTGATAAATAATGTAAATAATCACAACTAAATTTATTATTATGACTAATTAAAATAAAAGCACCCTTTAGAAGGAAAGAAAAAAGATTCAAATATTGAGAGAAAGCCTAAACCAAAGTCTAGACCAACCACTAGAATCATGGCTGAAAAATTCTACAAATCAATCCTTTATATATATAAACTCAACATAACTTTAGCTAAATCATTCAGTATTCTTGATATCCATAGGTCTCTCAAACCTTAAACTTAAAATATTTTCTGTTCAGAAAAATTATTATTTTATAAACCATTTTTATCACATTATTCATGGTTTCTACTAATTAAAAATAAATATATCATATTTTTTCTACATCATCCAAGATTTCTCTTTACCCATTATACTTATAATATATAAAAAAAATGATATATTTATTTTCATTTTGTAGCAACCATAAAATAATTTTCCAAAGAGGATGATTATATCAACTTTTATATTATTTTGTTTCACTGATATTTGATATAACTGCCCAATACATTTTTATTTCTCAATTTTAATAATGCGATTTTGCTATTTCATCGAATAATTATTTTTTTTATGTTCCACGAGGAAAGAAAATAAATAATATATTAATGTAACTATCACAACAGTTACTTCGTGATTTGTTTTCAACTTAATCAAATAAAAAAACTATTCACACATAGAAAATATTAATTTTTAGTTTGCAAAAGTTGTGGATTTTATCTTTGTATTCTAATTTGATTAGCTTTAGTTTCTATATTTTTTGAATTGGTTACCTTTTAGTCTTTGTACTTTTTAAAATTTGAGATTTTAGTCCCGACGCAAATAATAGCAATTAAATTTGTTAGGTTAAACTCAATTACTAGTCTTGTACTATGTGTATAGTTATAAATTTAGTGCATATTCTCCAATTGGAGCATTCTAAGTCCTTGTATTTTTCTAATTTTGAAAATTTAATCTTGACACAAACGATAATCTTTCAGGTGTGTTTAGTATTGCTTCTAAGAAGTACTTTTGGGATAAAAACATTTCTAAACAAGCTACTTTTTTAGAGAAAAAAATGATTCTCCCAAGAAAAAAATTGGCCAAAAGTGCTTTTTTCAAAAGTTAGAAAATTTAGCTTCTCTCCTGTTTTTTAGGGTAAAACCACTTTTGAGAAGCATTCTTAAATTAGGTCTTCATCTATTAACTAAATTTTTAATTAAGTAAAATGTAGAAATAAAAAGAGGATATGGCATTACACATATGATACTATATTTTTTGCATTAAATTTTAGAAAATAACATAACTTAATTAATTTAACAGATATTATTTGAAGAGGGCTGGAATTTAAATTTAAAAAATATAAAAACTAAAAATAACCAAATCAAATCCCTAACTTTTGTATAGTAGAAAGAGTAATAGTAGAATTTAAATTACAGTAAATTTTGAAAGTCAATTATTAAGATGGGATGACATTCTTTATATATAACGAGGAAACACTAATTATGGGATGACATTCTTTAAATATAACGAGGAAACACTAACTTTGCCTATTTAACTAACCTGAAATCCCTTGAAATTCCCTTTGATTATTTTAATTATTTAACAAAATAATTTTTTAGAGTTTCACAATTTCAAATACATTACATTTTCACAACTATATATATATATATGTACGACCAACTACAATATAGATTTAAGATTTAAATTTGGGTACTTAATTATCCAAAACCTTTGCCTTGACCAACAAACAAAGGTTTTATTGGCATTAACAAAATATCTTTATTTTAAGCAATTAATGTAGCTAATTGTTATTAAAGACACTTAAAAAATATATATAAAATGTAACTTTTGAGGTTTTAGTGTAGTTGGTTAAGGTGAGGCCTTAGGTTCTTAAGCATCTATATTCGAGTTTTACTATGCACAATTGCGATTTATGGGTCATATATAGACTTTGTTTGGATTCTTTCTAGCTTTTCATTTGTTGGACATATATTTCTACTTGTACTGCACTTGTGGATATACTATATTTATATTAGTAAAACTTTCAAAAAAAAAGTATAAAATATTCTAATAATAAAGTGTTGTAGATGAGAAAGTTCTTCGGTCCACAATGGTGATTATTCATGGACATTATGCGCTAGTGGCATGGAAGGAGATGGTGAAGGCATATGAACGTGCTCAATGATGGTGGTGGAATGGTGAGAAAGGAGCTTTTGTTTGACTTGGTGATGACTTGGGTGTTGCGACATGAAGATGTTTTTCCTTATGAAAAGTGGCCTCAAGTGAGGGTTTTTAATGCCCTAAAATTATTTAATTTTTAGGTATTTAATTATGTTGTGTAGATTAATTTGGTGTAGTGGTTAACTCTCTTCCTTGAATTTTTATTGTTTTAATTCCCACACTGGGTTGGTCACATGTATGTCTTTTATTTTTGTTACCTTATTTAATTTTTGCTCTATTTCTATTGTTGCCGCATAGGGTGTCAGAGTTTTGGTTAAACTCAATTGCTAAGTAATCTGATAGGTTGATAACTAATTTAGTAGGTTAGGATTTTATTGGATTTATTTTAAAAAAATAAATCAAAAATTATCCCTAAACTTTCTCTCCATTCTACCATCCAACTCCCCCCACTACTCCCATTCTCTGCATTTTCTATTTTTCCATTTTTATTTGTTGGTTTCCCTCTTCGACATTTTCTTTCCTTTATTTTGCGTTTTTCCTTTTCTTTCTTTTTTTGTAATTCCTCTGTTGTCGTTCTCCTTGGCTATTTCTTTTTGTTGTGGTCTGATTTTCATGAAATTAACTAAAAATTTTACTAAAATAAGTGTATCTATCAATTAATAATATAGTTACGATCCTACAAAAACTAGAGGTACTAATAATTACCGTCTTCTATTATTTAACCAAATAATTTGAGTGATTGATTAAAAACTAAAATTAACTAAAGAACACGACAAAGAACAAAATAGGAAAATAACCGATTAACAACTAAGAAGCAAAACAATACCCAAGAAAGAAATCCCTAGATTTCTTCTGTCGCTACCAATCTAAATTACGCAATTTATTTACTTAGTATCTTGATTCATAGAAACACCTAAATTATTTAAATATCTCTTTCGAGCATAAAAGCAATTGACTCTAGGTTGATTAATTGAAATTTCTATCTAATTAAAACCCCTATTATCACATTAACTCATGCTATGGATTCCCCTATTAGATTTGACTCTAATCCGGTAGATTTATGTCGTCCTATTTTTAGGATTGCATACAACTCCACTAAATTTGTAACATCCTAGATTAGGGGCTATGCGTTTGTGCATAATTCATGAGTTAGTAGGTTTTGGTAGCGTTTGGAAGTGTATTAAGGGTTTTTAAAATTCTAGGATGGAAGAGAAAGCTTAAAAATTATTGGATTTTAAGTGAAAAGAGGAAACGAGGCAAAGAGGCCTTAAGGAAAATTTGTGTTGGACTCATGACACAAGGAAGGCTTGTGGCAAAGTGGGCTCAGTGGGTATGTTGGAAGTGTTCTGAGGAGTTTAGGAACCCTAAGATGTATGGAAATGTATGGAAATGTATGGAAATGTATGGAAATGTAAGGCAATGTATGGAAAAGTAAGGAAATGATTTAGAAATGTTAAGTTTAAAAGAGGAAAGTGAATATTTTTGGAAACTAGGAAATGTAAGGAAATGATTTGGAAATGATTCAAAAGAGGAAAGTGAACATTTCTGGAAACTTGGAAATGTAAGGAAATGTCAAGTTTACAGAGCCGAACGAAAATTTTTGGAAACTTAGAAATGACTTAGAAATGTCGAGTTTTAAAGTTTAAAAGAGGAAATTAAGGCAAGGTGGCCTTAAAAGAAAAAGTTTGTGAAATTTGACACACAAACGGGCTTGGAAAAGTGGCCTGAAGATGCCACTTAGGGCCTCTGGAAATGGCGCCACATGCAAGGTGTTGGGCCTGGGTTCGAGTCACTTGGGAAGCAAATAAAAGGAGTTTTATTTTTGCTTCTAGAAGCAGAGGAGTGGACGGCAAGGCTTCTAGAAAAAGGGAGTTTTATTCTCTTTAAATTTCGGCAATTAATGGGATAAATAAGGGATTTAAATTGGATTATTTTTTGAAGAGATAATAGATGGATAAATATGGATTTATTTCTTTTATTTTGATAGATAAGGAAGAGATAAAAGAGGATTATTATTAGTATTATTTTTATTAAGAGATAAGAGATAATTATTGGATTAAGTTTTATTAAAGTGATAAATCAAGGAATAAAGTTATCAAAATAGAAAAGTGGTGGCCAAGTAAGGGACTCTAGCCTAGTAAATTTGGCTATAAAAGGAAAAGAGAGGTCATTCTTCATTCATTCTTTTCTCTTCAAGGAAACCTCTGCCGAAAATTCCCTAGCAAACTTTCTTCTTTCTCTTTTATTTTTGCCAAAGCCGAAATCTTCTTCTCCCCAAGTCCACCATTGTTGATCCCTCCCAAATCCCATACTTTTTCATTGAAGCCGAAAACAAGTTCCATCTAGGCCATAGTCGACTAGTCTCCTAGTCTTCATAGTCGAATCTTTGAGGGGCTTCAAGCAAAGGTTTTGTCGATTTCTTCAATAAAGGGTAAGATTAAATTCAGTTTCCATTCTTTCTACTTTTAGACTTATCGAAATCTAGGGCTAATCCCATTAATGTTCATGGTTGCCGAAACTTTGAAGGAGAAGTTCTTTTCCCGAGGGTACACCATAGGCCGCGTGTTCCCTAGTTATTTGGCGAGTTTTGGGATTTAAAATCCACAAGGTAAGCATCTATAGCATTCGGCCAAGGCTTATTTTAGTGTTTAGATCTATCTTTTATTATTTTAAAAGCTGAAAACTAATATGTTAAAAGGGTCTAGAGTTGGCCGAATACAAGGAAAGAATAAAGCAAAGTTTTCGGGATTTGGTTAACAGTGGAATCGGCAACAAGGTAAGTTTTAAGAATACAAATCCTACTAGGATTTGGTTTTATAACCAAATAGGTTTTTACTAAATAGTAAGTGATTAATCAAATGTAGGAATTGAGATCTAAAGCAATAGATCGGTTTTCGGGATTTCAAGGAATTCGTTAAGCAAATCAGGTGTGTACCCCACACTATTTCATAATACGTTTTATGGCTGTGTTTAAATAATATATGTGATATTAAGAATATGAAAGTGGCTAAGGTACCATGATATGGTACTAAGTACTCAGGTACGTTTCCTACTTCTACTAGGAATATGAAAAATGTTATTCGTAACATGAGAATATGATAAGAATGTGAACTTGGGCATGTAATTGCATAATATGTTATGGGCATATGGGTTTGTTTGAAAGGGGAAGTGAAAAGTGGTGACCTAAGACCACAGTAATCTGAAAGTGGTGACCTAAGACCACAGTAATCTGAACGTGGTGACCTAAGACCACGAATGCGGTGACCTAAGACCGCAATTTGGAGTGTAGCAGAAGGAGGGTCGACTTAGTAGTCCCCACGGTATGACTGGCAGGTACGGGGGTGTGTAGCGGATGGACAATTAGGTTTGGGTTTGGGAATGCATCATAACTTGTATTTTATGTTTTGAATGTGTAACTATTGTATGCCTGATTCTATTATGATTTAGTGTCGTGTACACATTGAGTCTGTTGACTCACCCCGTTGGGGAAACTTTTTCAGGTGATGAGTAGTAATGGACCGGGTCGGCAGGAGCTCAAAGGTGGCCATGCACAGTAAGGAAAATTTTTATTATTTGGGACTTTTATTTTAACTAAGTACTTTAATTTAATTTTGGGATTATTTGATGTAATAAGGCCATAGTTGAATTATTTTATTTTTCTTTTCTTTTCTTTATTTATTATGTCACGAATTTTTATCAAATAAAGTTTAAATAAATTTATTTTAAAACAAACCCTAAACGTTTTGTTTCCTAAAGTAAGAGATTTTTAATAAAATAAACTTGTTTTCAATTCAAGCCCAACCCAAACCAATCTTTCTTCCAAAACACACAAGTTTTTCCTAAGTAACAAAAGAATTTTGAATCAGTTTTCTTGAGGAACATACCAGATCCGGTCAAGGCTCGTGGGCCGGGTTTGGGTTGTTTCAAAATTACACCAGATCTACTCTTAAATAGGATCTATTCAACCTTTTATTTAAGCACATCAAACATGGATTAATAATCTAGAAATATCAAATCAAGAATTAAACACACATAATTGAGAATAATAAACTAAGAATTTATTGCGTAAAATAAAAATCAAACGACAAAATCCATCATAGGATTCATCTCCCTAGGTATTTAGAAAATTAGTTCATACTTGAAAATAAAAATATCCAAGATACAATATAACCAAACGAAAAAAAAAACTCGTGATAATCTCCTAAGAAATCAACTGGGAATCTTCAACCTTGACATAACTATGCTTCCAAATCGGCTTCAATGGTGTTTTTCGAGTTGTTTTCTTGAATATTCTATGACAACTTTCTCATTTCTTCTTATTTTTGTCATATATATGTCTTAGAATGCTCAAAAACCTAAAAATCGCATTGTTCCGCTATTCAGAATGCAAATCTACGCAATCGACACGACCTACCACACACCCATGTGGTAGGCCGTGTGGAATGGGCCAGCCTGTATAACTCTTGTAGCTTGTTCCGATTTTTCGATTTTCACTCGTTTTTCGCTCCCAAGTGCTCTATTAGCTATAAAAACATGAATTTAAAGGATTAGGAGCATAAAATTCACAATTAACATTGAATAATCACCCAAAAACACATTAAGAATGAGGTTAAAATATGTTACTTCTAGCACTCATCAAATATCCCTACACTTAAGCGTTTGCTTGTCCTCAAGTAAAAGTCTCAACCCACATTCAAGTCAACTTCCCTCAATTTATCATTTTCACCGACAATTTATTAGGATAATCTATAGATAATGCATTGGAAATTCACACTAAAATGACACTGAACAACACAAGCAATCCAAGCAGAGAATTTTAAGTTTTAAAAACATTAGGCATCTCCCCTATCTCAATAATTACCAAAAATTCAAACTTAACAAGAATTAACATATTCACTAAGGATTCACTCAAAGCACTTAAAGTGTTTAAGGTTCAAGTAATATGCACTCAATAGTCGAACAAGAAATGCCATTACCATAAGCTTACTTGAAAATCAAATCTCCACCATTATATAAATGAGATGACACACCAATCAAGAGGTCTTTACAAGGTTGTAATGAGGCTTAGGTTAAGGGTACGGAAAAGGTCAGAAGAGTTGGTTACAATCGAGAATTGAGTTGATAAGTTACCTAACTAGAAAAAAAAAACAGTTGCTGAATTAAAAGAATTTACATCAACAATAAATAAAGACAGGAAATGAGCTTTTACACAAAATACGAAATTGACGGTTCAAGCTCAATTCATATATTTTTTTAATTTTTTAATTTGTTTTTTCATTTTTTTTGAACAAAGTAAAATTCAACAATACAAATGATGAAACATAGTTAGGCAACTAACCAAATCAAACCTCGACAAAAATGGAGTTAATAAAAAGGATAATTTAGTTACGGATTAACATAAATGGGTGAGAAAAAAAAATGTGTTAGGATTAACGGGGTTTACTAGGGGTTAATTCAATAGGTAAGTTGGTTAAAGGTTAGGCAGTTTAAATCCTAAATGCCTCTATCATCTCAGTGTATCAAATCAATAATGTGGTCTCGACATGTATAACCGAAACAAGTTCTAGAATAACAAGTCAAGTTAACATACTCAAAACCAAAAATAAAATGAGCATGAAACAAATATATGCTCTATAGGCTCAAAAACTCACAAAAAATTATGGTTTTGATGTCAAACTTGTAAATTTAAAAGTTCAAGATAATTCTTCAATTCAGGGAGACAACCTAAAATAATAATTTCTGAAAAATGATTTTTCGTGCTTGACTCTCCCGTGTCCTAAAGTATAAATAAAACAATACACAAAAATCACAAATTAATCCCAAACAGAATCAATAAAAATTCTAAATTAAAAAAAAAACTAACTTTAATGGTAGGAGTGAGGAAATGGCCTAAACACAAACAACAATTTAGGGGCTATATCGCATGAGCATATAAACATTCTCCCCACACGTAAGATGTACATTGCCCTTAATGTACAAATAGATATAAACAGAATTAGCAAAATATCATAAGGGAGAAAGGGAATTGAAACTGCCTTGGATTTGGATGATTTCGTCGGAATAGTGAGATCTGGAATTGTAGAAGATCCTAAATTAAGTACATGGTTCCGAGCACACTAAAAAGAAGATAGACAAAAATAAAATCAGATAAAGAGGTGACAAAACCAATAGAAAACAGTCAACAAAATAATAATAGTAAAGTACATAATAAAATAAAATAAAACATATAAGTTTGAAAAATAAAACAAGAAAAATCCAAATCCAAATACAAATAGAAAGAAAAAGAAAAATAAATAAAACATAAAACTAAATAAAATTTAAATAATTAAAAAGAAAATAACAAAAAATCTAATACTATTTTAAAAATCAACTTAGAAGAATAAAAATGGAAATAATAATATTAATAATGGTAATAATAACAATATAATAAAACTAATATAATAATAAATAAAATAAACAAAAAGAGAGGGTGGGTGGTTGGGTGGGTACTAACGGTGGTGGGGGAGGAACAAAGGAAAAAATTAAAAAAAAAAAATTAAAAACCCCCTAGAATTAAAAGAGGGTACACGACCATGTGTTAGGCCATTGTGGTCAGGTCGTGTATCTCTTTGAGGCCGTGTGACCTATTAGAAAATTTTAAACTTTTACTCCAGTTCACACGGCCTATGACACTCCTGTGTGGCTAGGTTATATGCCATGTAATAGGTTATTTGTAATTGTTTTGGTTACTTGTTACTTGCGGTATTTCTTATACTTGAATGATGTTGTCTTAGTTAGATTTTGGTTCATATGTATTGTAACACCCCTAACTCATACCTGTCGTCAGATTAGGGTTTTGACGTATTACCGTACAATCCAGAACAATCAATAGCAGATAGCATCAAGTTGTCAATTTAATTAACAGAATTTCATAATAATTCATGTAAGAGTAATACATACATTTATGGGCCTTAAATCGAGCTTACAAGGCCTTAAAATTAGTTTAGGAACAATCAGGGACCACTTCGAAATAAATTAGAAAATTTAGGGCAATTATGAAAATTTTCAAAATAGGGGTCACACGGCTGTATGTCTAGGCTGTGTGACAGAGCCCAGACCATGTAGCTCCAAACATGGCTGTGTGGCCAACCATGTGTCAGATCGTGTACCTTTCGAAATGACTTCACACGACCATCTCGTAGGCCGTGTGCTAGACCGAGTGAAACCTACACCTAACATGTTTAGGGGACACGTTCGTGTGGGTTGCCCGTGTGAGTTGCTCGTGTGTGACACACAGCCGTGTGTGACACACAGCCGTGTGACATCTCGTGTCTCAGGCCGTGTGTATACACAAATATCCCAAAACATACGCATTTCATATGCAAATGCTTAAGTACTTATTATACACTTACACATATGTTCACAAGACTTTAGAGTACATTTTAAAATACTCCAAATCAAGTTAAACAACCAACCTATGTGCCTAACCAATGTGCCATCATTGACACCACATTTCAATTACATACAAATCCATTATCAAGCTAAACTTTCAAACCATAAACGCATACCATCACTAATAACAAAACTTATCAATTCATGCTTCATTAGCATCATCTACTCATGCCTCACTAGAATTAAGCATACAAGTCTCAAATAGCTACTTAGCACAACAACAATTCAAGAACATCAAACTACAACATATGTGTTTAAAACTATCACCAAACATTCACTATAGCCTATTGCATTTCAAAGCCACAACATGTTTCAATTAACTTACTATGGATCCCATAATATCACAATTAGCTCAAACCAATTTTATCATGCCATATTCATTCAAACTTACCATTTCTTTCTTGGACTTAGGATGAAACATGCATACTTCACTTAATTACTCCTGTCACAGCATCAAATGCACAACGCACACGCATTTCAAATACTATGAACCATTACAAAACATAATCAGATGTTCCTATTACATGCCATATAAGCCAAGATGTATTGAAAAGCTACTAAATGATCTTTGGATAGTGTGATTTCTTCGAGCTAATCCGATCTCCCAATCCACAAAACATATCTACAAGAAATAAGACAAATAACACGAGTAAGCTTTTGTAAAGCTTAGTAAGTTCGTTGATTAAACGGTAAATCTTTCCGAATTAAAACTCAACAAGTCAAATAACAAGATTAAAGAACAGAGTTCCTGTCACAAGGTTATTATCAGAGTTTCTGTAAATTACAACTCACAACAGGTGAGAAATACTCAATAATAGTACAAATCAATTTTCCATATTTCAATAACATTGAATCATCAATAAATAATGCCCGATGAATGATAGACGGATAAGAGTACATGGTTATCCATCCGAAACACGCCAAACGCTCAAACAAGCTAATCTAATCGATAACACGCCTCGACACCAAGTGTCTAGCCCGTAGACTAACATCCCTCCTGTAACACGCCTCGGCACCAAGTGCCAAGCCTGAAGGCTTGACATCCGCCCCCAATAACACACCAAAAACACTGTAAATATAACAAAATAGTCCGCAACAAATGCTGGACTTCGGTATATTTAGTGGATAGGAAATACACAAGAATCATCATCTCATCTCATATCAATCCCGTATAGCGTGCAATGGCATGCCAATTGTACTCTATCCTACATTCATTGGTTCAGAGCATTCCATCACAGAACAATACATAAATATCTCACTATCTCATATTTCATATTTCATATGCAAGTATTAGTTCAACAACCAAACATTCATCGGCTCAAAATATCTCAATCAGTGATAGATACCATATCAATTTATTATTTCCATTTTCAATTACATGCATCAATATATTATTCAACATTCAACAATTAAATTCATATAACATATACTTAAATTGTATTAAAATTAAACCGAACGAACTTACCTGACTAAATTGCAGCAATGACAAAAATACAGGGATTATTTGGTAATTTCTCTTTTCCTCGGTTTTCCACTCGTTCTTGATCTAAAATAATAATTTCATTCAATTCAATAATTCCAACAACAAAATTAACTCATTTTATACAATTAAGTCCTTTTTAACATTTTTATAAAATTGCCCCCAATATTTTACTTTTATGCAATTTAGTCCTTAAGCTCCAAACTTGCAATTTAACCATTTTTAACCACAATTAATTTCAACCAAAATACCTTTCTACAACCCCTAATTCTTGTTATTTCACATCAAGTCCTTGTACTTTTACTATTTTCACATTTTACTCATTTAACATTAAAATTAACACAAATTAATTTACAAAATAGTCCTATTTAGCAACCAAGCTTAATATTTTACCATAAAACTTCAAGAAAAATTTAAATTCATCAATGGCACAATCCATAACATTTGACAGTTTTACAAATTAGTCCCCGGGTTAGCTAGATTAAGTTAATACGAGCTCAAAAACATAAAAATTATTAAAAGCGGACATCAAACATGTACCCAATAGAGAACTCTAGCTAGCCGAAGCTTGCTCCCCCCTTAAAAATGGTGTTTTGACCTTTGGAAGAAGAAAACAATGAAATTTCATAGCCAATTTGGCTTTTATTTCATGTAAATTTTATTTATTTACTTAATTACTATTTTACCATTAACAAATTCATGAAATTTTAACTAAATGAAAGCCAAAACCGTCCACTATGGGTAATGGTGGTTTATTTCCCATCCAAACCCCTTTAATTTACCCCTTTCATTTACCCCTTTTAACTAATAAATGCATCCAAACCCCTTTAATTTACCCCTTTCATTTACCCCTTTTAACTAATAAATGCATCTTTTTTTTCATAGTTATAATTTAGCCCTTTTTACTTAATTAACCATCCAAACATTAAAATTTCCTAACCAAATTTTAATACGACACTAATGACCTTATAAATATTAAATAATTACTATTTACGGCCTGAAACATCAAAGTTGTGGCCCCGAAACTACCTTTTTTTATCATACTGAAAAATAGATTAATTGGTAAATCCTTATTTAATTAGGATTTAATTGCAATTTACCACAATCTAAAGAATTCCACATCATTTCTATTATTAGGCCATTTAAGGAGGGTCCAATTACACAATTGGTCCTTCAATTATATTAAATTCCAAATAAACAAGGTTACTTACAATTTAGCCTTAAACTAATTAGAACTAAATGAATAAATAACCTAAAAGTTAGTGGAATGATTGACATCCACCGGCGCTTGGAATTTTTTACCATAATTTAATTATCATTTTGGTCCCTTTACTATTTTAAATCCATAGCAATTAACTTTTACCTCTTTTACAATTTAATCATTTTACCTTAATTAAGCAATAAATCATTAAAATTTCCGGACCAAACTTCAATTCACATATATTACAACTCTTTAAATATTAAATAAAAATATTTACGGCCTTAAATTACGAAATGATGCCCCAATACCTCATTTTCAAAAACCACTTGACTTTTGGACTAAACCACTTATATTAACTATTAATTCAATTAATTAAATTTTCTCAAATCAAAATTCAATATAAAAATTATTATTGACTCGTATAATTTAAATACTAATTATTGAACTTTCTCGTCGATTTTGTGGTCCTGAAACTACTATTTCTAGGGGTGTTCAGTCGGTTAACCGACCCGAAATAACATTAACCGAATTAACCGACCTTTCAAATTTTTTAACCATTAACCGAACCGAATTTTTTTCAAAAAAATTAACCGAACCAAAATTTTTTCGGTTAATTCGGTCGGTTAACCAAATTAACCGAAAATTATATGTTTTTTATTTTTGGTTAAAAATTAACCGAATTACCTGAATTACCCGAATTACCCGAAATGAATCACTACATAATTAAAAAGATTCCATAATTTTAGTTTTAGAATTTTATTTTTATTTATTAAATTATTTTTAATTTTTATGATTGGGTTGGATTGGGTAATTGGGTTGGGTTGGATATTTGGGTTTGGATTGGGTTTAGGTGAATAGTGGGCTTATTTATATATTATAATTTTATTTATTAATTTTTTCGATTAACCGACCGGTTTCGAACCGAATTAACCGTTAATCGAAAAATCACAAAATAATTAACCGACCCCCGACCGAAAAAAATCGGTTAACCGACCGATTTCGGTTTTCGGTCGGTTAACCGAATTTTTTCGGTTTTACCCGAATTTTGCACACCCATAACTATTTCTGATACCACTAAAATCGAATTGTTACATGTATATATGCCTTTGGCTTTTGGCTTATAAAGGTCCATATGTATGTGCTTTGGACATTTTTTTTATGCTACTTGTGAATGACTAGACTATGGTATAATAGACTTGAATGGTATGGATGAGGGGTAAGTTTGGCAAGTGTTTAATGAATGGATTTTTGAGCTCTAAATGCAAATTGGTTTGATATTTGAATTGTGGTGTCAATGAGAGCACATTGGTTAGGCACTTAAGTTGAATGTTTTGGTATGTTTTTTGTTTCAATGTGTTTTTAAAGGCTTGTAAATATGTTATTTTGGTTTGGCTTGGCACTTAAGAAATGAGTAGTATTTTGGCTTGTTTTAGAAGCTATTTAAGGTGCACAAGGCCTGGGACACGGGCTGTCACGCGACCGTATGCCACACACGGCCGTGTGTCTTCTTGATTTTAGGTGTAGGTTTGTCCACACGGTCACAGAGAGTTAAATAGCCTGGCAACATGGTTGTGTGACCTCATTTCGAATACTCATAAGTTCTGGGACGTGGCTTGCGACACGGTTGTGTGACCCTATTTCGATTTGTACACAAGTAGGCGCACGGGTTACAAAACGACTATGTAACCCTTACTTCGAATTGTACATAGTTTGGCCATACAACCATGTTCCTAAGCCACACGGCCTTGGCTCTATCACATGGCCAAACCGCACTACCGTGTGACCCCTATTTCTTTCAGATTTTTCTAAAATTTTCTATTCTATTTCAAATTAGTCACTGATTGTTCCCAAACTATTTTTAAGGTCTCGTAAGCTTGATTTAAGGTTCGTAAATGTATATATGCTATGAATGAAATATATATTTAAATGTTTTCATTTAAATTAATAAATTAATGACTTAGTGATGTTAATTGTTGTGATATGTGTCGTAATACTCCGTAACCCTATTCCGACGATGGAGACGTGTTAGGGGTGTTACATGGAGGGATCAGGGTAAGAATCCTTCGTTATGGTGAAATGCCTGCAAGTCCACCAAAGGTAGTCAACCAACCGTATATCTGCTTGTGTGGTTATCTATTGATGAGAAAAATCAGCAAGGTAAAATGAATGTCAGGATGAAGATAGACAAGGTTAAGTCTCAAATAAGGTTCAGAAATAGTACAATTACATCCAAAATTTGCCCCATTTTATTTGCTAACGATTCAATAAGAACTTATGGGTGTCAGCTGTGCCATTCAAATTGCGGAATCTCCTATGATACTCAGGGAGTTTAATTATGTGCATTATTTATTATTCGAGAATTCAAAAGTCACTCATGAACACTATTGTATAGATTCTCACTAAGTTCATTTGAACTTATGAGTGTTTTACCATCAAAAGTTGTTATGGAAACGGTGGGAAGGGACCAAGCTAGACCTCAAAAAATTCATGTGGTTTTCTTCATAATGGTATCATGCATATAGAGAGGTGCCCTTAGAGGCTACGCCTCAAGGGGTGAATATGTTATTAAGTAAAAATGTAACTTGTTCAAAATTTTGTGTATAGGGATATTCAGTAGATGGGTATGCTGTAAAGAACTTTCATCTATTTACTTAGTCATTCGTATAATAAGAGATTTCATATGATTAATATTTATAGAAATGTTTAGTTAGTTAATAAATTGGGTTAAGTTTATATGTGAACATAGCATTAAGTCTGGCGAAGAATTATATAAATCAAAAGTATACTGATAACTAACTCGGGTTAATTGTGACATTTGGTACCCAAACCTGGTGATCGGGTCGGGTATAGGGTGTTACATGTCCTGAAAATATTTCTAGGGGGTTGTGTTCTTTTGTTTGGAGATCCCTTTCCAAGGTTTGACCACTTTTATGTCAAAGCCTTGATTGGTCAACTGGAGATGACAACTTTATTAAGGTTTGGACTGATAATTGGATTCCGTAGATCAAGCCTTTATTCAGTTTATGTCGAAACATTGAGTTTATTGATGTGTCTACTACTTTAAGAGAGGCTTCATTGGTGGACGACAGCTGAAATTGGAATTACTTGCATTGTTTTATTGATAATATTATTATTTCTTACATTGCAGGCATTCAGCCTCCAAGCCCTTTAGTTGGACAAGATGGATTGATCTCTAATTGGTCCACTAATGGGAAGTTCATAGTTAAATATGCTTATAACTTTCTTATGCAGAATTCTTTAAATCCATAAGATAACAAATGGAAGTTGGCTTGGTATTTTATTGGCCTACAAAGAGTAAGACATTTCTTTGGTTGGTGCTTAAAAAACGTTTGTTGACCAATGTCAAATGATGCCGAATAGGTTTGTTTGGTGACCCTTCTTGTACCCTTTGTGGGAGCATTGAAGGATCTATTATTCATGTGCTTTAAGATTTTGGTAATGAATGTGAAGTGCGGAAGTAGGTCATCCCTCTGACGGTTTTGCTGTAATTTTTTTCTCTACGTTGATATAGTGGATTTTGATGAATTTGAAGAATGAGTTTGATTTAGTTTTCTCGGAAGTTGACTGGCAATCTTTATTTGACATTATTTGTTGGAATTTGTGGAAACAAATGAATTTGTAGGCGTTTCAATGGGAAGCTTTTAATATATCTCACATTCCCCAATCCTCGTGTTGTTGGGCGAGTTCCATTGAACATAGGCCTGAAATTTCTGCAGATAACACTATGAGCAAGAGATGATGTCGAGCGTGGAAACCTCCACCTTCGGGTTTCATTAAGTTAAACATGGATGAGGCGAAGGATCCTAACTCAGGGTTAGCTTTGGTGGCAATTGTGGGAAGAGATGACCTTGGTACATGGCGTGAGAGAGTTAAGAGAAACATTGGCAGATTTAGCATAGAGAAGGTTGAGTTTTGAGCGATTTACGATGGACTCCTTCTGACATTTGATGTTAATTAGGCTAATATTATAAACGGATTGCACTCAAGCTATGGAAGCCATTTTAGATATGTCTTATGGGCATTTGAACGAACAGGGACCTGATCTTGAGAATCTAGATAGGAGACAATGAGATAGTCATACAACAAACCCCTAGAGAAGCCAATATAACTGCACATACACTGGCTAGGATGATGGGAGTTTTCCCTTGTGATCCGATAGCATTCCAAGAGACACCGACAGCCATCGTGGAACAATTACAATTGAATGTTTGACTTATATGTGATGGTACTAGAATAATTTTGTAAAATTGGCTCCAATTCTTTTTATCTACCATAAAAGAAAAAACTCATTCTATTTTTCCGTTACTGAAATTTAACTTCCAAAACGATTTTAATCTCAATCATCAATTACTATTAAAAAAAAGAAAAACACAAGAACCTTAATAATTTAAGTTAAGTGCTCAAAATAATGTGGAAAATTTCCAAACTCCAATACTATTTAAAGTTAAATATATAATTACAAACTAAACAATCTCAATTAGACTCAATCAACCACTAAAAAAAATTTTGAATCGTGAATTAAACAATTGGATTTGCTAATAAACACCTTCAGCCATCAGTTTTATGCTTTTATCTAATAAACACCAAATCCCACATCGTTTCTAAACAGGCAATACGATAAGCATCCAGAACTAAGCAAAACAAAATGTAAATTAAAAAAAAAAACTCAAAGAAAATTATGGTTCATCTCATCAATACAATTACAAACTCAAATGCATTTCCCAGATCGACCAAAATAGATAAAGTAATCCCTAAAAGAGTCTATTAAAACACAGCTCCAATTATAACAGATCAAGCAAAATCAATAGAAAAAGAAACCCATTAAAAATGAGAAAGTGAAAAGTCCAGCAAGCAACATCTAAAGATTATTGGGAAGCATAGATATGAACACCAATGGCGAGACAGAAGATGGTAATAAGACCAAAGTAGATAATAGCGTGAACGAGAATCGAAGCTCCACTGGTTTGCATGTTCCCGAACTCCACAACCTTGTTCTTACCAGGTATCTGAAACAACAGACCAGGACACAGTAATACGAACAGCACCGTAGCTACTAAAACAGGGCCCCAATCTGCCATTGATTTGATCTTTCCTTCTTTTGTTTCTTGAAAAGGAAGAAGAAAGGGGAAAGTAAAAAGCGGACGAGAAAAGTTCTGGAAAAAGAAATGAAAATGAAGGGTGCTGAGATGGGATAGTAAAGGAGATCGGTGGGGAGCAACCGCATTGGATCATTCTCGGGTGTCGGACACGTGCGTGAAAACGTGTGAGTTTCCTCTGCCGTTTGTTTTCTAGTGCCGACGGCTACGATTGTCTTGGGTAACTTAAAGTAGAAGTATTTTAATTAATTAATTGTTAATTTTTATATTTGAAATAATGCTAGGATATACGATTTTAGATTTTTAAAATTTATTTATTATTAATGACCATTTTCTTTTTTTTTTCTTTTTTGTGGTAAGTAACAAAAACAAGAAAGAACTAAGGTGTCCAGAACTTCGTGCAGTGGGTGGTTGCTGGCCGAGCAACCAAGCAATGCACTGTTGATGTTAGAGTGTGGCGTCGTTGCTCCATCCATAGTTGAAGTTTCCAGTGAACCTGTATTTACTCAAGGAAGAGCTTATCCCATGTACTTTCGGAGTGACATATTGTATGCACAGCACATTGAGTTTTCGCAGCATCTCTCGAACCAAAAGTAGTTTTCAGTGAACTTTGGATGTATTCGTGTAATAAGCTGCAAAAAATAAGGGGAAAGGTGCGTAGCCCATTAGCGTCGTTTCCACTTCATAGGTTGATGTGTTTCTATTCCGCACTATGGATATGACCAGCATAAATGGCATAATTGTTGTAGGGAGCGTTCTTGTGCCAATGAGTTCAACAGAATGATGAGGGGCTGGAACTCGATTCATCTATTGCGCTACAATTGAGTCGTTCATGTGTAGCAATATATAGTATTCCCGGAGGCATTTTTGGATTTTTTTGTATCACTGATAGTGGGTTCGGTGTATTATTAGAGAAATACTGCATTTCGATGCTTTCATGTGTGTCAGAGGGTTATGATCCAACCATGAATCACTACTTTGTATCCCAAGTCCTTTCTGTCGTAATCGTTGATCCATGCAGCAATCCATTCTCGAATGTCTGATATCTCCATAGCATTTATTCGAATGGACTATGGGGTACCAAACCAAATGGTTCTAGTCAACGAACATGTTCTGAATAGATGGTCTACATCTTCCGGTTGTTCAAAGCAGATGATGCAAAGGAGGTTAACGGGGATATGGCACTTCCGTAATTCCTTTCGAAGAGGTAAAATGTAGAAAAGTAGTGTTTCCAGACATACCTGTCATGTCATGCAAGGATGGAGAAACTCCAAGAGTTGAGTTCTGTACTCCATTCAGCACCTAATCGTTCATTAATGAGAGGAGTGTTCCAGTGTCCATGAGAAGAGTCAGTAATTTCAATGGTGGGGAATCTGGCACTTGTTGGTTTGGTTATTGGCGGAGGGCCATTCCGTTGTTGAAGATGGATACATTGCGTCATGTCCATATCTAGATGTCTAATGGTCAAATGGTCGTGTCTATACCTTTGAGGTCTTGTGAGTAATTGCCTTGCTTGTTTGCATAATAGTGCGTCATTCAATATGTCAGCTTGAGAGATAGTCCCCCTTTTTGTTTGGGCCAACGTAAGTGATTCTAACTGTACATATGTAACTTTTTATAGTTGGTATCTTGTCCCCACCAAAAGTCCCTGATGATTTTGTCTATCTTGTCAATGATTATCTTGGGTGCCTTGGTACAGAATAAAGAGTAAATCGTTGTAGTTGCCAATGTGGATTTGATTAATACTAGTTTACCCGAAGGAGATAAAAGTTTTGGTTTCCACCCAGTAAGATTCTGTTGCATGCATTCCAATATGGGCTAGAAATATTTTTTGTGATTTACTTTTACCATATTTGCTAAAGAAGATCTCAGACTTGATGTCATTGATTGACAACGCTGAGAATTTACAATATGTATTCAGTATGTCCTTTAATGCTCTGGCTGATCGGATAGTGGCATTAAAGAAGAAATACGAATCATTGGCAAATAGAATATGGATCACTAGTGCATAGTTTTTTGTGGATTCGAATGCCTGGAACTTGTGATGAACAGTCGGCCTGCAATAGCATTAAGGAGAGGACATTTTGATATAGTATGGAGAGATATGGGGATAGCAGGTCCCCCTGGCTAGATTTCTGTGCGGGAAAAGGATATCGCCATATGTCCATTGAGCAGTACTTGATAAGATAGTGTACTGATTCATTGACATATGAGTTGCCTCCAATGAGCGTTGAATCCCATATATTCCAGAATATCTAGCAAGAAGTCCCAACTAACTCCATCATATGCTTTGCACATATCTACGTTTAAGTGAAGCTAAAATGCATTTGCCTTATTGTTTGCTCCGAATGGTATGAACTAGTTCACTGCCAAGAAAAATATTATCCATGATGTTTCGATCCTAGATAAACGCATTTTGATATTGCGATATAACCTCGGTCATGATCGGTTTTAGATTGTTGACTAATACCTTCAAGCATATCTTATATATGGCATTGCAAAGATTGATGGGCTGGTAATCTTTGAGACTTCGTTGATGTTGACATTTTGGTCTGAGGTCTATAAGAGTTTTATTGAATTCTTTGAGTAAGGATCCCAGATTAAGAAATCCAAGGCGTGCTTGGTTAGTAAGTGGATATACTAGATGTAGGGCCTAATTTTTTGCTTGGGCCAAAATAAATCAATTAAATAAAACAAAGCCCAAAAATTAAAAAAACAGTCCATTTTACAAAAAAGGCCCAAATTATACTTAACTACCCTATCCCAAATTAACCCTAGCCCGTTTAGCCCACAACCTTAACATTTTTCAGCCATCAAAGCTAAACAAAAAAAAAAAAAAAACCCCTAGCCGCCAGCAGCCGCTACCACCGAATCACCTCCGAACCCTCCGCGGCCGCTCCACGTCACCATACCTGCGAGAAAGGGCAACAATAGCAACAGTCAGATTTGGTTGTATTTTCGGGTATAAAAACCCAAACAGACTATTGTAAAAGGGGGATTTTTTTTAGAGATACACTCAAAAACATAGAGGCTACAAGTCTTACGAAAAAGATCAATACAAAGAAACAAAAAAATTAGCAAAAGAAAAGGTTTTTGCATCTGTTTTTTTTTTTTTTCAAATAGTTCCTTGTTTTTTTTAGCTTTCTTTTTCTTTTTTTTAATACATAAGAGTTTTAAAATAAAATAAAAAAATCACCTATTTCGGAATTCTAGCCACCGTGCGCGGTGGCCGGCGGCGGCGTTGCGGCGACGATCGGCCGAACTCTCGCTGGAGTCCTAGGCCCTACAGAGAAAAAGAAAGAGGGGGGAAGTTTTTTTTTTTTAAAACTAATGAAAATGATTTTTTTGGTGGAAAAACTGATTTTTATAGTGCCCCAAAACGACGTCGTTTTGGAGCTGGCCCTAAATGCCCAAAACGGCGTCGTTTTGGGCTCTGACCCATGAACCGACCCGTTAAGCCCAGGATCCGCGTGTTTTCTTGCGGAAGGGTTATTTGCGCTTTTAACCCTTCCACATTTTTTAATTTTTTAATTGAGCTTTCTTTTATTTTAAATTTTACCTGTAAATTTTGTCCCGAGTTCATTTTAGTCCTAAGCCAAGTGTTGCGTTTTGAAGGGCGGGGATATTTTCCCCTTTGGTCCCTCCTTGTCATTCGCGCATTCAATTCAGCCTTTTCCTCTTTTATTTGTTTTCGGATTTGCCCCAGATTTTGGTTTTAAATTCAATTTTGTCCTCTTTTAGTTTTTTTTTTTTGTGATTTTGATATATTTTTATTCTACTATTATTATTATTATTAATTTTAATACTCTATTTATTATTATTATTATTATTATTATTATTTTAATTTTAGTATTATTATCATTATTATTTTAATATTACTACTACTATTTATTATTATTATTATTATTATTATTATTATTATTATTATTATTATTATCATTATTATTTATTATTATTATTTCTATTATCACCATCATTATTGCTATTTTCATTATTCCTATTATTTTTATTATTACTAATATTATTTTATTTTTACTGTTATTTGCTCATTAACATATATTATTATTATTATTATTACTATTATTACTATTATTACTATTATTACTATTATTATTGCTATTATTTTTATTATTATTAATATTACTTTTATTTTACTACTACTATTATATTTTTTTATTATTATTACCATTAGTTTTAATACCATTACCATTATTTTATTATTACACTTATTTATTTATTTTTACTATTATTATTTATTTGTTAACATATTTTCATTTTAATTTATCATTATTATTGTATTTTTTGTGACTATTATTATTTTTTATTTAAACTATTGTACATAGTATTAATTTGTTTATTGATTTATTATTAGCTTTTTTTTTGTTTTTATTTTATCATTTCTACCTATTATTTTACATAAAATATTTGTTTTAATTTTCATTTTGTAACATCCTGAAAAGGGCCTATGCATTTTCAGTTTAATTGTATGAAATGTCAAGTCTCAAGTACTAAGAATAAATTTTTGATATTTTTGGAAACTTAGAAATGGAAATGGAAATGGAAATGGAAATGGAAATGGAAATGAACATTTTTGGAAACTTGAACATTTTTGGAAACTTGAACATTTTGGAAACTTGAGCATTTTGGAAACCTGAACATTTTTGGAAATGATTCAAAATGGAAAGTAAACATTTCTGGAAACTTGGAAATGTAAGAAAAATGGCAAGTTACAGAGCCGATCGAAAATTTTAGGAAACTTAGAAATGATGCCGAAATGTCAAATTTTAAAGTTCAAAATAGGAAATAAGGGCTAGAGGGCCTTAAAAGAAAAAGATAGAGAAGTTTGACACACAAACAGGCTTGGAAAAGTGGCCTGAAGATGCCACTTAGGGCCTAAGGAGATGGCGTCACATGCAGGGAAATAGGCCTGAGTTCGAGTCACTTGAGAAGCAAATAAATAAGTTTTATTTTTGCTTCCAGAAGGCTGAGGTGGACGGCATGGGTTTCTAGAAAAGGAAGAGTTTTATTTGCATAAATATGTGAATAATAAGTGATAAATAAAGGATTTTCTTTTAAGATAATTGAGGAGATAATTGATGGATTAAAGGCTTTTATCTTTTAAATAAAAGAGATAATATTATCAAAAAGAGGAGTGGTGGCCAAGTAAGGGACTCCTAGGCTGATAATTTCGGCTATAAAAGGAGGGCAGGAGGGCTACTCATTCACTTTTGCTTCCTCTTTGCCGAAATTTTCCTAGCTCTCTCCCCCTCTCTGCCGAATTTTTCTTTAAGCAGGATCCATCTTCTTTTCTTCTATTTTCTTCTCTGTTTCTACTGTCAAAGCCGAATCTTTGTTGATTCTAAGTAAAGGAGCAATCAACTACAACATCAAAAGGGTTTCTACAACTGTCGAATACAAGGATCAAGGATCTAAGGTAAGATAAATTTATTTGATTAAGGGTTATGATGTATATGTTAGATTAGATCTAACATGAAGATTTCGACAGACATATAGGGCAAGGAATCCTCTTCAGATTTGGAATTTGTATGGTAAGTGATATTCGGCCAAGGCTTAATTTTGGTATTTAGAATTATTTTCCATTATTTCAAAAGCCGGAAACTGACATGGTTACATGTCTAGTAGCCGATTTCAAGGAAAAAGAATACTAGCAAATTTTTGGGACTTGATCATCCAATTCGGCAACAAGGTAAGTAATACAAATCCTACTAGGATTTGGTTTTTAAGCCAAATAGGTTTGTTAATATGTTTTATTGAATGGCCGAATATAGGAGTCAAAGATCTAGATCGGTAGATCGTTCTTCGGGATTTCAAGGAATCTAATAAGCGAATCAGGTGTGTACTCACATTAATTTTCGATATATCATATGGCAATTATTTTTAATATATGAATATGCATAAGAATGTGAATGTGGCTAAGTACCACAAATGCGGTAAGAGTACCCAGGTACGTTTCCTACTTTCGATAGGATTACGAATATGTTATATTGTTAACATGTGAATAATGAGAAATTAAGTATGTTATGCATGATATATGGGGCATTCGGGATATATGTGAAAGGGGAAGAAGGTGTTGACTTCGGTCTCACCAACGGAATATGGTGACTACGGTCACAAAATTTGAATATGGTAACTTCGGTTACATTATCTGAATTTGGTAACTTCGGTTACATTATTTGAATATGGTGTCTAATGACACAAATTATATGGGCGATGAGCACGTCGACTGCAGCGACTGCCTTCGATGGTGTGTAGCGGATGGAGGGTTGACTTAGTAGTCCCCACGGTGTGACTGGCAGGTACGGGTGGTGTGTAGCGGATGGACCATTAGGCTTGGGTTTGGGTTGCATCATTTATTTTATATGAATATGAATTTGATATGAACTTGTATGCCTGATTGTTGAATGTTAATGTTGTGTACACATTGAGTCTGTTGACTCACCCCGTTGTGGGAACTATTTTCAGGTGATGAACAGTGACGGACCGGGACGGTAGACCTTGAGGTGGCCATGCTCCATTTGAAGATTTTATTTAATTTGGACTTTATTTCTTTTTAGTACCTTTAATTTTATTATTGGGTTTTACTTGATGTAATAAGGCCATAAGGCCTAGATGGATTTTCTTTATTTTTGCTTTACTTTTAATTATTGTGTTACGAACTATTTTGATTAAAGTTAAGTACAAGAATGATTTCTTTAAAAACAAACCCTAAAAATTATTTTGTCACCTCATTAAAATTGGATTTTTAAATTAATTAAATGGGTTTCCCAACCTAAGCCCATTCCAAAACAATATTTCCTAAAATTTTACAAAATTTCTCTAAGTAACAAAGAATTTGAAAACCGGTTTACTTAAGGAACATACCAGATCCGGTCCGGGCTCGTGGGCCGGGTGTGGGGTGTTTCAGTTTGGTATCAGAGCCCAGTTTTAAAACTCTCGGCCTGTGGGCTAAGGCCCAAAACGTTTTGAATTCGAGCCCAAAGGATTTTCTTTGAAAATAAGCAGGTTTTATGGCATGGCACCTAAGTCTCCGACCCGCAGTCCACCAGGTAAGTACCCCTAACTATTTAGGTGATTATGTGAATTATGTTGTGAATATTAGAAGGGTAGAAAAGGCATGGAACGTAGAATAGTATGATAGGAACTTGAACCCTAGTTTTTCAAACTTTTAAAATTTTCTTTTAAATCTGAGAAAAATTATTTTACAACAATTTCTGAAAAACTCCTGATTTGCGAAAATTACAAAAATGCCCTTAGTGGTAAATTACCAAAATGCCCTTGGTTTATAAAATGTTCAACTACTCAACAGCTTTACCAAAATTTCATTATTTTAGAAACATTCAAAAACCCTAATTTGTGAAATATCAAAATACCTTGATTTTGGAAAATTACAAAATTGCCCCTAACTTACAAAATTACCAAAATGACCCCGATTTCCAAAATTTTTGCAACATCCCCATTTTTGAAGGAACAGTTTTCAAAAAGAACCCTCAAAGTTTTACAACTTTTGAAATATCCCTAATTTATTAAATTTTACAAATTTACCCCAATTGGTGAAAAATTACCGAAATACCCCCGAGGTCAAAAATTTCTGAAATACCCCTGGATTTCAAAATTTTTCCAAAATTACCCCGAGACTTTAAAATTACCAAAATATTTTCGACAAAATCACCGAGAAACTTTTTCCTTTTGAAAATTTCGAAAATGTCCCTGTAGGACAAAATTACGAAAATACCCCTGGGTAGTGGAAAAACATCAACGATGAAAACTACAACATTTCTCTGAATGAACGAAAGTTCATACTTGTTTGATGGATGAATGAATGAATGGAAGGACTGTATGTTTGTTTCAATACGAAAGAACCACTCCTAAAACTCTTGCCATAAAATTCCTTCGCGAGTAAACAAGTGAAACCAAAGTACTAATACATAAAACTTCTTAATCAGATCTCGACGCTGGAAATGAGCTCTAGAGGACATGGCCGTCGTGGACACGGTAGAGGAAGAATGACTAGGTCAGAACCCGTTAGATCGGGTCAAGGGTCTGATAATGAAGTACCACCGCCCCCCACCACTCCCAGCTGTTGGTGTGGAGCAGCAAGCTCAGACGGGGGACGATGCTGTGTCGCGGGCTGTGCTGCGAGTTCTAGAGTTGGTGGCGGGGGCAGGAGGAAATTCGGGAACACGTAAGTCTGTGCTTGAAAGGCTCCGAGCTAATGGAGCGGAGATGTTTCGAGGAGTATCGGGAGTGGCACCCAGTACAGCTGAGTACTGGTTGGAAGCAACGGAGCGCATCATGGATGAGATTGATTTGACCCCTGAGGAAAAGTTGAAAGGGATGGTGGTACTGTTACGCGATGAAGCGTATCAGTGGTGGTTAACTGTGCGGGATGGTGCCACGGCTGAGGATCTGACCTGGGAGTACGTAAAGGAAGCGTATCAAAAAAAGTATGTGGGAACCAGGTACACTGATGAACAAAGGAAAGCTTTTCTGGGGCTGGTCCAAGGAAACAAGTCTGTTGCAGAATATGAAGCAGAATTCCTGAGGTTGAGCCGGTACGCTCGAGGTGTCGTGGCGACTGAGCATGAGCGCGGTGTCCGTTTTGAGGACGGGCTAAGGGATGATCTGAGACTGTTGATAGCACCGCATCAAGAGCGGGAATTTTATACGTTAGTGGAAAAGGCTAAAGTGGCTGAAGGAATTAAGGATTCTGCAAGGCAGAACACTGATCAGAATAGGCCAGAAAGAGGTTTTGGATCGTCTGGCTCATCTGGGAATAAGAGGCCTAGAGTTGATGGGCCGCGAGGTCAGCAAGTTGGTTCAGAAGGGCGGTATCGACCTTGTGATGTGTGTGGAAAGACGCATTTGGGAGAGTGTTGGAGGAAAACATGAGGATGTTTTAGGTGTGGGTCCAAGAACCATGTGGTCAAGGAATGTCCTAAGAACTTAGATGAAAGCCAACCGGCAACTCAGAATGTTAGTCAGACGGGTAGAGGAGGACAGCAGCCTCAGCAAGGTCGTGGATCGAACCATGGAGGAAATGGTTCGGGCCGTGGACGTGAAGCACCAAGAAGAGGTGCTGAAGGTGCAGACGCGAGGCACCAAGGTTGGTTTATGCAGTTGGACGTCGCGAGGAGGAAGACGTGCCAGATGTGACAACGGGTACGTTCCTCATTTGTGGAATACCCTTAATTGCTTTGCTTGTTATAGGGTTAGCTTATTCTTGTATTGCTGGTGAAGTGACTGAAATTTTGGATGTGAACCTAGAGAATGTGCCTAGAAAGTATGATAGTTCTTTAGGATCAGAGTGCGCAGCAATAGCGTAGTGGGGTGAGTTAGACCGTACGATTATTTGTTATAAGTAATTTCGAGGACGAAATTATTTTAAGGGGGTAGAACTGTAACATCCTGAAAAGGGCCTATGCATTTTCATTTTAATTGTACGAAATGTCAAGTCTCAAGTACTAAGAATAAATTTTTGATATTTTTGGAAACCTAGAAATGGAAATAGAAATGGAAATGGAAATGGAAATGGAAATGAACATTTTTGGAAACTTGAACATTTTTGGAAACTTGAACATTTTTGGAAACTTGAACATTTTGGAAACTTGAGCATTTTGGAAACCTGAACATTTTTGGAAATGATTCAAAAATGGAAAGTAAACATTTCTGGAAACTTGGAAATGTAAGAAAAATGGCAAGTTACAGAGCCGATCGAAAATTTTAGGAAACTTAGAAATGATGCCGAAATGTCAAATTTTAAAGTTCAAAATAGGAAATAAGGGCTAGAGGGCCTTAAAAGAAAAAGATGGAGAAGTTTGACACACAAACAGGCTTGGAAAAGTGGCCTGAAGATGCCACTTAGGGCCTAAGGAGATGGCGTCACATGTAGGGAAATAGGCCTGAGTTCGAGTCACTTGAGAAGCAAATAAATAAGTTTTATTTTTGCTTCCAGAAGGCTGAGGTGGACGGCATGGGTTTCTAGAAAAGGAAGAGTTTTATTTGCATAAATATGTGAATAATAAGTGATAAATAAAGGATTTTCTTTTAAGATAATTGAGGAGATAATTGATGGATTAAAGGCTTTTATCTTCTAAATAAAAGAGATAATATTATCAAAAAGAGGAGTGGTGGCCAAGTAAGGGACTCTTAGGCTGATAATTTCGGCTATAAAAGGAGGGCAGGAGGGCTACTCATTCACTTTTGCTTCCTCTTTGCCGAAATTTTCCTAGCTCTCTCCCCCTCTCTGCCGAATTTTTCTTTAAGCAGGATCCATCTTCTTTTCTTCTATTTTCTTCTCTGTTTCTACTGTCAAAGCCGAATCTTTGTTGATTCTAAGTAAAGGAGCAATCAACTACAACATCAAAAGGGTTTCTACAACTGTCGAATACAAGGATCAAGGATCTAAGGTAAAATAAATTTATTTGATTAAGGGTTATGATGTATGTGTTAGATTAGATCTAACATGAAGATTTCGACAGACATATAGGGCAAGGAATCCTCTTCAGATTTGGAATTTGTATGGTAAGTGATATTCGGCCAAGGCTTAATTTTGGTATTTAGAATTATTTTCCATTATTTCAAAAGCCGGAAACTGGCATGGTTACATGTCTAGTAGCCGATTTCAAGGAAAAAGAATACTAGCAAATTTTTGGGACTTGATCATCCAATTCGGCAACAAGGTAAGTAATACAAATCCTACTAGGATTTGGTTTTTAAGCCAAATAGGTTTGTTAATATGTTTTATTGAATGGCCGAATATAGGAGTCAAAGATCTAGATCGGTAGATCGTTCTTCGGGATTTCAAGGAATCTATTAAGTGAATCAGGTGTGTACTCACATTAATTTTCGATATATCATATGGCAATTATTTTTAATATATGAATATGCATAAGAATGTGAATGTGGCTAAGTACCACAAATGCGGTAAGAGTACCCAGGTACGTTTCCTACTTTCGATAGGATTACGAATATGTTATATTGTTAACATGTGAATAATGAGAAATTAAGTATGTTATGCATGATATATGGGGCATTCGGGATATATGTGAAAGGGGAAGAAAGTGTTGACTTCGGTCTCACCAACGGAATATGGTGACTACGGTCACAAAATTTGAATATGGTAACTTCGGTTACATTATCTGAATTTGGTAACTTCGGTTACATTATTTGAATATGGTGTCTAATGACACAAATTATATGGGCGATGAGCACGTCGACTGCAGCGACTGCCTTCGATGGTGTGTAGCGGATGGAGGGTTGACTTAGTAGTCCCCACGGTGTGACTGGCAGGTACGGGTGGTGTGTAGCGGATGGACCATTAGGCTTGGGTTTGGGTTGCATCATTTATTTTATATGAATATGAATTTGATACGAACTTGTATGCCTGATTGTTAAATGTTAATGTTGTGTACACATTGAGTCTGTTGACTCACCCCGTTGTGGGAACTATTTTCAGGTGATGAATAGTGACGGACCGGGACGGTAGACCTTGAGGTGGCCATGCTCCATTTGAAGATTTTATTTAATTTGGACTTTATTTCTTTTTAGTACCTTTAATTTTATTATTGGGTTTTACTTGATGTAATAAGGCCATAAGGCCCAGATGGATTTTCTTTATTTTTGCTTTACTTTTAATTATTGTGTTACGAACTATTTTGATTAAAGTTAAGTACAAGAATGATTTCTTTAAAAACAAACCCTAAAAATTATTTTGTCACCTCATTAAAATTGGATTTTTAAATTTCTCTAAGTAACAAAGAATTTGAAAACCGGTTTACTTAAGGAACATACCAGATCCGGTCCGGGCTCGTGGGCCGGGTGTGGGGTGTTTCACATTTATTGTTACTTTTATTATTGTAATTTTTATTGTCTCCCTCGTTTTTTCTCCGTTATGCATGTCTATTATAATTCGTGTCCTATTCTACTACAATAGTATTACATTTTACCTTATTTTCAAAATAAGCAAATACTCCGCGTTCTAAGGTTCGAAAGAAATCGTACCCTAACTTACTGGGTTTCGATTTTTCTCGTTGAGTCTAAAGAACCTATTACTTTCTTTTTAAAAGTTAAATAAAAACTAATTCTCTAGAATTCAAAATTGTCGTGTCTTAACTCACTGGATGTGACGTTTTGTTATCTCGGGATAAGGGTTTCTAAAAAACTAAGGCAATATTCTGTATTTGGAATTTCGAGATATCGTGCCCTAACTTACTGGGTTCCGGCTTCATTTGATCCAAATAGCTGAATATCCTTCTTAAATTTAAATGTACGAGTTTTGAACGGCAAAAGACAAGCTTAGTTTCGAAGATTCGAAGTGTTATATCCTAACTCACAGGGCATGACATTTCAATCCCTCGAAATAAGCAAATCTCAACATTCGATTTCATTTATTCAAGTTTAAAAAAATAAGGATCTTATTTTAAAAATCTTTTCTAATTTTCGACATAAAGACATCAAATAATCAATTCGGTACCAATTTTGGACGTTACGAGGGTGCTAATCCTTCCTCGTGCTTAACCGACTCCCAAACCCGTTTTCTCGAATTTTGCAGGCCTAAGTCATCGTTTTAATAAATCAAAATGTTTTAACGATCAATCTTAAGGTGACCCAATCACACCTTAAAAAGATTGGTGGCGACTTCATTTTCGTTTTTTAAGTCGACCCCGTTTTCCAAATAAAGAAATGGTTTCGACAGCTTGGTGACTCCACTGGGGGACCTATAAGAGAGTCAAGCCGTAAATTGATTAATTTCTGTCCTTTTGACGAAAGTTGAAAATCAGATTTGAAAGTTACGATTCTTTTATCGCATTTGTTTGGGTCATTTAGTTGGTTGTGATTTGAGTTTCTAGGGTACTCTTGCATCATATTACATGACCGTTGTGGTCACACCTTTTAAGTGGGAGTGAGAAACTATGCCTTCGTGAGGTTTTCACCTCCGCATGGGCTAGTGGGCTGCTTCGGGGATACATCCATACCTATGTCTTCGTGAGGTTTTCACCTCCGCATATCCATAGGGAAATGTATTCCCCTGAACTGAACTCGATCCATATGAGCCTATAATGGGTGAGGATTAAGGAATCTGCTGGTTCAGGTACCCTCTCTTTAGAACCAAACCACATATAGTGAACCCTAAGAGCCAACTTTAGGTAGAACTATGTTGAACCCTAGCAGTCACCTGGATAGGTATTTGACTATTTTCTGTTTGATTCGATTTTTACCATCTGTATATGATACTAATGTGTTTTTTTTATGACTACATTGCATTTCATCATCATAGAAAGGAGGTGTTGTTTCATATTCGATTGCTAAATAGAAGAGTTTTGTCATAGGAAAATGGATTTCTTGATAAAGTGGGTTATAATACGTTCGTCCAAATATAGTCCAAGTAAACACAACGAGAAAAGATTGATAGTATATGACTTTGCCTCGTTGCCCGGGGATTCAAGCCAACAAGGATTATTCGAGAGTTATCACGTCTCAATTTTCTTAAAGAAGCTTATGAGCATCGCGGAGGATAAGTGAGTGAAGAGTCACGGCCTGGATCAAGCAACAAGGAGCTAGAAGAGGCATCTATTGATAAAGTTCATGGGACACGACCATAACATCCGAATACGAAGAAAAGGATTGGTGTCTTCACTTGGACTATGAGGACAAAGCCGCATATGTAATCCGTTTTATGTAAAGAAATTTATTTTCTAGAAAAGTTCTTCTAATGGAATTGAATTCAGAATCAACACCTCTCTTTCTTTTTGCATTCATTCCTTTGCATTGCATTTCATGCATTTGCATTACATCGTATCATATGTATTAAATGTCATAAGAAAGCCTTATTTACTAGAGATCATATTATAGTTACCCTAGAACATCACTACTACCCTCGAAGGAAAACGAAAGCCATGGATCAAAAGTTGGAAAGAATAGAGCAAATGCAAATACAGATGCAGGAGCAATTGACCAAAATTCAACAAGAGATGTGGGAACAAATACTAGAATTCCAAAGGAATATGATGGGCCAGTTAACCCAGTTACTAGCCGGAGGACTTGAAAAACGGAGTGGCCCAGTGATCAATAGTGGTGATGATAATGAAGACCTCATCTATTCCTTAGGTTTTTCCCAAATAAGTGTCCCGACCCAATCAGACACGCATTCGTATAGGGTATCCGTCATTATCAGACCCCAATGTCAGACTGATACCTCAGCCCTGTTGAACTTCCCGATGGGTTCAGGTTTTAACCCGAAAGATGATTGAGCCAAACCGGTTGTTCTGGCAGAAACAAAGGAAATGGGAGAGTGGACTTTAAAAGCCCCGAAGAAGAAGGAAAAGGAAGCGAATAGTACGAGTAGGTATAACAAGGGCCATTCGGAGCCGATTACAGTAAGCCAGCCAAAAACGGTAACTACCAGCCATCAGATCTCTCCAAGGCAAGAACCCAATCCAAGATCGAACTCAGAAAAACCCCAATTCGCACCCATCCCAATCATGTATAGGGAGTTGTACCAAATTTTGTTTGACACACATATTGTATCCTCTTTTTATGTAGAACCAATACGGCCCCCATACCCCAAATGGTACGACGTAAATGCTTAATGTGAATACCATGGGGGAATCACAGGGCATTCAGTCGAGAACTGCGTCGTTTTTAAGAAGATGATCGAAAGACTCATCAAATTGGGTATCGTAAAATTCGATGATCCCTCTGGTGTAGAAAATCCGTTACCCAACCTTTCTATTAAAGGGGTAAACATTATGAGTTCCATGATAGACAGAGGCATGAGATCCAAGAATGCATCGAGCTTAGGGCCCTAGTGCAAGGCCTGATAGATAATAAATTGAAGAGATCAAAGACCTAGTGGGAACGTTGGAGGAATCTAAACATTAAATGACATATTCGAAGAGGGGACCGGGGAATAGACTTTTCCAAGCTTTTGCCTTCACGTACTTCGGGGTGTTTTGAACAAAGGGACTGTGGAAGAGACCCCTTGTATTTTTAGAGCTAATATAAAGTAATATTCAAAACACGCTTGTTGCTTTAAGCCTAGAGGAAATAAAAGTCATTTGGTGAAATAGGCTTGTATCTAGAATCTTTATTTCAATAAAATGCATCTTTTTAAGCAAATATTTTTTTCATTCTTTCCATGTCATACTATACATTCTTTCGTTCTTTGGAATATTCTTTCATTCTTCATTCATGATCATACCATATAAATAATCATCATTAGAATCATTTATCCTTTGGAATTTGCCTTCGTACCTACAATAGGTACCCAGATATCAAGACATGAGCAATGCTGTCACTGACTCCCTTTTGAGCGAGATATAGGTCTAAAAGGATCTAAGGATTTTGAAGATGACAGAGATTGTAACTTATCTTTTGATTTGTTAAGAATGGTAGAACAAGATGAAAATAGACTCTATCGTATAAAGGGTCAATGGACATCATGAGTCTAGGAAAGGAGTGAAGATCGAAGCCTAGCTCACATAGAAACAAAGTGAGACATCATTGAGTTATTCCAGGAATTCAAAGATGTCTTTGCATGATCGCATCAAGAGATGCCTAGGCGCGAGGATGCTGTAGAGTGTTTTACGATAGCCAGGCCGATTATAAGATTCGGGTACTGCTGGTCTACCATGAAAGGGAGATTGCATCAGTTATGCCGTAAACGCCAAATTGAGGAAGACAACTTATGTGCTTCCTCCATTTTTTCCCTATATGTGGGGCATAGATGTTATGGGGATGATATCGTCAAAAGCATCTAGCCGACACTAGTTCATCATCGTGATTGTCAATTACTTCACTAAGAGGGTGAAGGTTGGTTCATATGCCAAAGTTACAAAGTCAATAGTCATCAAATTCAAATTCAATTTCAAGTTCAAATTCAAATTAAAAAAAAAAGAAGAAGAAGAAACCATCCAAAAAGATTTCGAAAGATGGTTGAGACCTGTGAAGATCGGCATAGAGAAGTTACCATTTACCCTCTATGCTTCTCGAATGTTGGCCTGGACCTTCGTCGGAGCAACACCTTCGTCATTAGTTTAGGGAAGTGAAGCAATTTTTGGAAGTTGAGATCCCTTTTTCTCCGAGCTTTGATTGAATTAAGAATTGGATGAAGCAGAACGTCTCTAGTAAGCCTGATTGAAAGTATTCATCATGATTGGATGCACCAAAAACGGATGATGCAAGTTTATGACAGAAAGGTTCGCCCAAGAAAATCTCATGATGGTAAAAAAGGATCATTCTCATACAAAAGGGACTTCAGAGGAAAGTGGATGCCAAATTGGAAAGACCTTATGTAATAAAGAAGGCATGTTCTGAAGGAGCATTGATATGGATGAAGATATGCTCAATCCGGTGAATTCAGATTCAGTCAAAAAAAAAGGAGAGGCTAAGGCAAAAACCCGCAAAGAGCGTTTTGAGACCTTCTCTTTAAAAAAACGAAAACAAAAACCGAAAAATGGAGAAGCCAAGGTGAAAACCCGCAAAGGGCGCCTTGAGACCAAAGGGGCTTTCAATCGAAAACTCGAAAAGGGCGACTCAAATTTTGATCAAAAATGGGGCATACAGTAGTCTTGCTACGCTTGAATTAACAATAAGGAAGTATATTACGTCTTGGGGCATCGACAAAGTACTCCGGATCCCCTAAACACATATTGAGCTTAAAATGGTCCCCAAGAAGTTCGAACAAAGAAGCTCAGGCGGCGATATCTGGGGCACCTAGTTTCCATCTTACCCATTCTGAATTTGCTATTTTTAATTATTTTATTCGTTTCAAAATACACTACCGATAAATTTCCTTCTTGATTGCATTTGCTATCTTTGTTTAACTTATTTATTCCGAGCTATGCTCTTAATTAATTTCCTTCTTGTCCATTGTTAAGATCTTTTTCAAGTATTTTGCATTGAACTAACGATTAGTGGACTAATAATACTTTAATAAAATGAGTTTCGCATATTACTCTAGAAGCTGTTAAATAATAAAAGAACCTGAAACAGGACTATTGTTTAAAACTCACCAAGTTTAAGGGATTGAAATATTGGTGGAGGAAGAGTCTAAACTGAGACCATCTCTCCGGATTTTTGTCAACAATGGTGATTGAACAAAATGACGAGATATTGCATCAGCGATACAATCTTGACGAAAAATGGGCAATGGTAACCCAAGAGTAAAAGGGAATTAGTCTCGAGGAAAAATGATATTTTGCATCCATGCAAATATCATGCATACACATTTGGTTAGGTCACCCGGAGAGTGATCAGTTGATTGAACAAGTTACAGATCCTATACCCTTGAGCTGCAGTAGAATGGGTTGAAGTTGATACGGATCCTATAGCCATGAATCGTAATGAGATGGTTAAGGATGGTACAAATCTTATGTCCCCAAGGTACAGTAGAAGGAACACTGAAGTTACAGTGAGGCAAACCAGTTGAGCAAAATACGATTGTTTCTTCGGGTTTTCGGTCAAAATACCTCCCAGTCAAGAAGACAGCGTAATACGTCGATGATAAAGATGAACAACAAACAATGTCGCCTTAAATATTAAAAAGGATCATTCTCATGAAATTTTGCATTCAGCATTCATAACACACTCAGTTAGGAGCATTTGATTAATTTTGATCATAGCATCCTAATCATTTGGCATAAACATAAGCATATGAAATCGAATCTACAAGACATGTCCCCAGAGGACGGTGTAGCAACATCGAAAAATTACAGATCTTGTCTCCTCGAGATAGCAGTGGGCCAGATAAAAAATGGTGAATCTTATCTTCTCAAAGTAGCAGGGGAGCAGATTTTAGCCACTGGCCTTATCTCTCTGATGTAGCAAGGGAGCAGGTTGAAGATTGTAGTCTTATATTCCTGATGTAGCAAAGGAGCAGACTAAAAATTGTAGATCTCATCTCCTTGAGATAGCAGTGGGGCAGATCAAGGGAGCAGGCTGAAGATTATAGTCTTATCTTCCTGATGTAGTAAGGGAGCAGACTAAAATTTGTAGATCTTGTCTCCTCGAGGTAGCAGTGGGGCAGATCGAAGATGGCAAATCTTATCTTCCTGAGGTAGCAGGAGAGCAAATTTTAGCCACTAGCCTTATCTTCCTGAGGTAGCAAGGGATCAGGCTGAAGATTATAGCTTTATCTTCTTGATGTAGCAAGGGAGCAGACTAAAAATTATAGATCTTGTCCCCTCGAGATAGCAGTGGGACAGATCAAAGATGGTGAATCTTATCTTCCCGAAGTAGCAGGGAAGCAGATTTTAGCCACTGGCCTTATTTCTCTGATGTAGCAAGGGAGCAGACTAAAAATTGTAGATCTTGTCTCCTCGAGATAGCAGTGGGGCAGATCGAAGATGGCGAATCTTATCTTCCTGAGGTAACAGGGGAGCAGATTTAAGCCACCAGCCTTATCCCCCTAAGCAGTAGTAGAACAGGCTGAAAATTACAAGTTTTATCTCTATGTATCAACAACGGAGCAGACTGAAGATTGTAGATCCTGTCTACCTAAGCAGTAGTGGAGCAGATCGAAGACGGCGAATCTTACATCCATATAGCAATGGAGCAGATTTAAGCCACTAGCCTTATCCCCCTAAGTAGTAGTGGAACAAGCTGAAGATTGCAGATCTTATCTCCCTAAGTAGTAGGGGAGCAGATCAAAGACGGTGAGCCTTATCCCCCTGAGCAGTAGTGGAACAGGCTGAAGATTGCAGATCCTATCTCCCTAAGCAGTAGTGGAGCAAATCGAAGACGGTGAACCTTATCTCCCTAAGCAGTAGTGGAACAGGCTAAAGATTGCAGATCTTATCTCCCTAAGTAATAGTGGAGCAGATCAAAGATGGCGAATCTTACCTCCATGTAGTAGCAATGGAGCAGATTTAAGCCATCAGCCTTATCCCCCTAAGCAGTAGTGGAACAAGCAGAAGATTGCATATTTTATCTCCCTAAGCGGTAGTGGAGCAGATTAAAGATGGTGAGCCTTATCCCCCTAAGCAGTAGTGGAATAGGCTGAAGATTGCAAATCATATCTCCCTAAGCAGTAGTGGAGCAGATCGAAGACGGTAAGCCTTATCTCCCTAAGCAGTAGTTGAACAGGCTAAAGATTGCAGATCTTATCTCCCTAAGCAGTACTGGAGCAGATCAAAGACGGTGAATCTTACCTCAATGTAGTAGTAATGGAGCAGATTTAAGCCACCGGCCTTATCCCTCTAAACAGTAGTGGAACAGGCTGAAAATTACAGATCTTATCTCCCTAAGCAGTAGTGGAGCAGATCAAAGACGGTGAGCCTTATTCCCCTAAGCAGTAGTAGAACAGGCTGAAGATTGCAGATCCTATCTCCCTAAACAGTAGTGGAGCAGATCAAAGACGGTGAGCCTTATCTCCCTAAGCAGTAGTGGAACAGGCTAAAGATTGCAGATCTTATCTCCCTAAGAAGTAGTGGAGCGGATCAAAGACAGCGAATCTTACCTCCATGTAGTAGCAATGGAGCAGATTTAAGCCACCAGCCTTATCCCCCTAAGCAGTAGTGGAATAGGTAGAAGATTGCAGATCTTATCTCCCTAAGCAGTAGTGGAACAGGCTGAAGATTGCAGATCCTATCTCCCTAAGCAGTAGCGGAGCAGATCGAAGACGGTGAGCCTTATCTCCCTAAGTAGTAGTGGAACAGGCTAAAGATTGCAGATCTTATCTCCCTAAGCAGTAGTGGAGCAGATCAAAAATGGCGAATCTTACCTCCATGTAGTAGCAATGGAGCAGATTTAAGCCATCAGCCTTATCCCCCTAAGCAGTAGTGGAACAGGCAAAAGATTGCAGATCTTATCTCCCTAAGCAGTAGTGGAGCAGATCGAAACGATGAGTCTTATCTCCCTAAGTAGTAGTGGAGCAGGATGAAGATTACAGATCATATCTCCCTAAGTAGTAGTGGATTAGATTGAAACGAAAATTCCTATGCCCTTGAATATGCAGTGGATGGAATGAAGCTACTTAAAGAAAAGAAGCATTGAAAGAAGTCAAGATTCGGCAAGACAGGGCAAAATTGGCCTTTTAAAGTCTTTGTTCCATTCCCGTTACACGACAATGAGTAAAGAGGGGCAGCTGTAGGGCCCAATTTTTTGCCCGGGCACAAAATAAACCAAAGAAATAAAACAAAGTCCAAAAATAAAAAAAACAATCCATTTTACAAAAAAAAAAGGCCCAAATTGAACTTAACTACCCTAACCCGTTTAGCCCACAACCTTAACATTTTTCAGCCACCAGACCTAAACAAAAAAAAACCCTAACCGCCAGCAGCCACCACCACCGAACCACCTCCGAACCCTCCGCGGCCGCTCCACGTCGCTGTACTTGCGAGAAAGGCGTAACAGTAGCAACATTCAGATTTGGTTGTATTTTCGGGTATAAAAACCCAAACAGACTATTGTAAAAGGGGGATTTTTTTTGAGAGATACACTCAAAAACACGGAGGCTACAAGTTTTACGAAAAAGATTAATACAAAGAAACAAAAAAAATTAGCAAAATAAAAGGTTTTTGCATCTGTTTTTTTTCGAATCGTTTCTTGTTTTTTTTAGCTTTCTTTTTCTTTTTTTTATACATAAGAGTTTTAAAAAAAAATCACCTTTTTTAGAATTCCGGCCACCGTGAGCGGTGGCTGGCAGCTGCGTCGGCGGCAGCGATCGGTCGGACTCTCGCCGGAGTCCTAGGCCTTGTAGAGAAAAAGAAATAGGGAGGAAGTTTTTTTTTTTAAACTGATGAAAATGATTTTTTTGGTGGAAAAACTGATTTTTATAGGGCCCCAAAACGACGTCGTTTTGGAGTTGGCCCTAAATGCCCAAAACGGCGTCGTTTGGTCTCTGACCCATGACCCGACCCGATTAAGCCTAGGATTCGCGTATTTTCTTGCGGAAGGGCTATTTGCGCTTTTAGCCCTTTTGCATTTTTTTTGTTTTTTAATTGAGCTTTCTTTTATTTTTAATTTTACCCGTAAATTTTGTCCCGAGTTCATTTTAGTCCTGAGCCAAGTGTTGCGTTTTGGAGGGCGGGGATATTTTCCCCTTTGGTCCCTCCTTGTCATTCGCGTATTCAATTCAGTCTTTTCCTCTTTTATTTGTTTTCGGATTTGCCCCAGATTTTGGTTTTAAATTCAATTTTGTCCTCTTTTAGTTTTTTTTTTTGTGATTATTATTATTAATTTTAACACTCTATTTATTATTATTACCATTATTATTAGTATCATTATTGCTATTATTATTATTATTATTATTATTATTATTATTTTTTTAGTATTATTATCATTATTTTTATAATTATTATTTTAATATTACTACTACTATTTTTTATTTTTGATTATCTATTATTATTATCATTATTATTATTTATTATTATTTCTATTATCACCATCATTATTGCTATTTTCATTATTTCTATTATTTTTATTATTACTAATATTATTTTTATTTTTACTATTATTTGTTCATTAACATATATTTATTATTATTATTATTATTATTATTGCTATTATTTTTTTATTATTATTAATATTACTTTTATTTTACTACTACTATTATATTTTTTATTACTATTACCATTAGTTTTAATTCCATCACCATTATTTTATTATTACCCTTATTTATTTATTTTTACTATTATTATTTATTTGTTAACATATTTTCATTTTAATTTATCATTATTATTGTATTTTTTTGTGACTATTATTATTATTTTATTTAAACTATTGTACATAGTATTAATTTGTTTATTGATTTATTATTAGCTTTTTTTGTTTTTATTTCATCATTTCTACCTATTATTTTACATAAATTATTTTTTTTAATTTTCATTTATTTTTGCTTTTATTATTGTAATTTATATTGTCTCCCTCGTTTTTACTCCGTTATGCATGTCTATTATAATTCGTGTCCTATTCTACTACGATAGTATTACATTTTACCTTATTTTCAAAATAAGCAAATACTCCGTGTTCTAAGGTTCGAAAGAAATCGTACCCTAACTTACTGGGTTTCGATTTTTCTCGTTGAGTCTAAAGAACCTATTACTTTCTTTTTAAAAGTTAAATAAAAACGTATTCTCGAGAATTCAAAATTGTCATGTCCTAACTCACTGGATGTGACGTTTTGTTATCTCGGGATAAGGGTTTCTAAAAAACTAAGGCAATATTCTGTATTTGGAATTTCGAGATATCGTGCCCTAACTTACTGGGTTCCGGTTTCATTTGACCCAAATAGCTAAATATCCTTCTTAAATTTAAATGTACGAGTTTTGAACGGAAAAAGACAAGCTTAGTTTCGAAGATTCGAAGTGTTATATTCTAACTCACTAGGCATGACATTTCACACCCTCGAAATAAGCAGATCTCAACATTCGATTTCATTTATTCAAGTTTTAAAAAATAAATAAAAAGGATCGTATTTTAAAAATCTTTTCTAATTTTTGACATAAAGACATCAAATAATCAATTCGGTACCAATTTTGGGCGTTACGAGGGTGTTAATCCTTCCTCGTGCGTAACCGACTCCTGAACTCGTTTTCTCGAATTTTGCAGGCCTAAGTCATCGTTTTAATAAATCAAAATGTTTTAACGATCAATCTTAAGGTGATCCAATCACACCTTAAAAAGATTGGTGGCGACTCCATTTTCGTTTTTTAAGTCGACCCCGTTTTCCAAATAAAGAAATGGTTTCAATACTATATCCCAGAATTGTTGGTAGAAGAAGCCTAGTTTTCCATTAATTCTTGGGGTTTTGGATGGATATATTTCAAATATAGCATTCGTAGTTTCATCTTCCGTAAAAGAAGCTTCAAGTTGAGCTTGAAGTGCAAATGGAATGGATGGGAAAGATAATAATTAAAGGAAGTTACGAAGTTCATCAGATAAGGAAATAGCTGGTTGGTCATATATGTTAGAAAAGTATCTAACTGCCACGCTTCGTAGTTTGCTTTGGTCCTCTGTCCATTGTCATTAAAAAGCCCCAGGATTCAATTGGTGGATCGGCACTTTGTTATAGTAGAATTAATAGTCCAAGTAATGGGTAAACAATATCCTCTCATAGACATTACATAATAGATGAAAAGTAATTAAATGTGGTCACTAATTGTTTGTCTTTGTGGTAAATAACTTGATTACTATTTGACAGTAATTGACTTTTTATGAAGGAATATATAATGATCACTATGAGATAAAATAGGATCATATTAGGAGAACGAATTTATTCTAAAGAGATTAAAGATATTTTATAAGGGTAACACACTTGATAAGGTCATTAACCGAGCACTGATTAAGTAGCTTTTGTAACACCCTGTTACCCGACCCAATCGCCAAGTCCGAGTTACAAAGTGCCACATTCGTTATCAAAGCAATTACAGTCAATTTACATTCATTTTCCAAACCGTTAAACATTCAAATGTAACTAAATCAAGTGTATTCAACTATACATAATCATTTCTGGATCTTTTACGAGTTTACGAAAGCTCTTTTCCTAACCTTAGGTTGAAATAGGACCAAATTTTAAGGATTTCAAAATCTTGGGTTGACATCGCGACGTTAGGGGATTCCTCATCGTAACGCAACTCTTTGTTTAGTGCTCATCATGACCTTGATAAACGATGTCGCCACATGGACTTTACTCTGTTTCTTGTTGCAACGTTGGAGGTTCGTCGTTGCGATGTGACTCATTGCTTCCAAAAAGGACCAGTTTGAAACAAGTTTAAAAGACCTGTATTATCCTGTATAATCTAAACCACAACTAAACAACACATTTACATCAACATTTGAGGCAAAACATACCAAAATGATACTTTGAAATAACATTAAACAACTAAGGTCCAAATTTGACCATTTTCGATACAAACCAACTTAAACCATAGGTACAAACCATTTGCAATCGAATGGGTACTTTACAAACTTTGTTGAGTCAGAAACGGTCGTCTAGATACTGGCTTCAATTCCCAGGGCTTCAAGAGATACCTAAACCTGCGCACGGTGAAAACAAACCGTACACTGAGCAATAGGCTTAGTGGTACATTTATAATTCAAATCATATAACATAAGCATTAGCAAAACATTTCAATACCATTCATGTATATCTATATGCAGATAACATCATACTAATTTACATTTTTTGATACCATACTTAGCATCATCAGTCTTTGTGCTTAGATATGCATATAACCAAATGTTATTTCATCCCAATCTTATTTTAAAATTAAGCATTCAAAAGTACATTTTTTTCCATATATTACATAAATTCTAGGCATAATTGCAAAAAAGGCCCTCAACCTTTGGGGGCATTTGGATATATGCCCCTAACCTTTTTATTTTATGAAATTGGCCCTTCATGTAACGGGTTTTTCAGATATCAACCCAATTGAAACGGTAACCGTCAGCTGACCGTTAGTCAACAGCCAGTCAAAAAAATTGGCCTACGTGGCGTTCCAGTTGACTGATGACATGGCAGATATTAAAATAAATACGCTAATTTACCCCATATTTATTATTAATTAAAATATAAAAAATTAATAATTATTAAAGAAATAGACAAATATCTTCATCCTCTTCAATCTTCTTCTCTAAAACAAAAAAGCCTTAGTTGCCTTTTCACACTGTTGATGCCATTGCTCACCAGCATCTTCTCCGACCAAAAAGCGTTCAATGACGTCCATGATTCCATCTTCGAAATTTGATCTTTTCCTTTTGAGTTACAAAGAAACAATGAGTGAAAGAAAAACCCAGAAAATCAAAGAATTTATTGGGTTTTTATCCCCTTCTTCTACCCTAGCTCTTTGATTTCCCCTGCAAAGGCCATGAAATAGACAAATATATTCATCCTCTTCAATCTTCTTCTCTAAAACAAAAAAGCCCTAGTCGCCTTTTCCCACTGTTGATGCCATTGCTCATCGGCATTTTCTTCGACCAAGAAGTGTTTAATGACGTCCATGATTCTATCTCCGAAATTTGATCTTTTCCTTTTGAGTTACAAAGAAAAAATGAGTGAAAGAAAAACCCAGAAATTTTTCTGGTTTCTATCCCCTTCTTCTATCCTAGCTCTTTGATTTCCCCTTGCAAAAGCCATTCTCAGCTCTCCAACTCTCATAATTTTTTTTCATCCATCAGTACCCACAATCATACTTTTATTTTTTCTTGTTTTCTTACACTGGTTAGAGATGAAGACAAGAATAACGACCTTGGGGTTGGCTTTACTTTAGATTTGTAGATGATATTAGTAAACCCATTGCTAATCTTACCTTACCAACCACTTTTTTCTGGGTTTGTTTGAAGGGGCCTTCTGATTTGAGATTTTTTTAAGTATAATAATAAATCACCAGCAAAGGACATCTAAAATACACTCGATGCAACCCATATTATAGCCATTGCAAACCATTGTTTGATTGATGAATTTAAAACCCACTAATAGACATATTAATGTATGCCACGTCATCAGTCAACTGGAACGCCACGTAAACCAATTTTGTTGACAGGCTGTTGACTAACGGTCAACTGACAGTTACCGTTTCAATTGGGTTGATGTCTAAAAAATTCGTTACGTGAAGGGCCAATTTTAGAAAATAAAAAGGTTAGGGGCATATATCCAAATGCCCCCAAAGGTTGAGGGCTTCTTTTGCAATTATGCCTAAATTCTATAATACATAATTCACTTCTTAATATCACATTATTCACTAGTTTCTAGAGTCTATTGAATCGTTCGAACCCGTTTCGGGCCCCGTGGCTTGATTTCATTTTATTTGTATACTAAGTCGTGTTATTTCAACATTTCTTTCGCATTTAAGTACAAATCATTCAAATAGTATCATTTTATACACATTCTTATCATTCACCAAGTTACATTATACAACCCTTATTAACTTGCCTCGAACTTGGACGAATACTCGGATCGTCCAAGCAACACAGCAAACTGGCACCGGACTGCATCCTGGTATACAAAATGCATATCTAACACATGAAGTGCATCTTAGTGTATAAGTCCTATGGCATGCCAACTATATTCAACTCAGTCGACTAGTTAATAGGGTATCATTATTCAATTTTATTACAATTTAGTACAATTATCATTTACCAAACATATTCAGTATCACAACTCATTTCATTAACATATTATAGGCAATTCATATCATTCAACTTATGTTTTCACTCAAATCCCATAATAAATATCATAGTTCAAGTAATACATGTTATTTTCCAATTTATTCATTTTAGTCTTCTATTCCGAGAGTTCACATTCAAGCTCAAACCAATAGCTTATATCATTACTACATACTTACCTTAAGATTTCGTATACATGTAACATAAAAATGCTAGCAATTTATATGAATTTAAATTATAAATGTACAAACCAGAATTTTCGGCTACTCCTCAACCACTTTTGTTTTTTCTTTCCTTCTCTACGATTCGGTGTTTTCGTTAGCTACAAATTATCACAAAACATAACATATTATCATATTCCATCCAATTCACAAGCAATTATCAAATCATGTAAATTGTGCAATTTATTCAATTTAGTCCTTAAAATTGGGATAGGAAGAACTCGAAACCCTAGACTTGACAACCCTAGGAAGTCATCAAGGTGGAAATGAACCAAAAATTGGTATTTCCTATCCATGAACACTTTACCCCAATCCGGTCTAGGCTATGAGGTCGAGAGATAAGTAGCTCTTGTTGACTCATTAGTTTAGTTGAAAATTGAGAGATCTTGCTAGGTTAATGACTAGTTGATTGAGTATAACCTGAAATAGGAATTAGTTATGACCACCGAAGCGAGTTAGTTTTCCATTCTTAGAATTGATTAAGTTAGCAAATTAGTTTTCCCTTTTTGTTTCATGCAATTTATTTATTTTTATACAATATAGTTTTTCTTCACTTTATGTTTTATCATAATATTATTTAGTTAAAGTACTAATTAGATCTATTAACGTCGAAGTTAGAATTAATTTAGTATTTGTTTCCCTTGGGTATGATCCTCGGAGTACTTCCATACTTTGTTGTATAAACCATATTGCAACCTGACCCGTATACTTGCGAAAACTACCTAACACTTTTATTTGGTTGTAGGAATTACACTCTAGATGTTAGTACATCCGAAGTCGATCAGGAATCTTCTGAAGCGGTCATGGCTTCTCGATCCACCATCAATTTATCCACAAAGAACCACAACATGTTAAGCAAAAATTCTTAGTAAGTAAACAAGGAAGATACTAAACTTTGAAATATTATTAGGGGTTAATCCACATTACCAATTTACAATATGAATAAATTTATGTGGAGCGTGGTTCTAATTCTCATTTATGCATTTCATAAATCAAGTTTCCTTTAGCTAAATTGATTTATGTGATTCATTCTTCATTTTCTCTATTCTATATGGCCTTATGACTTAACATTGAATTTTACTTAAAAAAGTATACTAGCAAGTCATTATAATCCTTAGGATTCATTTCATTTCATTTCATGTTTAATCCAATTTTCAAACACTTTAAAATTTCATTCTTTTTATAGTATGTAGCCATTAGTAACTACTAGTAGAAGTAGACTAAAATACTCAGGAACCATCCCAACACCAAACATATATATCACTAAGTATTCTTCCAACCAAACACCAACATATAGGGCCCGAGGTGTTGGAATCTAATGTCTTTAGTATAACGATTACATCTATGTATTTGTAATTTTTCAAACAAATTGGTTTAATAAAACTCCATCATTATCATTAATATCTTTTGTATATTGTCCTCAAAGGTTTTTGCACTCAAAGAAAAATGAAAGCAAATTATTGTCTAACGTTTAACTAATACTAAGTTGCATTATGTGGTTGGATCATAATGTGAGAAGACATTTTGTATTAGTAGATAATCTAAACAAGTCTTTAGTCTAATCAAAATTGAGCAAGTCGATTGAAAGACTATTATGTCATCTATCAAGTCCAATTAGGGAGATACCTTATCTTGGGTATCACTGCGGATGACTCTCAGGATATCGAGATATTGATGAGACTGTCTGGACTGACAGTACATTGGACAAGATCCAAGTAAATTAAATCCTAAATTTATTTATAGGATTATTTACTTATAACATTCATAGTATGGCTTATCTAAATCTAGAGTAAGTGGTGGACTATGTGTGCATGACTCGTATACTTTGCTGTATTGATAGCCCAAGTTCAATTGGTAATAGAGTCGAAAGATGGTACGCTGGGTATATGACTTCTGTATGACATAGCTTCACTTACAATAGTGGAATTCATAGCCTAATAAAGGGTAAATGATATCCTCTCATCGGCATTACATGATAGATAAAAAGTAATGTGGCCACAGGTCATTTGTCTTAAAACAAATGATTTAATTACTATTTGTTTCTCAAAGATGTTAAAGACATCCTATGAGGGTAACACACGTATGACATGGTCATTGGATGAGCATATGATAAAATAGCTTTTGTACTGGTATATAGTAGGGAAAGCTTAGTCATGGTATTTTAGTGGAATGACTTCATGACTAAATAATATTGTAATTAATAGATGAATAGTCAGAACTTAATTACAAATTATTTGGTCCCTCCGTTAGCTCAGTATAACCTTGATGGTTTGCATTAAGTGATGAAATGGAAAAATGTGAAACAACAAACCAAGAGAAATAGATTTCATGTATCATTATCCGCAATGAATATGTTTTCTCTCTATAAACAAGAGATAACTTGGGGCTTAATTAATTGTTTTGAATTATTATTTAATTTATAATCAAATAATTGAAGTTTGAAATTGATATTAAATTAATTAAGTCATCATATTTTCATGAAAATAAGTTAATTAAATTAATTTACTCATAGGTTCTAATAATTAAAGTTGTCATGATTTAACAAAATTAGAATTAAGTTGAGAAAATAATTTAATTTAATGAATAAATAGTATTTTGGAGCATAGGAAATATTTTTATCGGGATTGGATAAATTACATGAGTTGGCTTAAGGACCAGATAACAAATATAATTGACCCGATGCATGAAGAGGCTTAATAGACCTAGTTTAAAAGAAAGGGGCGACAAGCCCTAAGATCCATAAGGAGTTGTCATCGCCTATTGTACCACAGTCCTAGTAGGAGTTGTGTTTTTGTAACAACCCGATTTTTAGTAAAACCAGAACAGTTGTTTTGGAACAACAAATTCGAGGTCAAAATAATTATTTTATTATTATTTTAATGTCAACATCATGATAGTATGATTGTGTGAAAATTTCGTTAAGAAAAAAAGGCCTAAATCGTGTAAAGTGTAAAAGTGGTGTTCTAATAGATATGGAACCTTAAAGTAGAGCTCCTTATGGGATAATTATCCCATGGAAGAGTTAGTGGATGATAAATGGCTTGGTATAAGTGTAATTATCAAATATTTTTAAGTTTAAATTAGTAAATATGTTTTTAATGTTAAATAAAATAAAATAAAATAAAATTATCATCTTTATCAAAGTTTTCTCCACCAAAATTGAAGTAAAAAAAAAGCTCTTTAGGGTTTTTCATTCAGCCATCTTCATTTCTTGCAATTAGGTATGATTTTTGTCCCTTTTTTAATGATTTCTATGTTGTTGAGATCGTTGCAGTTTAATCTAGCTAACCCAGGGCCTAATTTGCAAAATTGTTAAAGGTTTAGGGTTTTTCCATTGATGTATGCATGTGTATTTTTCATGTTTGATGATAGAAAATGTATGGTTGTTGTTAGATAAACAATATTTGTAAAGTGATTTTTGGTAAAATTGTCAATTAAATATTAAATTGAGAAATATGAAAATTTTGTGGTAGAAATGTGAAATAAATTAAAAATATGGGCTTCTAGGATAATAAGGGAAATTTGGCTAGCATGGGTAGGGACCTAATTGCATGAATTTTTATTTTTATGAGCTAAGGACTAAATTTTAAAGATGTTAAAATATTAGGGGCAAAAGTATAAATTTTCCATAATATGATTTTTGGGCTAAATTGAATAGAATGATAATTGAATAAGTTAAATTTGATATTATATAGATCAAGAAAAACAAATTTCGGATCTAGATCGAGAGAAAAACAAAGTATTGGACTAGTCGATCTATTTCGTCATTTTTGTGAATCGAGGTAAGTTCGTATGTTAATAAGCATTAATATAATTGTGTTTTAAATGCTTTATTATTGAATTTATTTCTGAATACGACCTTGCGGATATGTTCGACAAAGATTCGACAATGTGAAATCCCGGTTGAGCCTTAGGAATAGATTAGGATACAAATGACATGTCATTAGGGGTTATGTGTTTTGGGTGCTGGTTCATACGTTCTACCGGTGGCTGAGTTATTCGGCATGTGTTGTGGATTCTCGTCAGCTTGTGTGAGCAGCACTGTGTAGCTACGTCATGGCCGTCAGCTTGTGTGAGCAGACCCATTGATAGCTCGAGAATGAGTATTATATGATATATGAGATTGTGATAGCTTCGGCTATGTATTGGCACTTAGGATGTGAGATTCTCGAGTATCTGATATTATTCCAAATGGTTCAACAGGTATATCAAAGATGTGGATGACTATGAGATTGATACGAGTTGGTACAGGTATGTACATGAACCATACAAGCATTGAATCGAAGAAACTTGTGAAATTCATATCTAACCTTGTGAATGAATATGTGATAGATTTGTGGATCAGTATGAGTTATGTTATAATGTGTAAATTGCTTAAATTGTGTATGTATGGTAAGTTTTACTTTAAGCATATGAGCTTACTAATCTTTATAGCTTACTTTTGATGGGCTCGAAACTAACTATTATTTCAACAAAGGCAAGCGCACCTATCCAACAGTAGTATAGTTATGGTGAGTCCGGAATATCGTATCCTCAAAGACTAAAATTACTAGTAATAACTATCTTTTTATTATCTAACCTAATAATTAAGGGATTTATTTTTAATCTAAATTTACTAACTAATTTAACTAACTAATTGACTATGAACGTGACAGAGAGTGAATTGGGAAAATACTTTTGGACAACTTTATGAGATAGGCAATACCTAAGGAAGAATCCACCTAGACTTCTGATAAACCGTAATAGTAACATATTTTAGGCCCAAATTTAGCATGATTTTGGATGATTTAAGCCTTGAATTGTGTAATTTGGTGCTCTTAATCCTTTGTTTTCATATTTTATACTCAGAAGAGCACCGAATGATGAAAAGAACGGAAAATGGGCCCAAAACAGAGTAAATGGGCCATATCACGAAATCCACACAGCTTGGGCCCAAGACCACACGGCCGTGCCTCATCAACAGACTCGAACATGGCCTGACCACGATTTACACGGGCGTGTGCCATGGGCGTGTCCCTGCCGCGGCCAAGAGGAGTTTTACTCGGAATAGGATACTTGGAGGCAAAAAACACATTCCAAAGCCTATTCAAACACCCTAGTAGGAATTCTACTTGAATTAGGATACTTAGGGGCCAAGTAAGGCATCTCAAAGTCTATATAAACACCCAAGGGGGCAACTTGAAGAGAAGTTCGGCAGAAGCCTACTGCCAGGGCTTTAGTCAGGGGGCGTCCAGCTAGGCCAAAGAGGGCAGATTTGTGGGGATTTACTAGAAGATAGCCAGTTGATCCATCTCAAGAAGCCGAAATTATACTCAAGGCGGAGGATCTCTCCTTTAATTCCTTCAGGGGGTTTTAAGGATTTCTTATGTTTTGTTTTATCTTTTCTTCTGAGATGTTTTCTATTATTATTATGAACTAAACCCTCAGATACCTGAGGGGATGAAACCTAAGATGAATCTTGTTATCGTTTGCTGAACTATATGATAAATATTTGACTTGTTCTTAATTATGTGTTCTTAATTCTTGTTTTGATATTTCCGGGATATTAATTCAAGTACGATGTGCTTAGGTGGAGGAGCAAAAGTCCCTGCCTGAGAGTAGATCTAGCATAATTAAGCGGAGTTGATTGCACTCCTAGAGATAGGGTGACGAGATTTTGCCGGATTAGGGTGAAACCTAACATAGGAGTCCATAGATCGAGCTAATGCAATTATAGGGGTTTTAATTAGAAAGAGATTTCAATTAATCAACCTAGGGTTAGACGTTAGTCGCCTCGAGAGAGGGATTAATATAACTTAGGGAATCTTACGGATCAAGTCAAATGAATAAATCGTCTGGTTTAGAGTTAGATAACAAGTGAAGTCTAGGTGGATTCTTCCTTGGGTGTCGTCTTAATCAATTGGTTTTTCTTCAAAGTATTTTTCCCAATTTCATTCTTCTTTGTCTTAGAGTCTTTAGTTTAGTAGTTAGTTAGTTTTAGATTAAATAAAAATCACTTTAATTCTTAGGCTAAATAATAAAGAGAGAGTTAGTATTAGTACTTTTGGTTCCTTTGGGTTCGACATTCCGGTCTTGCCTTAACTATACTACTGTTCGATAGGTACGCTTGCCTCACATCGTTGTCATAGTTAGTTTCCAGGTTTGATCATTCTTTTTATAAATTTTAAGACTTTGACATCGCATAAAACAACGATCAAGTTTTTGGCGCTGTTGCCGGGGAACTGAAATATTAAGAACGCTTAATTTTTATTACTTTAGCCATATTTATTTTTTGCAATTAAATTTTTATTTTTGTTTTTTTTTTAATTTTTTTCTTTCACTCCTTTCAGGTACCTCTAGTTTATGACTAGAAGGAACCCGACAGGACCCCTACTTTACGACAGTGATATTGAAGGTACTGTTTGCAGAAATCGCAGAGAAATAAAGCGAAGCTTAAACTACATAGAAGAAGAGCAAGAAGTCAAAATTAATACTACAGAAGAGATGGCAGAGAATAATCTGCCACCTCCAGAGATGGCCGAACATCATGCTTCACGCACTATGTATGATTATGCTAAACCTAGTTTAACTGGAACTGAGTCTAGTATTGTTAGGCCTACTATTGCTGCAAATAATTTTGAATTGAAACCTAATACTAAACAGCTGATACAATAGTTTATTCAGTTTGATGGTTTGCAGGATGAGGATCCTAACACACACTTAGCGAATTTTCTAGAATTCTATGATACCTTCAAGATAAGTGGCGTTTCTGATCATGCCATCCGTCTTCGGTTATTTCCCTTTTCTCTGAGGAATAAAGCCAAATAGTGGTTACATTCTCTTCCACGAGGGTCAATCACTACATGGGATCAAATGACCGAGAAATTTTTATTAAAATATTTCCCACAGGCCAAAACGGCCAAATTGAGGAATGATATCTCTTCTTTTGTGCAGATGGATTCAGAGACACTTTATGATGCATGGGAGAGATACAAAGATTTGTTAAGAAGGTGCCCACACCACGGATTGTCTTTGTGGCTACAGGTGCAGACTTTTTACAACAGGGTGAACCCTTCAACAAGGCAACTAATCGATTCAGCTGCCGGCGGGACTCTGAATAACAAAACTCCTGAAGCGGCCTACGAGTTTATAGAGGAGATGTCATTGAATAACTATCAGTGGAAAGTTACAAGGATAAGGCCAGCCAAAGCAACCGGAGTTTTCAACATCGACGCAGTAACCGCGCTATCAAATCAGGTAGAGTTGTTACATGAAAATTTGATGGTTTATATGGTTCTTCGTAGGCACATCCAATTATGCAGTGCGAAACAAATGAAGGAGTGGCAAATCCTGAGTACTCACCCTACGGACAGGGCATGGAGAGCGAACAAATGAACTATATGGGTAACAATTTCCGATCTAACAATAACCCTTATAGTAATACTTATAATTCAGGTTGGAAGAACCACCCCAATTTCTCACGGGGTGGTCAAGGTCAAAGGCAACAACCATCCCAAAACTTCCAACAACAGCCCTACCCACAGGAAAAGAAATCGAACCTTGAAGAGATGCTGACAAAATTCATAGTAGCCTCCGAAACACATTTCCAAAATATGGAAACACGTTTCCAAAATATAGAAATGAAACTTGAGGCATTGACACAGGAGCTCAAGGATCAAATTGGGCAACTTACTAAGTTTCTGAAATACGATTAGAAAGCTTACCTAGGGAAAAGGAGCAAATTCAAGCCATAACAGCTCAAGATAGTGAAGTGTTAGACGAGCCCAATTTAAAGTAAGAGAATATGGTAGAGGAAGGTAAGGTTGAGGTAAGCCAAGAAAAGCCAAAATCGGTAATCAAAGAGTACCAACCTCGCATACCATATCCCGAAGCAATAAAGAGAGACGACACAGAGGAACAGTTCGATAAGTTTCTTAAACTTTTAAAGAAATTACATATCAACTTACCGTTACTTGAAGCTCTTTCGCAGATGCCAGATTCTAGGAAATTCTTAAGGGAGCTATTGACGAACAAACAAAAGATAGACGAAGCATCACATGTGGAACTAAACACAGTGTGCTCAGCAATGTTGCAAAATAAACTACCACAGAAATTAAAAGATCCAGGGAGTTTTACAATTCCATGTTTAATTGGTAGTTTATCTATTGATAATGCTTTAGCTGATTTAGGGGCAAGCATAAATGTCATGCCTTATAAATTGTTTAAACAACTAGGTTTAGGGAAACCCAAACAAACTAGGATGATCATTCAATTAGCTGATAAAACTATTAGAATTCCTAGGGGTATAATTGAAGACGTGCTAGTGAAAATTGATAAATTCGTATTCCCAGTAGACTTTGTCGTTTTAGACATGGATGAGGACAATAGTATCCCCCTTATTTTAGGAAGGCCCTTTTTAGCGACTACCAGGACTAAAATTGATGTCAGTGCAGGTGAACTCATACTTTGTGTAGGTAACGAATCAATCAGTCTTCAAGCTCTCGACTCAGCGAGGACATCGAGTAATCAAGGTGAGAACATTAATTCTATTAATAACCATTCGGTAAAACCTTCTTTTCAGGAAGCACCACAGAACTACACAACTGAGCCAGATCCTAGACCTCATGCCAACAAGGAAATAACCCATGAGGAACAAAGGCTTCAAATCGATGAACTAGACGAGTGGAAGACACACTTCAAGGAAAAATTAGGAGTATACAAAGCAGAACCAACGCCACTCCAAGGAACAAACAGATTTAAGATCGAAGATCAGGTACTGTTAGATAAAGCAGACCCTCGAATACCTCCTCCAGACCCTAATACAAACAAAGAAATCTCTTTTAGTGTACTCAATGTTTTCTCATACGGAACAGTCGAGGTAAGTAATCCTACAATCGGTACCTTTAAAGTAAACACTACTCGACGTGAATTTCACCATGATAATAGGATTGATAGCATGAGGAAGGACTTTCAACTCCTTAAACCACCATGAATATGTGAATGAGAGGAAAGTCTAGCTTAAGACTATAAACGAGCGCTTCTCGAGAGGCAACCCGAGCACTAACTCTACTAATTAGTTTCGTTTTAATTCTTTTCGTATTTAGGCGTAGGCTTCCATACCCACACGGCCTTGCACACGATCGTGGCCGTAGCCGTGTGGGCACCACAGGAAGGAACACGGGCGTGGGATGCATCTCTATTTAAACCCCCTTCTTCCTTTCTTTTTCTCGTTATCTTTCTTCTTTCATTTTTCATTATTTACTCTTATTTTTATTTTTATTGTTATTACTTCCTTCTTTTTCTCCATGGCATTTAGATTTAGCTTAGGATACAATAAAATCAGACCGGCTACTTTGAGGATTCAAGCCAAACGGCTCGAGGCACTCCCTACATTTCTCTTCATCCAAAATTCAGGAAATTTCACTTTTCTCCCTCTCTTTTGATTTTCTTACTATATGATCATTATCTACCTTTGTACATTGAGGGCAATGTACATCTTAAGTGTGGGGGGGTTAACTATAGTATTATTCTCAAATCCCTGAATGATATCTTATCTTAAAGTAAATTTTTCATATTATGATTAAAATGAAAATTCCTTTGATTGATGATTTTTATTGATATGTTTTGGATTTAAGTCATTGATAATTGTGCATTGATGATTAAACTTGAAGGATACGAGAGAATCAAGCATGATAAGTCTATTTTTCAAAAATTAAAAAGTTTGTTAGGTTGTCTACCTGAATCTGAATGTTGCCTTGAAATTTGAAATTTACGAGGTTGAAATCAAATACCCATAATTTCTGTGAGCTTTTGAGCCTTTTAGAGCATATATTCTTTTTCGTGCTCACTTTATTGATTATGAGTGCGTCAACATTGATTTGTTATTCTAGAACTTGCATTGATAATACATATCGAGACCACACCTTTGATTTGATATACAGAGATGATAAAGGCACCTAGGGTTTAACCCACTTACTCTACTAAAAGCCCTTTTATTGACCCCTAGTGAACCCCGTTGATCCTAACAACCCTTTTTATTGACTCACCCACTAATATTAACCCAAAACGCTTTGTATTTGTTATCACCGTTTCTTTTGACTACCCTTTTGTCGAGATTTGATTTAATTAGTTGCCTGACTATGATCTTTATTTCAAGTAGTTGAATTTATCCTTTATTACACATTTGACTTGTTCTTAAAAAAAATTGAATTATATTCATTATTAGTTGTGTGGTTGAATGAGCTTATATGTTTGAATGCCAATTATTGAAGAAAAAAGCTCATATTAGAGTATTATTATTAGTATGACAAATTTTCAATTGATGTAGTTATTCATTATTAGTTCGTTATTTCTAGTTAGGTAATTTGTTAGGTTAATCTCGATTCTAACCCTCTAATTCAGCCTATATCCATACCTTTGAACCTAAGCCCCGTTACAACACTGTAAAGACCTTTTGATTCGTGTATCATCTCATATTTTAGTGGTGGAGATTTGATTTTCATGCAAGCCTATGGGATTAACTTTTCATGTTCGACTTTTGAGTGCTTAATTCCGAACCTTAAACACTTCGGGTGGTTTGAGTGAATCTTTAGTGAGGATGTCAACTCTTGTCAATTTCGAATCAGAGGTAATTATTTAGGTGAGGGAAAACACCTAACGTTTTCAGGACTATAAATGTATGAATTTGATTGTTTGAATATTTAGAACTCTTTAAGTTGAATTATCCATGTATAAATTATCTATGAATTATGATGAAACACTATTGATGAATATTATGAATCAGGGAAGTTCGTTTTAATTGTGAGTTGAGAATTTTGCTTGAGGACAAGCAAAAGCTTAAGTGTGGGGGTATTTGATAAACAGTAATAGTAACATATTTTAGGCTCAAATTTAGCATGCTTTTGGATGATTTAAGCCTTGAATTGTGTAATTTGGTGCTCTTAATCTTTTGTTTTCATGTTTTATACTCAGAAGAGCACCGGATGTTGAAAAGAACGAAAAACGGGCCCAAAACAAAGTAAATGGGCCATATCACGAAATCCACACGGCCTGGGCCCAAGACCACATGGTCGTGCTTCATCAACAGACTCGAGCACGGCCTGACCACGATTTACACGGGCGTGTGCCATGGGCGTGTCCCTGCCGCGGCAAAGAGGAGTTTTACTCGGAATAGGATACTTGGAGGCAAAGAAACACATTCCAAAGCCTATTCAAACACCCTAGTAGGAATTCTACTTGAATTAGGATACTTAGGGGCCAAGTAAGGCATCTCAAAGTCTATATAAACACCCAAGGGGGCAACTTGAAGAAGTGTTCGGCAGAAGCCTTCTGCTAGGGCTTTAGTCAGGGGGCGTCCAACTAGGCCAAAGAGGGCAAATTTGTGGGGATTTACTCGAAGATAGCCAGTTGATCCATCTCAAGAAGTCGATATTATACTCAAGACGAATGATCTCTCCTTCAATTCCTTTAGGGGGTTTTAGGGATTTCTTATGTTTTGTTTTATCTTTTCTTCTGAGATGTTTTCTATTATTATTATGAACTAAACCCTCAGATACTTGAGGGGATGAAACCTAAGATGAATCTTATTATCGTTTGCTGAACTATATGATAAATATTTGACTTGTTCTTAATTATGTGTTCTTAATTCTTGTGTTGATATTTCCAGGATATTAATTCAAGTATGATGTGCTTAGGTGGAGGAGCAAAAGTCCCTGCCTAAGAGTAGATCTAGCATAATTAAGCGGAGTTGATCGCACGCCTAGAGATAAGGTGACGAGATTTTGCCGAATTAGGGTGAAACCTAATATGAGAGTCCATAGATCGAGTTAATGCAATTCTAGGAGTTTTAATTAGAAAGATATTTCAATTAATCAACCTAGGGTTAGACATTAGTCGCCTCAAGAGAGGGATTAATATAACTTAGGGAATCTTATGGATCAAGTCAAATGAATAAATCGTCTGGTTTAGAGTTAGATAACAAGTGAAGTCTAGGTGGATTCTTCCTTGGGTGTCGTCTTAATCAATTGGTTTTTCCTCAAAGTATTTTTCCCAATTTCATTCTTCTTTGTCTTAGAGTCTTTAGTTTAGTAATTAGTTAATTTTAGATTAAATAAAAATCATTTTAATTCTTAGGCTAAATAATAAAGAGAGAGAGTTAGTATTAGTACTTTTGGTTCCTTTGGGTTCGACATTCCGGTCTAGCTTTAACTATACTACTGTTCGATAGGTACGCTTCATTGAAATCTCTTTCTAATTAAAACCCCTATTGTCGCATTAACTCGATCTATAGATTCCCTTATAAGATTTGACTCTAATCCGGCAGATTTTCGTCGCCCTATTTCTAGGGTTGCAATCAACTCCGCTTAATTGTGTTGATCTTCTCTTAAACAGGGACTTTTGCTCCACTAAATAAGCACATTCGAATTGAATCAATAACCTGAATTATCAAAACAATAATAAGAACTCACAATTAAGAATAAGAACAAGTATTTATCTTATAAATCAAATAATAATAAGATCTGTCTTATGTTTCATCCCCTTAGGTATTTAGGGAATTTAGTTCATACTAATAGAGGGGAACATATTAGAATGGGGAAAACAACAAAACATAAGAAAACCCAAAAATTTCTAAAGAACTTAATGGGAGATCCTTCTCCTAAGCTGCTCCCGACGGCTGTCTTGGAGTATTTTCTGCCTACTACTCGGCCTCTATTCGACGTCCTGTCGACCTCCCCTTTTAGGTTGCCCCTAGGGTGTTCATATATGCTTTGAGATGCCTTTCTCGGCCCACAAGTAACCTTTTCTGAATAGAATTAAACCTAGCGACACGCCCGTGGTGGACTCCTTCGGCCGTGCTTGATCCTGTTCGCCACACACAGCTGTATGATCTGGCCGTGGTCAATAGTCTAGGCCGTGTGATTTCTGATGTAGGCCCATTTTCTCCCTTTTTGGCCCGTTTCTTGTTCTTTTCGACTCCCTAATCTCTCCTGAGTATAAAACATGAAAATAAGATATTAGGAGCATCGAATTTATCAAATCCAATGGAAAATATCCAAAATTAGGTCAAGCATGGGATTAAAATATGTGTAATTTATTGTTTATCAACTTTTTTTACTTTTTCGTGTTTTATAGTGAATATCGAAGCTTGCTCGGATTTGGGAGTCGTCGGAGATCTCACCATACTATCAAGCTATCACTTGGTACTTTTGAACTTATGTATTTGGTTATATGGCATGTATAGGAGTTTTGGTCATTATGGTATATATGTTGATAATGGATTTAGCCATTTGATTTGGCTTGTAAATGATAAGTGCTTGGTTATGTGTATAGCCATGTAATTTGGCTTATTTTGGTATGCTTGGTGATGTATATATATGTGCAAATCGCCTTTTGATATGTTGTGTATAATTGCTATATAGATGCTTGATGTGAATTGGTGTTTGGAGTTCCAAATGGTTGAAATTTGAGATTGGTATGCTTGTGGCTTTAGGAAAAGTGATGCATAATTGAAAGTGACCATATAGGTGATTTGTGATTGTGAAATTGGTATGAAATTGTATGGCTAATTGTGATAATTATGTGTCTTGTGGTTGATGGTATGGAATTAGCATGAATTAGGCTTGGTTGAGATTGGTTTGAATGCCTATTTATGCCATGTTATAATCCATTTGGTTTGTGTAGGTGAATGAAAGTTTGGGTGAGAAAGATGGCTTGGTAAATAGCCTATTTTAGTCCATACGAGCAGAGACACGAGCTCGTGTGTTAGTTGTGTGTGACACACGGTCAAGTGACACAGCCGTGTATCCTCTGGTGTTTAATTAGAAATTAAGTCAGTATACTCTACACGGTACAGCACACGAGCGTGTGACTTGTTCGTGTGGCATAAGTCAGTATACCCTATAGTTTTGGCACGGCTTGGAACACAGGCGTGTGTGGCCATTTCGAAGGGCACATGGGCTAGTCACACAAGCATGTGTGTTGGCCGTGTGACCCAAGTCAGTGAGTTACACGGGGTCGGACACAGTCTGGGACACGGCCATGTAATCCTATTTCGAATTTCTACACGGCTTGTGACACGGGCGTGTGTCCCCTGTATTTTGAAAAATTTTCTAAGTTTTCCAAAAATTTCCTGAGTTATCAGTTTAGTCTCGAACCACTTCTAATGCATGATTTGAGCATCTAGGCTCGTATTAGGGATAATGTGATTAATTATGAATTATTATTATTTAGATATGAAAAATGTATGAGAAATGTATGTTTATTTGTGTAATAAGTCTGGTAATGTTCCGTAACCCTATTTCGGCGATGAACACGGGTTAGGGGTGTTACATTTATTGGTTTTAGATCTACGGTTTAGTAAATTCCCGGACTAACGTAGCTTATGTGAAAGTCTAGCTATACATGTCATATATAACCTGTGATAGTGTGATATCTCTTGACAATTTAAAATCGTGTTTTCTTATAGTAATGGATCCTAATCGAGCAATGGTTGATGATGTTGAGAGTAATACGCCAGCCTCCATTCACGGAGTAGCGTAGTCTGAGTCGAGACCTGTATTGGGTAGTCATGGACGAGAGGCCAAAGAAGCCTTCTTCCAAATGATGAACGAATGGTTCACAGAGTTTATCCGAACTAATCCGGCTGCTCAGTAACCTCCACCCCCACCTATTCCCCAACCGGTTCCTGTAGCTCCTCTAGGTTTGGAACCTTTACGTTTAAGCAAGCCGCCTGTTGATAAAATTCAAAAATACGGGGTTGAAGAGTTTAGAGCTATCGTTGATGACGATCCTGAGAGAGCTGAGTTTTGGCTTGAGAATACGATCTGGGTATTTGATGAACTTTCTTGCACGCCAGATGAATGTGTTAAATGCGTTGTATCTATAACACCCCTCACCCGTATTCAATGCTGAAATAGGGTTACAGAGCATTACTGGACTTACAACACTTATAAACATACATTTCATATACAATTTAACATGTCAAATACAATTCAATCACAACCAATGATAGTGTCCCTTAATCGAGCCTACGAGGCCTTAAACATGCAATAGAAATGCTTCGAGACTAAACCGATAGCTCGAGAAACTTTTTGTGAAACTTAGAAAATTTTTGCTTCAAACAGAGGACACACGCTCGTGTCACATGCCGTGTGAAAATAGGGGGTACATACTGACCTGGGTCACACGGCCAACCACACGCCCGTGTGTCTAGCCCGGGTGCCCTTCGAATACATATCAATTCAACCTACTTTACTAAACATAATACATCTAATTCATCATCCAAAACCAATCCACATTAAACATATCTCAACCTGATCGTTGTTTTATGCGATGTCAAAGTCTTAAAATTTATAAAAAGAATGATCAAACCTGGAAACTAACTATGACAATGATTTGAGGCAAGCGCACCTATCGAACAGTAGTATAGTTAAGACAAGACCGGAATGTCGAACCCAAAGGAGCCAAAAGTACTAATACTAACTCTCTCTTTATTATTTAGCCTAAGAGTTAAAGGAATTGTTTATCTAAACTAAAATTAACTAACTACTAAACTTAAGACTCTAAGACAAAGAAGAATGAAATTGGAGAATAACTTTTAGGAAAAACCAATTGATTAAGACGACACCCAAGGAAGAATCCACCTAGACTTCACTTGTTATCTAACTCTGAACCAGACGATTTATTCATTTGACTTGATCCGTAAGATTCCCTAAGTTATATTAATCCCTCTCTCGAGGCGACTAACGTCTAACCCTAGGTTGATTAATTGAAATCTCTTTCTAATTAAAACCCCTAGAATTGCATTAACTCGATCTATGGACTCCCATATTAGGTTTCACCCTAATTCGGCAAAATCTCGTCACCATATCTCTAGGCGTGTGATCAACTCCGCTTAATTATGCTAGATCTACTCTTAGGGAGGGACTTTTGCTCCTCCACCTAAGCACATCATACTTGAATTAATATCCCGGAAATATCAACATAAGAATTAAGAACACATAATTAAGAACAAGTCAAATATTTATCATATAGTTCAGCAAACGATAACAAGATTCATCTTAGGTTTCATCTCCCTCAGGTATCTGGGGGTTTAGTTCATAAAAATAAAAGAAAACATCTCAAAAGAAAAGATAAAACAAAACATAAGAAATCCCTAAAACCCCCTGAAGGACTTGAAGGAGAAATCCTCCGTCTTGAGTATGATTCCGGCTTCTTGAGATGGATCAACTGGCTATCTTCGAGTAAATCCCCACAATTCTGCCTTCTTTGGCTTAGCTGGACGCCCTCTGACTAAAGCCTTCGGTTCCCGGCTTCTGTCGAACTCCTCTTCAAGTTGCCCCCTTAGGTGTTTATATAGACTTTGAGATGCCTTGCTTGACCCCTAAGTATCCTAATTCAAGTAGAATTCCTACTAGGGTGTTTGAATAGGCTTTGGAATGTGTTTCTTTGCCTCCAAGTATTCTATTCCGAGTAAAACTCCTCTTGGCCGTGGCAGGGACACGTCCATGGCACACGCCCGTGTGAATCGTGGCCAGGCCATGTTCGAGACTGTTGAATGAGGCACGGCCGTGTGGTCTTGGGCCCAGGCCGTGTGGATTTCATGATATGGCCCATTTACTCTGTTTTGGGCCCATTTTTCATTCTTTTCGTCATCCGGTGCTCTTCTGAGTATAAAACATGAAAACAAAGGATTAAGAGCACCAAATTACATAATTCAAAGCTTAAATCATCCAAAATCATGCTAAATGTGGGCTTAAAATATGTTACTTTTAAGGTTTATCACAACCAAATAAATACCTCATACCATAATAAACATTTGAGTATCATAATTCAAACATCAACCATAACACATGGCAATATACACAACAAACCACATAATTTCCATAAGTTATATCATATAGCTCAAAATACATTTCCATCAAACACACCAAAATGGCCAAAGCCTATACATGCTATATACCACATATACACAACTCAAAAGTACCAAAATAGATGTCCAATAGTGCGATGAAGTTCCTGACGATCCACGGTTCCGAGCTAGCTTTGATATACTATAAAACATAGAAGAAAATAAACAAAGTAAGCTATAAAGCTTAGTAAGTTCGTATGTAAATATGAGATAATCTCAACATTTATTAGCATTTCAAAACGGATAACATAATTAGCATTTAGAGCATTAATCAATGAGTTAACATATAGTTAAACCACATCGTAACTCATAAGTTCTCAACTTCTTCTAACACGTTACTTGAGCAGTTTTTCGTACATACCTGTACTGGTACTTATCTATCTCTCAACCATTCTCTTATCAAACCACTCCGGTTTATAAATACTTACGATACAAATTCATCAATTTTCCGATGCCATATTCCAACTATGGTCTTACATGTACATTGCCAATGCCCTGTCGTGGTCTTACATTCACATGCCATAACTCGATTATGGTCTTATTATTCGATTTGCCATAGCCTAGCTATGGTCTTATTCAGCAACTCGTATGCTTAAACCGTTTATTTAAATTCAATATCTCCAAGTTTAACTAATGGAACACATACAATCTCAATTCTATCCATCAATTAATCAAATGCACAATTAAGTTCAATTATACGAACTTACCTCGTGTACGGAAATGACGAAACGGACCGACTATTCAATTATTTTACTTTTTCCCCAATCTAGGTCTGAATTCCTCTTTTCTTAGTCTATAAGTAATCAAAATCAACTTATTTAATCAACTATTTATTCAATTTAAGCCAAAACACACATTAAGGATATTTTACACATTTCCCCTAAACTTTCACATTTTTTCAATTTAGTCCTTATTTCACAAAATCAAAAATTAATGAAATTCACCATAGACTCATGCTAGCTAAATTACCATAGTACCCGTATCAGTCCATATTTTTCATTTATTTCACATTCCAACCACACATTTTCAACATTTCACAATTTAGCCCCTAATTTGCATTTTCACTAAAAATCACTTAACAAAACTTGTTTAACTAACACCAAATATTCATAATCCATCAAGAAACTTCAAAATACACAAGTATTCATCAATAGCATCATTCAAAATCTTTAACATTTTTGCAAATTAGTCCCTGGGCTAGCTAGTACTAGCTACAACAATATCAAAAACGTAGAAATCATTAAAAACGAGACAAAAACCGTACCTTAATTGAGAAAAATGCTTTGGCTGAACCCTAGACCTCTTATTTTCTCAAGAATCGGTTTGGTTCTCTCTTGTTGAAGAAGATGAATACAAAATATCCATTTTGTTTTTTAAAATTTTCATGTTAATTATCAATTACCATATCAACCTTAATTATAAACCATTAATATCATCCAAATGATGTCTATTTATATCCACTCATGCCATTAATGGTATATTAAAACATAAGAACCTTTACTTTAAGGTTCTTTAGCTATTAGACATCTTTAGCTATAAAAACTCAAGTTTTACGCTTTACGGGATTTAGTCCTTTTTATCAAATTGACCATTCAAACGATAAAATTTCTTAACAAAATTTTTACATAATCACTCAATCATAATGTAAAAATTAAAATAATGATTTTGACTTCAGATTTGTGGTCTCGAAACCACTGTTCCGATTTGACCAAAAACGGGTTGTTACAACTCTCCCCCCTTAGGGATTTTCGTCCCCAAAAATCTTACCAATGAAAGGTTGGGGTACTGTTTTCTCATAGCTTCTTCGGGTTCCCACGTAGCTTCCTCGATCCCGTGTTTATGCCAAAGAACCTTCACTAGGGCTATGCATTTATTTCTCAATTCTTTGATTTCTCAAGCCAAAATTTTGATCAGTTCTTCGTTGTATGTCATATCAAGTTGAATCTCAATCTTTGACGGAGAAATCACATGTGAAGGATCCGATCGATATCGGCGCAACACCGGCACATGAAAAATATTGTGTATTTTCTCTAACTCAGCCAATAAGGCTAGCCGATATGCCACTAGACCTATTCTTTCGATGATCTCATACGGCCTGATGAATCTCGAACTCAATTTGCCTTTACAACTGAAACGAAGTATTTTCTTCCACGGGAATACTTTCAAAAACACTTTGTCACCGATTTGGATTTCAATGCCTTTTTGTTTCAAATCGGCGTAAGATTTTTGACGATCTGAAGCTACTTTCAAATAGTCGCGAATTTCTTTCACTTTTTCTTCGGTTTCTCTAACCAAATCAACCCGTGAATTTGTTTCTAGCTAAGCTCGGTCCAGTACAACTGAGTTCGACATTTACGACCATACAAAGCTTCATACGATGCCATCTTTATACTCGATTGAAAGTTATTATTATACGCAAATTCAACCAACGGTAAATATTTCTCCCAATTGCTTTTGAACTCTAAAACACAACATCTAAGCATATCTTCAAGGATCTGTATTACTCCTTCCAATTGACCGTCAGTTTGGGGATGAAAAGCTGTACTGAAATTCAAATTCATACCTAAAGTTTCTTGTAATTTCTTCCAAAATCGTGACGTAAATCTCGGATCTCTATCTGAAATAATTGAAACCGGTACACCGTGCAATCTCGCAATTTTGGATATGTACAATTCAGCCAATTTATCAAGTGAATATTCTGTACATATCAGAATGAAATATGCTGATTTTGTGAGTCTATCAACGACAACCCAAATTGCATCTTTCTTTTTTGGAGATAGGGGCAATCTCGACACAAAATCCATTATAACTCTATCCCATTTCCGCTCGAGAATCATCACAGGCTGCAGTAAACCTGATGGTACTTGATGTTCAACTTTGACTTGCTGACATATCAAACATTTAGAAACAAATTCTGAGATATCTCGTTTCATGCCAGACCTCCAATATAACTGTTTCAAATAGTTATACATTTTAGTACTTCCCGGATGTACAAATAAACAACCACTATGTACTTCGTTTAAAATATCCTGAATAAGCTCAGGATTTCTCGGTACGCAAATTCTACCTCAAAACATCAAACAATCATCAGATCCAATTTGAAACTCTGAATTAAAAGTCGACTCACACTGAACCCGTTTCACTGGTAATTCTTTATCACATTTCTGGGCTTCACCGATTTGCTGAAGGAATAATGGTCTCGCTTTCAACTCAGCTACAATCGAACCTTCATCAGACAAACTTAACTGTGTGTTCCTTGCACACAAAGTAAATAATGCCTTTATGCTCAGAGCATCAGCAACTATGTTCGCTTTTCCGGGATGATAATCAATTACTAGCTCATAATCTTTCAATAATTCAAGCCATCTTCATTGTCGCAAGTTCAAGTCTTTTTGAGTCATTAAATATTTTAAGCTCTTGTGATCTGTATAAATGTGACATTTCTTACCAAACAAGTGATGTCGCCAAATCTTTAACGCGAACATAATCGCAGCCAACTCTAAATCGTGCATCGAATAATTCTTTTCATGCGGCTTCAACTGTCTAGAAGCATAAGCTATAACTTTTCCTTCCTGCATCAATACACATCCCAGACTGTTCAATGATGCATCACTGAAAATTACGAATTCTTTACCCGACTCAGGCTGTACTAAAACTGGTGCCTTTTTCAATAATGTTTTCAACTGTTCAAAAATTTGTTGACACTTCTCAGACCATTCAAACTTTATATCTTTTTGAAGTAATCTAGTCAATGGTGTTGCAATCATAGAGAATTCTTTCACAAAATGTTGATAATAACCAGCTAGTCCCAACAAACTTCAGACTTCAGATACATTTATCGGAGGTTTCCAATCTATAATTGCAGAAATTTTGCTCGGGTCAACTTTAATACCGTCGGCTGAAACAGTATGCCCAGAAATCCAACCTCTCGGAGCCAAAACTCACATTTACTGAATTTTTCAAATAATTACTTGTCTCTCAAGGTCTGTAACACTATCCTCAAATGCTCGGCATGCTCAGACTCATCCCAAGAGTAGATCAAATGTCATCAATAAATACAACAGCAAATCTATCTAAATACGGTCTGAAAATCCGATTCATCAAATCCATAAAAATGGCAGGAGCATTAGTCAATCCAAAAGGCATAACAAAGAATTCATAATGTTCGTACCTCATTTTGACCGCTGTCTTCAGCACATCTGAGTCTTTAACTTACAACTGATAATAACCAGATCTCAAATCAATCTTTGAAAACACTGTTTCACCTTTCACCTAATCAAATAAATCGTCAATTCATGGTAAAGGATATTTATTCTTGATTGTCATTTTGTTGAGTTGTCGATAGTCTATACACATTCTCATAGAACCATCATTTTTCTTTACAAACAACACTGGTGCACCCCAGGGTGAGAAACTCGGTCTTGCAAATCCTCTGTCAGTTAATTCTTGCAACTAAGCTTTCAAATCTTTTAACTCTGTCGGAGCCATTCTATACAGAGCTATCGATATTGGTGAACTTCCCGGTACTAAATCAATAGCAAATTCAACCTCTCTGATCGGTGGCAAACTCAGTAACTCTTTTGGAAACACATTCGGATATTCGCCAACAACTGGTAATGATTCAATCTTTGTTTTTAACACTTTTGTATAAAGTACATATGCAATATATGCATTGCACCCTTTTCACATATTTTTTAGCTAACATCTACGAGATTACAGCTGGTAAACCTTTCAATTCATTTGATTCGATTCAGAGAGTTTCATTATTCTGACATTTCAACTCAATGGCCTTTCGTTTACAACTTACTATTGCATCATGCAACGTCAACCAGTCCATACCCAGAATAACATCAAACTCATCAAACGGTAACAACATCAAATCAGCCATAAAATAGTAACCCCAAGTCATTAACGGACAATTCTTCCAAACTTTATCAACCAGGACATATTTGTCTAAGGGGTTTGACACTTTTATAACAAACTCAGTAGAATCATTAAGTAAATTCTTACTAGACACTAAGTTCACACATATATATGAATGAGTTGATCTGGGATCTATCAATGCAACTACATCAATGTCATAAAGAGGGAATGTACAAGTAATAACATATGGAGTTGACGCTTCTTCGCGAGCACGAATAGCATAAGTTTTGGCAGGTGCTCTACCCTCGGATCTCACAGTAGTATCTCGTGTCGCACCTCTACCACCACTCACATTTCCAACATTACGGAATGATCTTCATCTCGCAGTAGTGTTGCTTTGTCTTGCAGTCTGAGATTTATCTTTCTCATCTAACTCGGGACAATCTCGAATGAAGTGTTCGTGAGAACCACATCTAAAAACAGGCTTTATCATTTAGTCTACACTTTCTAAAATGTAGTTTTCCAAATCGTCCATATTCAGGTTTATTCGATCTAACATTACCCACACTTGCCATTGACATAGCTGGAGTTTTTAAACCTGTAAATTGTTTCCCACGATCTCTATTAGAGTACTCCATCGATGCATTTGATCGGCTACGAATCTCGGGATTTCTTTGATGAAGAATGATAGGGTTTATTCATCAATCTCTTTCTCGAATCTCTAGCTTTAGAATTAGCCTTTCTCTTTTCTTTGCCCAGTTCTTCATCTTTGTAGGCACGCTCAACTAACACAACAAATTCTTTTAAATCCAATATCCCGATCAGAAGTTTAATATCTTCGTTTAACCCATCAACAAGCCACTTGCACATTATCCCTTCAGTCAAAACATACTCTCGGGCATATTTACTTAATTGTACAAATTCTCTCTCGTACTCGATTACAGTCATGCGACCTTGTTTTAGTTCTAAAAACTCTTTATGCTTTTGATCTAGAAATAGTTGACTTATGTACTTTTTCTAGAACTCAGTTTGAAAGAAATCCTAGGTGACTCTTTCTGTCGGCACCAAAGATATTAATGTATTCCACCACTGATATGCGGTGTCTCTCAAAAGAGATATAGCACACTTTAAACATTCAGCTGGCGTGCAGGAAAGTTCATCAAACACTCGAATTGTATTTTCAAGCCAAAACTTTGCTCTCTCAGGATCATCATCAACATTAGCCCTGAACTCTTCAGCCCCATGCTTACGAATTTTATCGACTGGTGGATTGTTTAATCATATTGGATCAATAACTTGAGGAACTATGGGGATTGGTTGAGGATTTGGCAGGGTGGAGGTTGTTGAGTAGCCGAACTTATCCGAACATATTGAGTGAACCACTCGTCCATCATCTGGAAAAAGGCTTCTTTAGCCTCACCTTCGTGACTACTCGACACGGGTCTAGATTCAGAAGGTGTTATCCCTTAAGCGAGAGCTGGCACATTACTCTCAACATCATCTGCTACAACTCTTTCAAGATCTATTACTATACGAAAACATAGTTTATAATGTCAAGATTCATCACACTATCACAGGTTATATATGGCATGTATAGCTAGACTCTCACACATGCTATGTTAGTCCTAAAATTGACTAAATCGTAGCTCTAATACCAATAAATGTAACACCCCTCACCTGTATTCAACGCCGGAATAGGGTTACAGAGCATTACCAAACTTACAACACTTATAAACATACATTTCATATACAATTTATCATGCCAAATACAATTCAATCATAACCAATGATAGTGTCCCTTAATCGAGCCTACGAGGCCTTAAACATGCATTAGAAATGGTTCGGGACTAAATTGATAGCTCAGGAAATTTTTTGTGAAACTTGAAATTTTTTGCTTCAAATAGAGGACACACGCCCGTGTGGACAGGCCGTGTGAAAACAAGGGGTACATACTGACTTGGGCCACACGGCCAACCACATGCCTGTGTGTCTAGCCCGTGTACCCTTCAAAGTGGCCACACACGCCCGTGTGTCAAACCGTGTATTAGGTCGTGCCAAACCTGTAGGGTATACTTGTAACAGTCTGAATTTGACCCTAATTAGAACGGTGGTTTTGGAACCACGAATCCTAGTGCGAAAAAAATATTTAAATATTATTTTTTGTGATTAATTATGTGTGAATTAGCATGTGTGAAGGTTTCGTATAAAAATTTGATTGTTTGTGTGCTTAATTAGACAAAAAAGACTAAATCGTGTAAATGGTAAAAGTAGCCGTTTATTAAATTAAGTGGCTAAATTGATTTGTCTTCTTTTGTAAGTGTATTTAAGTTGCAAATTCACCTTTTTGCATGTAAGTGGCCGGCATAAGGTTATAATTTCATGTTAATATGTTTTTATATATTATATAAATATAAGTTAAAATGTTATAAAATATGTTAATAATATTATAATAAAAGACATGTGTTTCATTATTCTTCACCGAAACTAAAGAAGAAAAAGAAAGAAAAACATAAGCAAAGGTTCGGCCATGGTTTTGGTCTAATTAAAGGTTAGTTTTCGATTCGTTTTTGATAATTTCTACGTTTTTGTAATCGTTGCTTTGAGAGCTTTAAAACCCATATCTCAATTTCATGAATTGATGATGTTTGTGTAAAATGCCATTGATGCTATGTTGAGTTTTATGATGTTTTATGGTGTTAAATGATAGATATATAATTGATGAACATACTTTGTTCTTGAATTTTTGATGAAATTAGCTAAATAGGGCTAAATTGAGAAAATAAATTTTTGAGGGGCTAAATTGCAAAATTGTAACATCCCCAAACCCGGCCCATTCGTTACGACCGAATCTGGTTATGTTATTGCGGAAACCGTTTGCAAAATCCTTGACTTTAGAATAAAACTTGAAAATTTGTTAACTTTGAAAATCATGTCCACTTAAAAATTAAGTAAATAATATAAGTTTGTTGAAAATTTCTGAAATAAAATATTATTATAAGTATAATATGAATCTTTTATGAAAATATTTTTTTAAGTATAGTATTAACTTCAACCATCATAAATAGAGTACTTTAAATAAAAAGGGGCCCTTATTACATCAAATAAAATTCCAAAATACTGATAATATAAAGTACGTAAATAAAGTAAAACATCTTCTGCACGAAAATCCCCTTCTGCATGGGCCACCTTGTATCTACTCCAACCCGGTCCGATCAACATGTCACCTGCGATGTTTGAAAATAATTGGGTGAGTCATAATGACTCAGTGTGTAAGTTAACCACTGAAATCCACCCACATGCTAGTCACATAATATCCCAATTATCAAATGCAACAAGTAATATATATACTCATTTAACAATTACCACAATCAAATCATACTCAAATACTGGGCTAGGCCCTTATCTCAATAAACCACATACCAGTTGGGCTTGGCCCATCTCCACGTATGTTCCCAAAACATACCTATCCACATGTCATATTGGGCTTGGCCCATTACCATATCTTTTCATAACGGAGCAATGCAACATGCAACCCAACCCAATCCTAAGGTCCATCCGCTACACACCCCCTTAGCCAGCCTACCACACACCAGGGGACTATTGAGTCACCCTCTCCTTTTCCCTCCAAAAAGGCAACCAATGCCATCCTCGATGTAGCGTATAGCTAACATCAAACCACGATGGAGCACACAGCAATCCATCAAGCCACGATATGGCATAAAGCCGATATCAATCAAGGTAACCACGCGAACTAAATCGCAAAGATCCACAACGCAACCTCAGTCAGCGCCAATCCACGATGTAGCACAAAGCTGACATCAACCACGTATTCGAAGTACACCCGTACCTTCTTTTCAAAAAAACCCACCCATGCACATGTAACGTGATATAATGACAAGGTGATGCATGAGCATGTCATTCACACAAATATAGGCATACAATCATATTTAAATCAGTGATCACATAGTAACAAGTTTGCCACTAACCTGGTCATCGTCATACCCCTTAAGGGTACCATTTTCACATTTAACTGCACTTGTTAGCAAACATATAAAATAGGCAAATATCACGCAAATCCCGGAAACAATGGCTAACTACACACCTTATAACCTGAAGTTCTAAACCCTCGATTTCGACGCTATCGCTTAGCGAGACTACAGCTATCTGCCTAACGTTTTCTGCTGCACGTCCACACCCCGGTGGCCAATCCCGAACTGCCGAGACGGCTCTTTTCTTAACTTCGGAACAGGGACTTTCCCTTTCCCTTCTTGACTGGTATTGGTCTCCATCAAAAAGCTTAATCAGAATCACACCATTAATCAACAAGTCATAATCTACTTATTAATGAGTCTAGGTCACTTACTGATATCCTTACCGAAATAATCTGAGATCCCGAAGGCTTCCTTTGCTCTTGTCGATATGCCCCTAAAAAGAACATAGCCACTCTTCGGTCAACACAATATTACATAATAAGGCCTAAGGCCGAATATCAAACCACTTACCCCTTTAACTGAATCCCGAATCACCAATAGAATTGCCGAAAATCCCTGTTACAAGACTATTAGAATCGGCTGTAACAAAATCCATGGAAAGGCCCCTTTGACCGAATAGCACCTAACCCTTACCTTGAGTAGCCGAATCTGAACAGCCCCTAAGTGCTCCCTTGCGTTGGCCTACAACGAAAGAACGCATCAACATGGTCCTAAGGACATTCAGCCATACCCAAAAACTAAGGCCAACCATTCGGTTTTGGCCACAACACAAAGTACTCAAATCAATCGTTAAGACCGAACACCTACCTTTCCTTAAAATAAATGGAGAAGAACTAGGAGAGATCGCCCTTGCTAGAATTCGCCCAACCGCACTAGGATGCCAAGGATTTCAACAATGGTGCTTAGTATTAAAAGAGTTTCGGCTTAGTCTAATGATTAGAGAATCAAAGTTGAAGGAAATAAAAAGGTATAGAAATAAAGAGAGTGAAAGGAATTCGGCCATGTAAACAATGATGGGGAGGTTTTGGTTTTAAGAAAAAGAAGAAAATAAAATATGAATTGGTTGACTACAACTTTCGGCAAAACTAAAAGAAAATAAAATAAAAGAATAGGGAGAGGGAGTAGAAGAAAAATTTGGTACAAGCAATTAAAAGGAGAGACTAAAAAAAAATATGCAAAAGGGTGTTTCCCCTATTTATAAAATTCGGCCACTACCCGAATGGAGAACTCAAGATTCGGCCAACTCCTACTAATTCAAACTAATTGAATTAGTTCAATTCAAAAACAATTTGAATTGCTCCACCATTATCCCACTTATCCACATAAATAAAAAAAATAAAATAAAATAATAATAATTATCCTACAATTATCCTACCACTTATCTAAAAAAAAAACAAAAGAATAATCTAATACTTATCTCCTTCAGCCGAATTTAAACAAAATTAATCCTAATCTTATCCCATTTGAAGCCCCCCCATGTGCCGTCCAATACCCCAATCGGCAGCAAAAAGAGAAACCATTCCACCTACAGTCCCCAGGATTCGAACATAGGACCTGGGGGAACCCAGCTGCCAAGTAGCGCCCAGGCCACTTGGGCCACCTTGATTTTTATGCTAAAAACCCCAACAATTATTCTTAACACCTACCTTCTTCAGCCCATCACCAAAAAGCAAAATAAAAACGCCCCAAATGCAGCTCCAACCCCTCGAACCCGCGCTCTCTCCTCCCTACAGCGCCTAAGTAGCGCCTAAGAGCCACTCTGCCACTGGACTTCCATGTCCATCAAACCTGCCCTTTTATTTTAAGGCCTACATAGCCCAGTCCCCTTGACGCAAAAATAAAACAAAAATTGCTGCCGCTTGGACTCGAACCCAAGCCCCTTAGGCGCCACCTTCCAAAGCCTTAAGTAGAGCCTCTATGCCACTTTGCCACATCCTTCCTTGCTTCCTAAACTCCAGAAAAATATTTTAAGGCCTTCGTGCCCCATTTCCCCTTTTTACACTAAAAAAAATAAAAATTTTCCAAGGCTCTTCCTTTTCCATCCAAGCATTCCTAAACCTCTAAAACACATCCAAAAACACCCAAAACCCTTCCAACACTTAAATTATACCCGAATTACCTAGCCCCTAAACCAGGGTGTTACAAAAATAAATAAAATGTATGACTATATTGAATATTCGGCCTAACTAGGTTGTTGTGAGATTTTGCTTAATTTGTATTTTGTACAAATAGAACTAAATTGTAATAGTGCGAAATATTAGGAACAAAATGGTAATTTTCCCATTTAGGTGTTTTTGGACTAAATTGAAATGAAATGTGTTTGAATGAGTTTAATTTGAATATGTTTAGATCAAGAACAAAGAAAAAAGGACTTGGATCGGGGAAAAGCGAAAGTTATCGAATAGCCGGTTCTTGTCGTCCGACGCTATTCGAGGTAAGTCTATAAGCAATTTAATACCGTTAATATCGGTTATAACCTTGATTACATGTTGAATTATGAATTTATAAATGTGAATTTGGCCAAAGCCGAATGTGGTAAGTGATTTAATAATGAAATGTAGTTAAATTTTAATTGAGTTGATATGTTAAAGTGGTATGCATTATGTGTGATTTATGTGATTTTTGGTAATATGTAATGTGTATGAGATGGTAATAATATTGATATTCGGGCTTCGAGCCTAGCAGGCCTTGTGCCGGTGAAGTGTATCGGGCTTATTGCCTAACAGGCTAAATGCCGGTAATTAAATTTCAGACCTCGGGTCTAGCAGGCTTAGTGCCGGTGTGTATTTTAGGCTTTGTTTCCTAGCAGGCTTAATGCCGGTGATTTATTATAAATAGAGGACTCATGGATCATTAATAAGGTGGAATGTAATTACTGCAAATACGCTAAATGCTCAGGTAAGTATAAGCTTCACAGTTGCAAGGAATAAGGTAAGTTGTTATATTACTATTTGAAGTGAGTAATATGTGATATAGTTGAAGTATTTATATAAGATTTTAATATATGCATTTGGTCTTACAAATAATGAGCATGATATATTGGAATTTAATCTTGGTTGTGCCTTTGAGATTCGGCCATATGTGTAAATGCTATATGTTAGGGTAAATGGATATGTTTACATATGTGTATGATTGATTATATGTGGTTAATATGTATATTGTACTCACTTGATTTGGTTATATGTGGATACATATTACTTTTATGTGTATTCGGTGAGTTTGCACAAATAAGGTGAGATAAGGATATTTTGAGGTTATCAAGAAAAGGGTATTAGCATTCGGCATTAATAGATAATTTAAGTACTAAGCTTCGAATATGATATTAAATTTGGATTTGGAAATGTTTGAATGATCATTTGATTTAATACTTTTGCTTAAGACTTACTAAGCTAGTTAGCTTACTTTGTGTGTTATGTTTTCACTTTGTTTTATAGATTTTGTTCCAACTATGAGCTCAGGGGATTGTCAACGAAGTCATCCACACTATCAATTTTACTTTGGTACTTTTGAGTTTGAATTTTGGGATTAAAGGCATGTATAGGCTAGACTATGTTTGAATTATGAAATTTGTTCTTGTATATATATATTATAGCCATGCGAAAATGGCTTACTTTTAATGTCATTTGTTTGAATGTTCTATGTCCTTATTCATGTTATGTGGTTTATTATGTTTGGATTATAAGTACGGTTACCATGTGAGTTCTTTATAAGCATAAATATATATATATATATATATATAAATGAGTATATGTCATGTTGTATATGTTTTGATATTAGGTGGTCAATTTGGTAGTATAAGGTTAGATTTTATTTATGTGTATAATGTGATAGACAAATTGATTGCAGAATTGCCACATTAATTCAGTTATTTATTAGTGAAAATTTCCTAGGACTAGGTAAGCATTCGGTCATATAATAGGATGATTTGGTTTGATCACATGAGTATGTTATAAACATGTTTCAATAGTAATATGATTGATTAGTGATTTAACAAGCATGCTTTTATATGGCTAACATTAGTAAATTGAGTAGTGCATGAATTGAGCTTAATTTTTATTTGGTAACTTGCTAGCCGAATAGAGCATAGTATGAATGGCAAAGTATGTACATGACCATGCTTGAATGGTTCATTTCGATGTAGTTGAATGCGCATGAGATTTTAATGTTTAATGAAATAAGCTTGATGATAACATGGAGTTGTTAATGCTATATTTGCTTATGGACATTAAGCTGTGTATAAGCATTCCAATGAATTATGAAGGAAGTTGTTTAATTTATGTTAGGTATCCGAATATTATTAAGGTGATGTACGTAAGACTCGAGTTATGTGTCTTGTAAAGCATGAATATATATATATGGTATAGCCATGTGGCATGTTATTCGTTCGAAAATATGATTATATACATGGTATGAATTGGGTAAATTTTGAGGTATGATCCTATGTGTAACATGAGTCTGAATGTATATTTGATATTTAAGTAGCTATATGCTTTATTTTTGTATATACATGAATATGTCTTGTGTGAATGTTCGAATTTGTACTTGTGATTGGTAAAACCTTTTGACCCTAATCCGGCGACAGATACGGGTTAGGGGTGTTACAATACAAACTTTGCAACACGGCCAAGTCACACGCCCGTGTGCTAGGCCGTGTGCCAATTAAGGGGTATACTGACTTGTACCACACGGTCGATCACACGCCCGTGTGTGAGACCGTGTGGAGAATACTGACTTCATTTTAAATTCAACACCAGGGGACACACGACTGTGTAACCTGACTGTGTGTCACACACGGCTGAGACACACGCCCGTGTCTCTGCCCGTGTGGACAAAAATAGGCTATTTACCAAGCCAATTTGCCACCCATCTTTGCATATACCTACATAACCCAAATAGTACCAATTCAAGACACAAATATGCAGCCAAAGGTCATCAACCAATACACAATTCATACTATATCTATTTCCACCATTTCAATACTCAATTCAATTCCATTTACCTATTCAAATACCTATCAATTCAACCTACTTTACTAAACATAATACATCTAATTCATCATCCAAAACCAATCCACATTAAACATATCTCAACCAAATAAATACCTCATACCATAATAAACATTTGAGTATCATAATTCAAACATCAACCATAACAAATGGCAAAATACACAACAAACCACATAATTTCCATAAGCTACCTCATATAGCTCAAAATACATTTCCATCAAACACACCAAAATGACCAAAGCCTATACATGCCATATACCATATATACAAAACTCAAAAGTACCAAAATAGATGTCCAATAGTGCGATGAAGTTCCTGACGATTCCCGGTTCCACGCTAGCTTCGATATACTATAAAACATAGAAGAAAATAAACAAAGTAAGCATTAAAGCTTAGTAAGTTCATATGTAAATATGAGATAATATCAACATTTATTAGCATTTCAAAACGGATAACATAACTAGCATTTAGAGCATTAATCAATGAGTTAACACATAGTTAAACCACATCGTAACTCATAAGTTCTCAACTTCTTCTAACACGTTACTTGAGCAGTTTTTCGTTCATACCTGTACCAATACTTATCTATCTCTCAACCATTCTCTTATCAAACCACTCCGGCTTATAAATACTTGCGATACAAATTTATCGATTTTCCGAAGCCATAGTCCAACTATGGTCTTACACGTACATTGCCAAGGCCCTGCTGTGGTCTTACATTCACATGTCATAACCCAGTTATGGTCTTATTATCCAATTTGCCATAGCTCAGCTATGGTCTTATTCAGCAACTCGTATGCTTAAACCGTACAATTAAATTCAATATCTCCAAGTTTAACTAATGGAATACATACAATCTCAATTCTATCCATCAATTAAACAAATGCACAATTAAGTTCAATTATACGAACTTACCTCGTGTACGGAAATGACAAAACGGACCGACTATTAAATTATTTTGCTTTTTCCATGATCTAAGTCTGAATTCCTCTTTTCTTGATCTATAAGTAATCAAAATCAACTTATTTAATCAACTATTTATTAAATTCACCATAGACCCATGCTAGCCAAATTACCATAGTACCCCTATCAGTCTATATTTTCATTTATTTCACATTCCAATCACACATTTTCAACATTTCACAATTTAGCCTCTAATTTGCATTTTCACTAAAAATCACTTAACAAAACTTGTTTAACTAACACCAAATATTCATAATCCATCAAGAAACTTCAAAATACACATGTATTCATCAATAGCATCATTCAAAACCTTTAACAATTTTGCAAATTAGTCCATGTGCTAGCTAGTACTAGCTGCAACGATCTCAAAAACGTAGAAATCATTAAAAACGAGACAAAAACCGTACCTTAATTGACAAAAGTGCTTTGGTTGAACCCTAGCCCTCTTTTTTTTACTAAAGAATCAGTTTGGTTCCCTCTTTTGAAGAAGATGAATACAAAATATCCATTTTGTTTTATTTAATTTTCATGTTAATTATCAATTACCATATCAACCTTAATTATAAACCACTAATATCATCCAAATGATGTCTACTTATGTCCAACCATGTTATTAATGGTGTAATTACAACATAAGGACCTTTACTTTAAGGTGCTTTAGCTATTAGACACCTTTAGCTATTAGAACTCAAGTTTTATGCTTTACGCGATTTAGTCCTTTTTATCAAATTTACCATTCAAACGATAAAATTTCTTAACAAAATTTTCACACAGTTACTCAATCATAATATAAACATTAAAATAATAATTTTGACTTCAGATTTGTGGTCCCAGAACAACTGGTCTGATTTGACCAAAAACGGGCTATTATAGTATCGCTTCTGAGAGATATTGCATATTAGTGGTGGAATACTTTGATATCCGTGGTACTGAGAGAAAGAGTCATGTGGGAATTCTTTCAAACCAAGTTTATAAAGAAATACATCAGTCAGCGGCTTATCGATCAAAAGCACAAAGAGTTTCTGGAGTTGAAACAAAGTCGAATGTTTGTGACTGAGTATGAAAGGGAATTTGTGAGACTCAATAAATATGCTCGATAATGTGTCTTCACTGAGGCAATTATGTGTAAGTGATTCAAAGACGGGTTGAACAAAGACATTAGACTTTTAGTCGGGATTCTGGAATTGAAAGAATTTGTTGTGTTAGTAGGTAGAGCTAGCAAAGCCGAGGAACTTGGTATAGAAAAGAGAAAAGCTAATTTGGAGGCTAGAGATTCAAGAAAGAGGTCAATGAGTAAACCCTATCACGATTCATCAAAGAAATCACGGGATTCGTATAATCGTTCGACAGCTTCAGTGGGGTATTCTAATAGAGATCGTGGGAAGCAATACATGAGTCCTAAAGCTCAAGCCACATCAGTATCGAGCGTGTATAGTGTTAGACCCAACAAACCCGAGTGCCAATAGTGTGGAAGACGGCATTTTGGAGACTACTGGATGAATAACAAATCTTGTTTCAAATGTGGCTCACTAGATCACTTTATTCGGGATTGTCCTAAGTTAACCGAGAAAGATAAATTTCAGAATGCAAGATCGACCAACACAGCTGCTAGAGGGGAACCACCTAAAAATACGGGAAATGTGACTAGTTGCAAATGTGCGAAAAAGGACTCTGCTGTAAGATCTGAGGCTAGAACGCCAGCTTGAGCTTACGTTATTCGCGCTCGCGAAGATGTGTCGTCACCAGATGTTATCACCGGTACATTTTCTCTCTATGACACTAATGTAATTGCCTTGATTGATCCTAGATCAACTCATTCATATATCTGTATGAACTTAGTGTCTAGTAAGAATTTACCTATTGAGTCTACTGAATTTGTGATTAAAGTATCAAACCCCTTAGGCAAGTATGTCCTAGTTGATAAAGTTTGCAAGAATTGTCATTTGAAGGCTCGGGGTTACTATTTTTCGACTGATTTGATGCTTTAACTGTTTGATGAATTTGATGTGATTCTGGGTTTGGATTGGCTGACTTTGCATGATGCTATTGTAAATTGTAGACGAAAGACTATTGAATTGAAATACCATAATAACGAAATTCTTCGAATTGAATTTGATGAGTCGAATGAGTTGCCTGTTGTAATATCGACGATGTTACCTCAGAAATATGTGAGGAAAGGTTGTGAAGCTTATCTTGCTTATGTACTGGATACAAAAGTGTCTGAATCAAAGATTGAACCAGTACCAGTGGTTTGTGAGTATTCAGATGTGTTTCTAGAAGAATTACCTGGGTTGCCACTGATCAAAGAAGTCGAGTTTGCTATTGAATTAGTACCAGGAATATCACTGATATTGATAGCTCCATACAGAATAGCTCCGACAGAATTGAAAGAGTTAAAAGCTCAGTTGCAAAAGTTAACCGATAGAGGTTTTGCGCGACCTAGTTTTTCACCCTGGGGTGCACCAGTTCTGTTCATAAAGAAGAAAGATGGATCGATGAGACTGTGTATTGATTATCGTCAGCTCAACAAGGTTATGATTAAGAATAAGTATCCTTTGCCGAGAATCGATGATTTGTTCGATCAGTTGAAAGGTGCAACGGTATTTTTGAAGATTGATCTGCGATCTGGTTATTATCAATTGAGAGTTAAAGATTCGGATGTACCAAAAACTGCATTCAGAACAAGGTACGGGCATTATGAATTTCTTGTTATGCCATTCGGTTTAACTAATGCTCCTGCAGTTTTTATGGATTTGATGAATCAAATATTTAGACAGTACTTGGACAGACTTGTTGTTGTATTCATTGACGGCATTCTAATATATTCCCGAGATGAGTCTAAGCATGCTGAACATTTGAGAATTGTTTTACAAACATTGAAAGACAGGCAACTGTTTGCTAATTCAGTAAATATGATTTTTGGCTCCGAGAGGTTGGATATTTGGGGCATATTATTTCAACGGAAGGTATACGAGTTGATTTGAGTAAGATTTCAGCAGTTGTTGACTGGAAACCACCAAGAAATGTGTCTGAAGTCAGAAGTTTTCTGGGATTAACTGGCTACTATCGACGTTTTGAAAAAGGGTTCTCAATGATTACTACACCGATGACTCGATTGCTAAAGAAAGATGTGAAGTTTGAATGGTCCGAGAAATGTCAACAGAGTTTTGAACAGTTGAAAGCATTGTTAGCTGAAGCACTAGTTTTAGTTCAGCCTGAGTCGGGTAAAGAGTTTGTGATTTTTAGTGCCGCGTCATTAAACAGTTTGAGATGCATTTTGATGCAAGAAGGCAAAGTGATAGCATATGCTTCTAGACAATTGAAGCCGCATGAAAAGAATTGTCCGACATATGATTTAGAGTTAGCTGCTATTGTATTTGCATTGAAAATTTGGCGACATCATTTATTCGGTGAGAAGTGTCATATCTTTACTGATCACAAGAGCTTGAAGTATATAATGACTTAGAAAGATTTGAATTTACGACAACGAAGATGGCTCGAGTTGTTGAAAGATTATAAGTTAGTGATAGATTATCATCCGGGAAAAGCGAATGTAGTCGCGGATGCTCTGAGTAGAAAATCTTTATTTGTTTTGCGAGCGATGAAAACACAGTTAGCTTATCTGATGATGGTTCGATTTTAGCTGAATTAAAAGCTAAACCGTTATTTCTACAGCAAATTTGCGAGGGTCAAAAATGTATAATGAATTGCAAGCTAAAGGAGTACAATGCAAGTCGACTACTGATTCAGACTATCAGATTGGATCCGATGATTATTTAATGTTTCAAGGTACAATTTGTGTACCAAAAAATTTCGGGCTTATTCAGAAAATCCTACACGAAGCACACAATGGTTGTTTATCTGTTCATCAGGGAAATACTAAAATGTATAATGATTTAAAACAGTTGTACTGGTGGTCAAGGATGAAACGAGACATTTCAGATTTTGTGTCGAGATGCTTGGTTTGTCAACAAGTTAAAGCTGAACATCAAGTGCCTTCAGGACTACAACAGCCAGTGATGATACCAAAGTGGAAATGGGATAGAGTTACAATGGGTTTTGTATCGGGATTACCCCTATCTTCGAAAAAAAAGATGTTGTCTGGGTTGTTGTTGATAGACTGACGAAATCAGCGCATTTCATTCCTGTACATACAAATTTTTCACTTGAGAGATTAGCTTAATTGTACATCTCTGAGATTCTTATATTGCACCGGTGCCCATTTCTATTATTTCGAATAGAGATACAAGATTTACATCGCAATTTTGGAAGAAATTGCAAGAAGCTTTGGGTACGCGGTTGAACTTTAGCACTGCATTTCATCCTCAAACCGACGGTTAGTCTGAGAAAGTGATACAGATTCTGGAAGATATGCTTCGTTGCTGTGCTTTAGAGTTTGAAGGCAACTAGGAAAAAAAATTTACCGTTGGTTGAATTCGCGTATAAGAACAGTTTTTAATCGAGCATAAAGATGGCACCGTATGAAGCATTTTATGGTCGTAAATGCTGAACTCCATTGTACTGGATCGAGCTTAGTGAGAAAAAGATTCAAAGGGTTGATTTGGTTAGAGAGACGGAAGAGAAAGTAAAAGTAATTCGCGACAGTTTAAAAGCAGCTTCAGATCGATAGAAATCGTATGTGGATTTGAAATGCGAAGACATTGAATTTCAAATCAGAGATAGAGTATTTTTAAAAATATCTCCGTGGAAAAAGATTCTTTGTTTTGGTTGCAAAGGAAAATTGAGTCTGCGATATATCGGGCCGTACGAATTTATTGAAAGAATAGGACCAATGGCATATCGGCTAGCTTTACTATCAGAATTAGAAAAGATCCACAATGTATTTCATGTGTCGATGTTATGCCGATATAGATCAGGTCCGTCACACTTAATTTCTCTGACAGAGATTGAAATTCAGTCTGATATGACGTATAACGAAAAACCGATTAGAATTCTGGATTAAGAGATTAAAGAGTTGAGAAATAAAAGCATAGCTTTAGTGAAAGTACTTTGGCAACGGCATGGTGTCTAAGAAGCTACGTGGGAACCCAAGGAAGCTATAAGAAAACAATAGCCTAACCTATTTTCTGGTAAGATTTTTTAGGACGAAAATTCCTAAGAGAGGGAGAGTTGTAACAGTCTGTTTTTAGTCAAATCGGAACAGTGGTTTAAGAACCACAAATCTAAGGTCGAAATGATTATTTTATTATTATTTTAATGTCGACAACATGATAGTATGTTTGTGTGAAAATTTCGTTAAGAAATTTTATCATTTGAATGCTCAATTTGATAAAAAGGACTAAATCCCGTAAAGTGTAAAAGTGGTGTTCTAATATATATGGAACCTTAAAGTAGAGGTCCTTATAGGATAATTAGCCCATGGAAGAGTTAGTGGATGATAAATGGATTGGTATAAGTGTAATTATTAAATATTTTAAAGGTTAAATTAGTAAATAGGTTTTTAATGTTAAATTAAATAAAATAAAAAATTTTATCATCTTTCTCAAAGTGTTCTCCACTGAAATTGAAGTAGAAAAACAAGCTCTTTAGGGTTATTCATTCAACCATCTTCATTTCTTGCAATTAGGTATGATTTTTGTCCCGTTTTTAATTATTTTTATGTTTTTGAGATCGTTGAGCTTAATCTAGCTAGCCCAGGGACTAATTTGCAAAATTGTTAAAGGTTTAGGGTTTTTTCATTGATAAATGTATGTGTATTTTTTATGTTTGATGATAGAAAATGTATGTTTGTTGTTAGATAAACAACATTTGTAAAGTGATTTTTGGTAAAATTGTCAATTAGGTATTAAATTGAGAAATATGAAAATTTTGTGGTAGAAATATGAAATAAATGAAAAATATGGGCTGCTAGGATAATAAGGGAAATTCAACTAGCATGGGTAGGGACCTAATTGCATGAATTTGTATTTTTATAAGCTAAGGACTAAATTATAAATATGGTGAAATATTAGGGGCAAAAGTGTAATTTTTCCATAATGTGTTTTTTTGGCTAAATTGAATATAATGATAATTGAATAAGTTAAATTTGATATTATATAGATCAAGAGAAACAAAGTTCAGATTTAGATCGAGGGAAAAATAAACTATTGGACTAGTCGATCTATTTCGTCGTTTTTGTGAATCAAGGTAAATTCGTATGTTAATAAGCATTAATATAATTGTTTTTTAAATGCTTTATTATTGAATTTATTTTTGAATACGACCTTATGGATATGTTCGACGAAGATTCGACAATGTGAAATCTCGGTTGAACCTTAAGAGTAGATTAGGATACAAATGACATGTCATTGGGGTTATGTGTTTTGGGTGCTGGTTCATTCGTCCTACCGGTGGCTGAGTTATCTGGCATGTGTTGAGGATTCTTGTCAGCTTGTGTGAGTAGCACCGTGTAGCTACGTCATGACCGTCAACTTGTGTGAGCAGACCCATTGATAGCTCAAGAATGAGTATTATATGATATATGAGATTGTGATAGCTTCGGCTATGTATTGGCACTTAGGATGCGAGATTCTCGAGTATCTGATATTATTCTAAATGGTTCAACGGGTATATCAAAGATATGGATGAGTATGAGATTGATACGAGTTGGTATAGGTATGTACATGAACCATACAAGCATTGAATCGAAGAAACTTGTGAAATTCATATCTAACCTTGTGAATGAATATGTGATAGATTTTTGGATCAATATGAGTTCTGTTATAATGTGTAAATTGCTTAAATTGTGTATGTATAGTAAGTTTTACTTTAAGCATACGAGCTTACTAAGCTTTATAGCTTACTCTGTTTACTTTTCCGTGTTTTATAGTGAATATCGAAGCTTGCTCGGATTTGGGAGTCGTCGGAGATCTCATCACACTATCAAGCTATCATTTAGTACTTTTGAACTTATGTATTTGGTTATATGGCATGTATAGGAGTTCTGGTCATTATGGTATATATGTTGATAATGGAATTAGCCATTTGATTTGGCTTGTAAATGATAAGTGCTTGGTTATGTGTATAGCCATGTAATTTGGCTTATTTTGGTATGCTTGGTGATGTATATATATGTGCAAATGGCCTTTTGATATGTTGTGTATAGTTGCTATATAAATGCTTGATGTGAATTGGTGTTTGGAGTTCCAAATGGTTGAAATTTGAGATTGGTATGCTTGTGGCTTTAGGTAAAGTGATACACAATTGAAAGTGGCCATATAGGTGATTTGTGATTGTGAAATTGGTATGAAATTGTATGGCTAATTGTGATACATATGTGTCTTGTGGTTGATGGTATGGAATTAGCATGAATTAAGCTTGGTTGAGATTGGTTTGAATCCCTATTTATGCCATGTTATATGCCATTTGGTTTATGTAGGTGAATGAAAGTTTGGGTGAGAAAGATGGCTTGGTAAATATCCTATTTTTGTCCATACGGAAGAGACACGGACGTGTGTCTCAGCCGTGTGTGACACACAGTCAAGTGACACAGCCGTGTATCCCCTGGTGTTTAATTAGAAATCAAGTTAGTATGCTCCACACGGCACAGCACACGGGCGTGTGACTTGGCCGTTTGGCATAAGTCAGTATACCCTACAGTTTTGGCACGGCCTAGCACATGGCTTGGCACACGGGCGTGTGTGGCCATTTCAAAGGGCACACGGGCTAGTCACACGGGCGTGTGTGTTGGCCGTGTGACCCAAGTCAGAGAGTTACACGGGGTCGAACACGGGCTGGGACACGACCATGTAATCCCTTTTCTAACGTCCACACGGCCTGTGACACGGGCGTGTCACGGCCGGGCCACACGGGCGTGTGTCCCCTATATTTTGAAAAAATATCTAAGTTTTCCAAAAATTTCCTGAGTTATCGTTTTAGTCCGAAATCACTTCTAATGCATGATTTGAGCCTCGTAGGCTCGTATTTAGGACAATGTGATTAATTATGAATGATTATTATTTAGATATGAAAAATGTATGAGAAATGTATGTTTATTTGTGTAATAAGTCTGGTAATGCTCCGTAACCCTATTCCAGCGATGAATACGGATTAGGGGTGTTACAGTTTTCTTATTAAATTATCATTATTTAGTTATTTCTTATTCTATTGAGGTTGTTGTTATTTTCTTTATAAACAGAGATTAAGGGACAAGGAAAATAACACACTTCTTGATGTTGACATTCTAGCAAAATATAGTTGAGTTATTTTTAGAATAAATTATATATTTTGATAGAATTCATTTTTGGTTTCTAGCCTTAAAGTCTCACTAAAAGTTTTCATTTGTTTTCGAATAAAGCTCACACTTTAACAAATTGAGGTCGAGGACAGTGAAGAAGATCTAGTGGTTGAAAGCCAGAAATGACTTAGTCATTTTCATCCAAAAACACAGGTATAATCTAGGTAATAGGTTTATTGCTATAAACATCACAACTAACCTATTTTAATGAAATTTTTAAAATTTTCATTGTGTTTAATTTCATTGTTTTCAAACCAATTTTTCCCACACAAGATGCACCGAAGTTCCATGCCATGAGACAATATATCTCCATTCAATGACATATCTCCATTCAAAAAAGTGTATTAACTAATCCCTATGGCATGTCAATTGTATCCTAACAACTTCTCTAAGTTTGCAAGGACAAAGTTTAAGTAGCAATTCAATTTCATTTATGCACAATCATTAGCACATATACACTATTTCATACATATCCATACATTCATTTATGTACATATGCATAACCAGCTCCACTTGATACATTTAGATGTAGTATCCACATATCATGTTCAAAAAAAATAACCCAATAGACGACCATTCACATTTTAATCTAAGAGTTTATACTCTCGTACTCTGATGTTCAATAAAAGTTTCTCAACATTATTAGTTATGCCTTGTTACACATAATTTTACATATACTCAAAAATTTTATAATATACATTCATAAAATGTTAATAAGATATTAGTCATTCCTTTAATTAGAAATTGTCATTACACTTTACGATTCATAAAATATTTCATTAGTCGTATTTTTATTATTACACTAGTAGATGCATTGGAAACCCATTTTAACTTTTGCACACAAAATCACTTAATGGCCAATTTTATGTCATAACTTACTCTTTTCTTCAAAACTTTACCAACTTAAAGTTGTTATTTACTATAGTTCAAGCCAATTATTGTCTTAATACTTATCATGACACATTAAAAACTTAATATTCAGCTTTTTAAGTCTAAGACTATGGCATGTTCATAGTAGTCTCTACTTTCATTCCATATAAACCATTTCATTCACTTATGGCCAGTAATATTTAACCTCATTTTAGCATTTACCATTTAAGTTATAAGGATTATCAATATTAATTTATACAAAGTAATTATGGTTCCTTGAGTACTTACCTCACTTTAAAAAAATAAAATCAACAAGTTTCCCTACTTCACTAGTCCAAGACTTCTCTTTTTTGGCATAAAGCTCCACTTCCCACTTATCAATTCATTTTCTTCATAAACACATAACATACATAATACCAAAAATCATGCTTATGAAAAAATCATGCCTACTAACCTTGAATAATCATATTAGAGGTGACAAAATGCAATTTTCACATTCGTTTTTTATTATCTCACACTAACTTGAGTTTTCTCTCACTAGCTCACGAAAACCCTTACTTCCCATGAAGAAGATGATGATGAGAACAAGTGTGGAAATAGGTTTTCTACATGATTTTTACAAGAAAACAAGATGGGTAGTGGAAAGTCTTGGTGAGATTTGAGAAAGAGATGAGAAGGTGAAAAAAGAAAACTTTCTCTTCTCCAAAGAGGGGGCATAGCACAAGATGAGGAAAAAGATTAAAAGGGAAAAGAAAAACTTTTCATCTTTTCATTCTTTCATTCTTATTTAATTAGTTAAAGTTAGCCTAAACATTTAATGAGTGACCCACATTTTTCACGAGTATGAAAATTCTAAAACCCATGACGACACGTTTTTTTTCATCTCTAAACATATTTAATAAATTCTAAAATCCTTATTATAACTCTTGAAAAGTCTAAAATGCCCTTTAATGGAGAATTTGCACATTGAGTCTCTTTCTCTTATCATTTCACTCTTTTATCGCCATATATAACACTTAACGCACTTAGGGTTCACAAAACACAATTAAGACCCATAATACTTTTTAGTCATGCAAAATTTACATCCAAAACCTTTTTAGGAAAAAATGGAAAATTTATAATTGGGTCCCTATACTTTTTATTTTATCCAATTAAGTCCAACTCACTTTCTTGATACAAATATAGATCCCACGTAATCATAATATTAAAAAATAATTATTAATCCATAATTTCTATATTTTTTTCAATTTACACTAATCCTCATATTTTTTCAGCTTTTCAATTTAGTCTTTTCATGTTTTCACATCCACAATTTTCTTCATTGATTTTTTACTCTAAATCAATTTAATTTCTTACGAATCTCTGTATTTGCCTCATTTTCGAATTTCTTCGAGATTTCGCTATATTTGAACCCCAAATAGTGCCACTTACTGTATCAAAAATTTTGGGGCATCCCATATTTGTTGGGCTATTCTTTCTCTAACATTAAACATATATTGATTGGTCCTTGAACTATTATTCTCTTTTCTTTTATTTAAATTATTATTTTTCTTTTAATTTGTAGTAGTGAAGGCTTATTCGAATGTAAATTAAAATTAGATATTATTTAGATATAATATAAATATATAAATTTATTTTAAATAGATAAAGTATAAAGATTTTTATTGTCTTACTTTTCAATTAAATTAAAAATTGATAACAAGTCAACTAAGATAGGCTCGCATGTTGTATGACATTTCCGAATACCATTTTAATTTTGTATGTAGAAAAATGAAAGGGCAAAAAGCAAAATTATTTAAAATTTGATCATTTACGCATACAAGTTTTGGTTTATATATTATTAAAAGTTTTATTACTAGAAATTATGTATTTAAAAATAATATAATAAATGATTAAATGTAAAGTTTAAATCATAATAATACATACAATATATATTATATGAAAACAAAAAATAGTTTATATTATGAATAAAGAGAAATTTAAATAGATAAATACATTAGATTAAGAATATTAAACGTAAATTATAAAATTAATAATAACAACACATATGTAATACGTACGAACTTACAATAAAAAATAATTTAAATTATTAGTAAAAAGAAATTTAAATAGATAAATACATTAGATTAAGAATATCAAATGCACTTTAGTTATTTATAATGGTATTGTTATTTTTCTTAAGTTAGTATCGAGTTGACTTGTGACATCTACTTAATCAACGGCATTATCAATATATACAAACAATGTGAATAAAACAATTTTGTAACAACATATAAATGTATAACAATGTTAAAAAAATTTGGTTGAAGTGGTAAAGAAAATATTTATAGATGTTGGGGGCATGGGTTTAGCTCGTAATAGTATAACTTATTTAAAATATGTAAGGTTGTTTTAATAACTTTCTTGACCAAGTTGATTTCGAGTTGACTCGTGATATCAACTCAATCACACACTTTAAATAATGGTGTATAAATTAATAAAAATGTTGATTATGATGAATAAGTTTTATTACATCTATACTTTTATTGTCTTTTTATATATTTATATAAAATAAAAAATAATTCAATTATAATAAGATTTGAAGTTGTGGTACCACTTCAACTAATTTTTATATAAAATTCTAATTAATATATTTATTGGTGGAAATTATAGTGACAACTTTTAAAATGAGTATCAAAATGATCTTAACATTAGATCAAAATAAATGACTCTAAACTTTAGATTTTATATTTATTTTACCTTATTAAAATAAAATCAGTAACACCCAATATTTTCCTTCCTTTTTCTTTTCACCATGCAATTGAAGTCTTAGGGTAAAAGTTTTTAAATAATCTTTACTATCATATTTAATTTCCCTTTTTTTAGAGAAAATTGGAATGGAAAGGAAGATATTAGAGTTTGATATTAGGTATTGGTATTTCTTGATTGAAAAAATTGATAGACTATTTCATTCTAAAAAAAAATTAAGAATTTTTTATTGGTTGATTAAAAAGTGAAAAAAATGATCATTCTAAAAAATTTGACATTTTCTTGGTTGAAAAATCCCATTTTTTAAAATATGAAATTGGTTGAACTACTTTTTCAATTAATAAAAATAAATACTTAATACACAAATTGATTAATTTTAATAATTCCAATCTTTTGCTTTTCATTCTTTTTTTTCTAAAAAAATAAATTTGAAAGTAAAAATTATGATTTTTTTTATTTGAAATAATAGAAAGATTAAGTATTGTTAATTATATTTTGATAAGGTAAAATAAATATAAAATCTAAAATTATTTGAATTCTCATTATTATCATTTTAAAGTTAAAGACCATAAAATTTCACTATTATTTTTGTATTTATTAGATTTTTATTATAGAAAATTGACAGGTGAAAGGTGTAAATGTAAGAACTGTAATTACTATTTTGTGACTTATAATAAAAAATTCAAACCACCTTCGCTAAAATTGTAAAAATCACAAAATCCCGTTTAATTGGAGAAATTAGAGTTAAAAGAGCATCCCACGTGGAAGAATCTAGTTGGGTTTCTATTTCCCAAATTTTCATTCGCTTTCCCATTTCTGAGCGCTTAGTCTCAATTCTTTGTTTTTCTCTCGTCTATCCGGTCGGTGTATTTTCCGGGAAAATCCAAATTTTCCCGAAAGAATTCCCGACCGACGATTATTCCATCTTTATCTTTTCGTCAAAATCTCGAAAATCGAAACAATTCCGGCGTTTTTGTTTTTGAAGCTAAAGAGTCATCTTCTTTTCCTTCTCCGGATCGCTTGATTTTCCCGCTAAACCTCTTCTAATTTCTTAAATAAAAAAAAAAAATCGAGCTGTGATTTTAAAAGGTTTGGCAATATAAGTGCAACCTCTGGATTCGACACAGGATTCAAAATAAGTTTCTGATTAAGGTAAGTTGTTAATTTATTTTCTTATTTTGTTTTTATTCGATATGTCTTTTATATGATAAATATGAAAATTTTACGTATTTAGCAGGGATTGAGATGGCAAGTCAAAGCGGTTCGACTAGGCGAAGTTCATCAATTGTAAACTTGTCATCGTCAAGGAAAAAAACACCGGAGAATGGAGGTTCCGACTCTAGCCGGAAATTCTTACAATCATCTCGTCCTATGTAAGTTTTTCATTTGAAATTTATTTTCTTTTTTTAAAATCAATTTTAAAACATATTAATTTGAATATTAAAGAATTATTGAAGTTTTGTGTAAGTAAAATTTTGAAAAACCGCAGTTATTGGAGAAGAAAATAATTTTGTAGTTTGATCTTTAGGTGTTGGGCTGTTAGCTCTTGAATGTTGCCTTTGAAGCGTAAGTTTTCTCCCTATATAAAGGAAAGGGGTTTTGACAAGCATATTCAATATTATGGGATTTGAAAATCATTAGCAACCATGATCTTCTTTTTCCTCTTTAGCTTGTATATGCGTTGGTATCATTGCCTTTGCTGCTTGGCAACACGTCGTACGTAGGAGCGTTCAGTTTGGCTTTTATTTGGAGTGTCATATTTTCATATTAATAAGGATTTGGATTTGCACACTTTGAGGTGTCAAATATGTGTCTAACATAGGTTTTTAAATTGAAGGGTTGAACTTGAAACAATATGTATTTCTCTTTAATTGCATTGCTTTAAACATGAACCTTTAAAATATGTCCACACTCTCGAAACTTGACCTTTTCTTTGAAATTTTATGTCTGAAAGAGTAGAAGCTGCTAGCAGTTATCATCTTGCAAAGACAATGGACTGTGTCAATATATTTTGTCTTTATCTTTCTACTCGAAGAAAACTCAAAGTGTCATATGTGAAAATTCATGTTTTTAATGTGTCCATTCTTTCAAATTAGTGATGGAAACGGTTCAAATTCTAAATTTCCAGCTAATATAAAATTTCATCTTGAAAGAACTTGTAATGGAACTTCTTGTAACAACATGCTTTTGGAAAGGGGACTAGCTGGAGAGCGTACTGTGAAGAAGTTGCGGCTGTCAAAGGCCCTGACGGTACCTGATAGTACAAGCATTTATGAAGCTTGCCGTAGGATGGCTGCTCGTAGAGTTGATGCTTTATTGCTTACTGACTCTAATGCATTACTTTGTGGGATCCTCACAGACAAGGTATTACCGATTTCCTTGTGAACTGTAGCCAATTCCTTTTAAGTTTAAATCTCAAAACGGGTCTACTGGAGACAAACTGCATGAATTATTTCTTCACTCTGATATTATATCTTAGGCCATGCTCTCTCAGGCATTTTAGATTTGACTCTGATACTATATCATTTGCATGAGGAATGCTTTTCTGCTTATTTATTATTGCCCCCCCCCCCCTCTTGCTGCCTTTAGACCTTCACTGAATTATTACAACTATGATGTGTCTCTTACTTATTGGTTCTGTTTCTTCATGACTGAAGGACATAGCAACAAGAGTGATAGCTCGGGAGCTTAATCTGGAGGAGACACCAGTTTCCAAAGTAATGACCAAGAACCCTGTATTTGTTCTTTCTGATACACTTGCAGTGGAGGCACTCCAGAAGATGGTGCAAGGTTGACCTTTTTTTATGGACATCTACCCTTTTATGTGATATATTTTCTTAGATCTTACCTCTGATGTTATTCTTTTATCATTCTAAACAGGGAAGTTTAGACACTTGCCCGTTGTAGAGAATGGGGAAGTCATTGCTTTGCTTGATATAGCTAAGTGCTTGTATGATGCTATTGCTCGAATGGAAAGGGCAGCTGAAAAGGGAAAAGCTATTGCTGCTGCTGTTGAAGGTGTAGAAAAAAATTGGGGAACATCTTTCTCGGGTTGGTAGATAATGTGTTTTTTTGGGTGCCTTTTACTCTTACTTTTGGCCCTTGTATTATGCATTTTCCGTTTTTAGTTTTGCTGTCAGTAGACAGTAGACCTGTTATAAGTCTCTGCTATCTTTTGGGATGACATGCAGGTCAGAGTACATTCATTGAGACACTTCGAGAGCGTATGTTCAGGCCCTCACTGTCTACGATTATAACAGACAATCCAAAGTAGGTAATACTTTCTTTTTGTTATATCTATTTGGTCCTTTATGCAAACACTGTTGATATTTTGCGCGCACACTATATTATCTGTAGCTTAGCTTAACATGCTGCCTATCTACCAGGATTGTAACAGTTTCACCAGATGACACGGTTTTAGCAGCTGCAAAAAAGATGCTTGAATCTCGATTAAACTCTGCAGTCGTGACAGTTGAAAACAAGCCACGAGGGATTTTAACGTGAGTCTTTTGAATCAAATTGCAATTCAGCATCATTCTATGTGTGGCTGAGGGAGTGCTGGAAGAGTGTTATCTATATTTTTATATTCCTTTCAATTGTTACAGTTGTTGGCATATACTCTAACTTATGCCTTTGAATGTCTGACAGTTCGAAGGATATATTGATGCGGGTAATAGCACAGAATCTGCCTCCAGAGACTACTCTTGTAGAGAAGGTATTTGCCTCTCTTTGATCCTTTTTTTCCCTTATTATATATTGACCTTATAAACATTTTTGCTAAATCATCATATTTAACCTCTATAATACGCTCATCATTTTGCTTTTGATTTGACATATAGGTCATGACTCCCAACCCAGAATGTGCAACAATTGACACGCCAATTGTTGATGCTTTGCATACCATGCATGATGGGAAATTTTTACACCTCCCTGTGGTAGATAGAGGTAATATGAGTTACCACTTTGCAAAGAATATGGTGGTGTATGTACATTGAACTAGTTCTAATTAAGTTTCTGTGGCTGGATGCAGATGGAGAGATAGTTGCTGTTTTTGATGTAATCCATATTACTCATGCTGCTGTTGCCACTTTAAGTCAAGTTAGTATCGTTTAAAGATCACGATGTTCTTAATGTAGTTTTACAGGATTAGTGCTGTATGTAGGGATATTATTCAAAAGCATTAACACAACTTGTAACGGTCTTATCATGTTCTTCAAAACTAGGTTGGGAGTACTTCTGGAGTCAATAATGAGGCTACCACAACAATGATGCAGAAGTTTTGGGATTCTGCAATGGCCTTACCTCCCACTGAAGAGGATGATGAGACTCAGAGTCGGAGGTATGCTTTGTTGATGTTTCTTTGATTATATAGCTGTGATTTGTTCCATTACTGTCTATTAACTTATTGATAGTGATTTTTCAGTGATGGAGCAGAGACAGGGAGATCTCTTCCCTATCCTTCATCCAATATGCCAAATACATTTGGCTTTAAAATACAAGATAAAAGGGGCCGAATGCATAGGTTTACTTGTGGTATGTTGCTGATTCTATTCACGAACTAGGCACCTTCATGAATATATACAGTCTTTTGTTTTCCATGAGGCACATGTTCTTGTTTTGCTTGTATTTTCACTTGTTAAATTTTTTCAGCCTAACCAAAATCTTTCTTGGCCAAGTTACTTCATGAATGGCACTAGCTTCAAGAATAAATTTTTGGGTCCAAGTTCTGATCTTATGCATTGTATCTAGCGTGATATACATTTGGTTATTGGTGCTACAACCATAGCACCTTTTCAGTAGGCAGGCAATTGCATTTACCACAATCGCTGAGCATATTATTGGAGGGATCTAATTCTTCTGTAACACCTTGCATTTGCTCCTCTCGGTCAGTTGTATCTAATAAGATTCTCATTTGTTGCTGCTGTATACAGAGACACGGAGTTTGACAGATCTAATAACGGCAATCCTCCAGAGGCTAGAGGACGACATAGATAGAAACAACCTGCCTCAAATTCTGGTAGGTTTTCAAAGGAGAAATTTTTTTTTTTTTGGGGGGGGTGGTTTGCTTTATGTTGATTTACTTTGGTGTTTAATTCTTATTTCTCCAAAATTTATGCTAATTGGTGGCCATATTATGCAGTATGAAGATGAAGACCATGACAAAGTTGTATTGGCATCAGACAGTGATCTTGCAGCGGCTGTGGAACATGCAAAGTTAGTTGGTTGGAAGGTATGATTTGACTCAAAAATTTATATGGATTTACACCTGATCAAGCATTTTACTGTGGACTAGGGTTCCCTAACAATTATAGTTTCCTACGTATGCATTATAAATTAAAGACACTCCGAAATAGATATGGAAGGATTATATGAGTTAAGAAAACTTGTGAAACTGAAAGTCATAAGGTTCAATAGATGTCCATGTTGAAATCAAGTCGCTGAATGAGCTACTTGCTGATTAACACTAATGTTCGACTTAGATCTCTCTGCATTTAAATATTTTAAGGGGAGACTAATTCCTTCCTGAGAAGTCTTCTGAGTGGCTCCTGATGGACCTTCAATGGGTGACTGCTGTCCCTGGACGGGGATTTGTTTTCCAACACTGCAGAGAGTCCAAGCGTCTTAGGGTGCTTGAAGAGATGGGGTGACGCATGGCCTGATCCGATGAGGTTCTCCTGTTCTGTTGAATCTGCCATCTCTTCAAGTAGTCTCAGATAATTGTGCTCTTCAGAGACGACCTTGACTAGGGAGAATACTGGTCCATCAACTCCAATAGACGTCACTTCGAAGAATCGTCTGGAAGGAGTTGGTCTCCCCTCAACAAAAGTTGTTTTTTTTTTTTCTTAATAAGACTGGAAACCTTGAAAGTTCTAATAGCTCTTGCAGTTTTTATTATTTTGCCCCAATCGTGTCAATGAGAGTTGTAAAGTTAGCATCATATTTTGTAGCAGTGAAAAACTTCATTGGAGTTGTCATCTCTTAAGTTGAGACAACTGAGTCTAACTATTTTTTGCAGGGTTTGAAACTGCATTTAGATTATTCAGGAACAAAAACTCGTCGGAGGGGTTCTGATTCCGGAAGCATGGATTATGCAAACTCTGATGCATGGTCTGCCGCATATAGCACTGTTGCAGCCGGGGCTGCAGTTGTTGCTGGGCTTGGCTTATTAGCATACTTGAGGAAAGCTGGGAATTAGCATCGGTAGAAACTTCATCCCATATGTAACTCATAAATTTGAAGGTTAAATGCAACAACTTTCTTTAGGTAAACTCGGTGCTTGATTTCATTTCATTCCTTTTGGATCAATTAAGAAATTTCCTTCTCTTTTTTTAAAAAAAATAAATAAATCTGGTTTCTGCTTGCTGCATAGCTTAGAATGTTGAGCTATGCTATGGTTGTTTCTCCATTAATTTTATCACTGAAACTTAATTATGAGTGGAATTGGAGTGTATACTAATAATAAACAGCACCATTATATGAAATAAAAGAATTTACCTCAGATTCAAGTTTTCATCCATGTATATATGAATGCTCTCTGCTATTATCCTTGATTAAATTTACTGTTCCTACAAACGAGAATCTGCATGCATACAAATATACAAGGAGGCAGAATTATAATCTATATGAAAAATCATATGATACATTGATTCACGAGTTAAGATGAGGATATGTGATCGTATAGTATGGTAAAACATATATATATATATATTTATAATACTAGTTTTATGTCATGTGCTCAGTGAAATTATCGAATCACTATATGATAATCTAATTCAATAATTTTTAATGGAATATAATTAAAATAATTTTTATTATATTATATTAATATAATTTTAAAATTTAAATTCAAAGTATAAACAAAACATAGACAAAAATTCAATCTTAATATGAACATAAAATAAAAGGTAAGTTACCAAAATAGTCACTTTTGTTTAGTTCAGGTTACATTTTAGTTATTTATGTTTGAAATGTTATGTATTAGGGTAGGTTTGGATGGACGGTGCGTTTACCTGCGGTTAGTGTAAAAACAGCGGTGGCGGTGGGATTAGATACTGTAGCGATACTGTAGCGTGAGATAAAAAGTAAACTAAACGCACCGCACCGCACTCAATCGCCTATCCAAACCGACCCTTAGCTACTTACGTTATCACGTTGTAACATTTTAGTCACTGAGCCGTTAATTGTCATTAACGGTGTAACGGTAAGTTGACGTGGCACGTTAAATAATCATTTTAAACAAAAAATTTAGATTAATTTATACAATTAGTCCTTATACATTTTTTTATTTTGAGCAATTTCATTTTTTTCTTTTATGTTCTTTTAACTTTCTTTTTTTTCTTTTTTTTCTTTTTTTTTTTCCGATTCTCTTATGCTTCTTCCTTTGTTTTCCTCCCTTATTCATTTCTTTCAACGTAGTTTTTTTTTTATGTTTTCTATTTGTTAAAACTAGTCCCTATACTTTTATTTTTTGAACAATTTAATTTTTTCGAGTGAGGCGAACTTGTGGACTAGTTTTAACAAATGGAAAATATAAAAAACTACATTGAAGGAAATGAAGAAGAAAGGAAAACAGAGGGAGAAGCTGAAGAGAATGAAAAATAGAGAAAATAAAAGGAACGTTAACAGAACATAAAAGAAAAAAATTAAGTTGCTCAAAATGAAAAAATATAGGGAGAAATTGTATAAATTAACATAAAATTTTCGTTTGAAATGATAATTTAATGTGCTAAGTCAACTTTCTGTTACACCTTTAAAGACAACTAACGGCCCTGTGACTAAAATGTTACAACATGATAACGCAAGTGACTAAAACGTAACATTTCAAACATAAATAACTAAAATGTAACTTAAGGCAAACAAAAGTGACTATTTTAGTAGTTTACCCTAAAATAAATATATAATATTTCTTCATTTTTATATTTTTATCTTTAACTGTGGACTTGAATTATTTAAAATGTGAATATTATAATTAAAATTGATGTACTTTCAATTAGGTAATAAGTTAAAATTTGTTTTCAATCAGGTATTAATAAGGGAATGATATTTATAAAAATATATACTTTTATAAGTTATATAACTTTTTTACAACTATAATGTAAACTTTATTATTCTACTATTAATTATTTAGTTTTAATATTATTACTATTATTTTGTTTATAAATATTTTTTACTCCTGTTGTTTATCTCTATGATTACAAAAAGCTATCATTTACTATTATGTTAAACACCTTATACTATTAATTTATAATTATTTATCTTTAGAATTATTAAATTTATTAATAAGCTATCTATCATTAATGCAAATTTTTTAGTAATAAATTTAATAAAACATTTAACATCTAAAAGTATATAAGTTGAAAACTAATTTTAAGTTAACATATTTGTAAAATTTTTAATTGTAAAATATGCAACTTAATAAACAGGGGCGAAGTCAGAACAATTTTTTAGGGGCGAATGAAATTTTAATTTTTTATAGTCTATATCTTTATAATATTTAAATGATTAAATTGAATTTTTATAATTTTAGGGGGGCCAAAGTAAAATTTTACCTTTATTAATTTAAAATTTTTAAAAAAATTTAAGAACTTAAATAGCAATTTTCTAGTTTAGGGGGCCGGGCACCTACCTGCCCCTAGATTCGCCTCTGTTAATAAATTAACTCCGTAGATATTATATTACAAAACTTAAAAGTATAATTTAAATTTTGGTATTACAAAAATATGGTATGTAATCAATAATTGATTCTTATGCTATTAGTAAAAGTTGTTGGTTACTATTATCTTATTAAACATTTATTACTATTCATCAGCATTTTATTATATTATTAATTTTTTTTAACATTAATCTTATCTTAGGTTTTTATAATATATGTTCTTTTTTATATAATGTCTAGAACTATTCATAACTCCTCCCCAACTCTTAAATAGGAGGATAATGCATTTCAGTGCACTTGAACTCACGTTCTCTTGCATTGACAACAATGTCAATATCAATCGAGTTAAGGCTCAATCGACAATTATATTATTAATCATATGTTACTATTTTATAATTATTTATATTTTAATTATGAAAGCTACCATATATTATGAATAAATTACAGAGTTAAAATTATTTTTCAAATCTATTAATTATTATACGAATGCTATTTATTAAGTTGCAATCTTTTTCAAAGTTAATGCTAAATAAAAACTTTCAAAAATATAATTTATTTTTAAAAATATTATTTTCTTTTTTATAAATTCATTATATCATTTAAATATTACCAAGAAATATTGTGAAAATACTATATAACATTTTATAAATATTGTTGCATTGTCATGATGAGTGACCGTGTTATTAACTTTGGTGTTTAAATCAATCATTTGATAGTTTGATGGTTATATCAAAGGTAAAATTGTAAAAAATCATCCTTAACGTTTTTAGGTTTTTCAATTGAGCCCTCAATTTTATTTTATTTTTTTGTCATTTTCATCCACAACGTTGTGAAAATTTTTAAATTATGCTAAATTTGACGAAAATTGTCAATCAACAAATGATCAACATTTTTGTGCCACACAGCATGACATCTCAATAGCTGAGTGGCATGATGTTAGCCATTGAGGCGTCATACCATATGGCACAAAAACGTTGACCGATAGTTTTCGTCAAATTTAACATTATTTGAAAGTTTTTGCTAAGTTGTGGATGAGAATGACCGAAAAAATATTGAGGGCTCAATTGAAAAACCTAGAAACATTAAGGGTGGTTTTTACAATTATGCTTAAATCAAACAACTCAAATAATTGAGTAATCAAGTGTTAATTTTACCTTTTTGCTATAACTCATATACTACTATTTTATCAATGGCTTACTATTAATACAATTTATATGCATTACCATTTTACAATTATTTATCTAATTTACTTCTTCTTGTTGTTGCTCTCAGTTTCTAATTATCAAATTGAATTATTAATTTTATTTTAAAAAGGTTTGCAATTTAATGATATTTATACTTGTGAGTTCATTTGCAAAATTAACATTTGTGAATGTAAATATTTTTAAATTTTTCTTGTCATTTACATTAATATCTTATGTAAATTTTAAAATTATATATCTGTTTACTATATTTATATAAAAATAAATATATAATCTCTCTTTATTTTAAAATTTTTTATATGCATTTACATGTGAATTATTTAAAATATGAATATTATAATAAAATTTTATTAACTAATTTGACGTAATAAATTTAAAAACATAAAATTTACAGTTTAATTATAATTATTTTTTAAATTATAATTTTTTATATATCATAAAGATCATATATATATATATATAACTCCTTTACTAATTTTTTTTTAAATTTTAACATCTTCTAAAAATCATAAATTAAAAATAATTACGAGCAAACATATTAAAAAAAATTCAATCTGAAATCGAATTAACATATCACATGCGTTGGTATTATAAAAATTATGGTATGTAATCAATAAATCTAGAGCTGGGTATTTGTGTTTTCCCACAGACATAAAATATAATTCTTCGGATTCTACATAAAAACTTACATGATTTTATAGTATCTAAAATTAAAGCCTACTAAAATTCTAACCAAATTAGATCATTTTTAATTTGGGTTAATCTATCATGATAGTAAATAAGAACATGTAATTACCTTATTATATATGTGATGTCCATATTTTCCAACAATCTCCCACTTGGACCACATATATATATACTAATTACTCTATAATTACATGTCATTATATAACTTTATGAGCTCAAAATTTTACTATCATATCCAAAAGGTATTCCACACAATCTCGTCAATTAATTATGTTAACATAGAACCAATGCGACTTTCGTTATATATATCGTAACTAAATCTATCCATGATCACGTACATTAACACAACCAAATGACATAGATCAAGTATGGATGTGTAGTATGGAAATTACATACAATATGATCTAAACATGTCTATTTCCAATTGGTCCTCTTTAAACTTAAGTGAGGTCAGTTTCAAAGCAATAAACAGAGTGAATAAACTGATTACTTCATTTCTGATCAGAAAATAACCAAATACATAAATGTCTGAAAACAAATAAAATATAAACTCCCACTAAATCATGATATCATCAAACAATGTAACACCCATGTGAGCAGTGTGCTCATGAAAGACCTTGGGTGGTAAACCTTTTGTGAGCGGATTCGTTATCATGGAGTTTGTCCCAATGTGCTCTATGGATATTTGACCATTTTGCACTCTTTCTTTTACAACTAGGAACTTTATGTCAATATGCTTTGACTTAGATGAACTCCTGTTGTTATTGAAATACAACATTGCTGATTTATTGTCACAAAATAATTTGAGTGGTCTTTCTACATTCTCCAAAATGCACAGCCCTGTGACAAAGTTCCGCAACCATATTCCATGGTTTGATGCCTCATAGCATGCTACAAACTCTGCTACCATAGTGGACGAAGCTACAAGTGTCTGTTTGACGCTTTTCCAAGATATAGCTCCTCCAGCTAACAGATAAATATAGTCTGATGTAGATTTCCTACTATCTTGGCACCTAGCGAAATCAGAATTAGAATACCCTAATGTAATCTTTTGTTCTCTGAAGATATCTCATAACCCTTTTGGCTGCTATCCAATAGTTAATACCAAGGTTGCTTAAATATCTGTCTAACATCCCAACAATGTACGTAATGTCTGGACGCGTACATACTTGAGCATAAATTAAACTCCCAACAGCTGATGCATAGGGAATCTTTTGCATTTCCTGAATTTCAAGGTTACTTTTAGGGCATTGAGTAAGACTAAATTTGTCTCCTTTAGCGACAGGGGTGTCACCTGATCTACAACTCTGCATGCCAAACCTTTTGAGTACTTTGTCGATATAGCTCTTTTGTGATAATCCAAGAATGCCTTGAGATCGATCTCGATGTATCTAAATTCCTAAAACAAAAGAGGCGTCCCCAAGATCTTTCATCTCAAAATGCTTAGATAAAAACCTTTTGGTTTCGTGCAATAAGCCTATATCATTAGCGACAAGCAAATTTTAATCAACATATAGAACCAGAAATATATATTTACTCCCATTGAATTTGTGATACACGCAATCATCAACAATATTCATCTCAAAATCGAACGAAACAATTATTTGATGAAACTTGTGGTACCATTGACAAGAAGCTTGTTTGAGTCCATGATGGATTTTTTCAATTTGCAAACCATAGTCTTTGAGTCTTCTAACTCAAAATTTTCTTGTTTCACCATATAAATTATTTCTTCAATGTCGCCATTAAGAAACGCAGTCTTAACATCCATCTGATGTAACTCAAGATCAAAATGAGCAACAAGCGACATGATTATCCTGAAGGAGTCTTTCGATGAAACTGCAGAGAAAGTCTCTGTAAAATCAATACCTTCTTTCTAAGTATATCCTTTAGCTACAATACGCGCCTTATACCTCTCCACATGATCATTTGCATCCCTCTTGGTTTTAAATATCCATTTACAACCAATTGATTTTGCACCTTCAGGTAATGTGACAAGTTCCCAAACTTTATTGTCTTGCATAAATTTATACTCATCTTTCATGGCATCGATCCACTTTTGAGAATTAGAACTTTTTATGGCTTGATGAAAGTTGATTGGATCATCTTTCATCATTCTATTATCATCCTCATGTTCTTGGAGAAATATAATATAATCATCTGGAATTAGCATTTCTCCTTTCTCTTGTGGACCTCTTTAATGGCACTTGTTCTTGAGGTTGTTAAGTTTGTTCTTCTGGAATAATTACCTCATTTTGAATTGGGAGTTGTTCAACATTGTCTTGTAGAGGTTCTAGATTCACTTGTTGATCAATGATAGGTATAAGAACCTGAACATCGTCAAAAGTGATAGTAGGAATTGAGTTAGAATCCAATTCCTCCTCAAAAACAATGTCTCTAACCTTATTTCTCCCCCCCAAACTCAACATCCTAAAAGAATGTTGCAATTCTCATCTCAAAAATATTCCTAATTGTGGGATCATAAAACTCATAGCCCTTAGATCACTCAGTATTTCCTTGACCCTTATACTTTATAGACATCAAAGAAATTAGAAGTGATGTCATGTTAACATTATCGTTTTTAGCAAAACGTTTCTCAATTTCGTTAAGGAAACTTTGGCCTAAGTAATCTTTTTAGATTCTTTTTCCCTAAAGGCTTCTGAAATGTTGTACTTCATGATCATTAGACTCATGCAATTTGAACGATCCCACCTATCAAAATCCCTTTTAACATAAGGGGTGTTTTCCGCAGTGAGAGGTGCGAGTTGTTCTTCCTTTAGTGCAATGTTTATGTTCATACAACCAAATACTATAAGTAAGTATCTTTTCCATTCATTGAATTTAGTCCCATTAAGCATGGATATAGAATTTATGTTAGAAGATATTGTGGCAGTAGAAGATGAATTAGCTGAATATAGAACAAAAAATAAAAATAAGGTCACATCAATATTCATAAGTAAATAATAAATTCAGGATAATGGCTAATCCCATCTCAAAATACCAAACACAACATTAATATCAAGTCTTTGGACAGTAATATTAACAGTAAACGCTACTCTTGTTGTAGCAATCAAACAATGACAATAAATTATGTCAAACAATTAATTAATCTTTAGACTAACTTATTACTCACATAAAATACCTTATAATTGTCACACATTTATCACCATAGATGTCGTTGAAATTCTGCCAAATATTAATTTACCTTTGGGTCAATTAATAAACGCATGAATCACAAAAAAACATATAATCATCTTGATAGTTTAAATAAACTGATCTACACAAAAGAGGTCACTTTGGCGGCATTTTGTTTCAACTAATCTATTTAAAATATTAGACATCCTTAATTAAAATCTAAAGCTAAAATCTGAATTTATTTGTTTCAAAATATTTCTCTTAATTTCATCTTTCAATCAAATTAAAAGATAATAGTATATATATGTGTATATATTTATCCTAAACAACATATAATGATGTTCACAAATATAATAATAGTTGAATAAATCATAAATCATAATACTTCAAATATAAACCAAAATAATTTGAATAAAGGTAAACCTCATCATATCAGAAACTTCATTAATATTTCATCTTTAGACAAAATATTAACTTATAAGTGATATATTAGTGTAATAATCAAACATTGATAATAAGAACATGTCGAACCATAAATCTTCCTTGGGGCCAATTTATTACTCACATGTAAAACCGAATAATTATCACATGTTTATTACCATAGTTGCACATGTAATATTATTAACTTTCATTTGGGCCAATCAATATTAATATAACTTAAGTTACATGCACACAACCTTTTATATTTTAAAATAAAATAATTTATACAAAAAAAATCACTTTGGTGATTTATTGCTTCGATTAAGTTATTTTAATATATATATATATATATATATATAAGCATACCAATATTCAAATTTAAAATTTTCATAAAAGTTAAAGGTCAAAACTAATTTGTTTTTATTGCTATATAGTTTCCTAAATAACTCAAAATAAGGTTCTCTAAATAGCACAATAAATAAAAAACCCCAAAACCTTAATCTTTAACTCATATATATTTTAACCATATATGTCAAAGCCGAAAGGAAATAATGTAGTGATTCAATGCCAAATAATTAACAAGCACATGTATTCATAATTTTGGCATAGACAAAACACCAAAGCAATTCACGTATATACGTATATTTAAAATCAAATAAAAAAAACTTACCCTACATATATCACGTAAATCCAAACTTGTATTTATGATTAAACTGAGATTCAAATGAATACTTGAAATAAAAACTTCAAGACAATATATCTCATAAATAAAACAATAATAGTTGACGTACCCCATAATTCATACCATAGACTATATCAATATAATTTAACTGAATATTAGAAATAATAATATGTCAAACCCAAATATTATTCGACCAAACTTAAAACTAAATATTGGCAGCATAGATAATTGAAATTCATCGACTAATATTAATAACTTAAAAATAAGCAATTATGCCAAGAAAAGGAATCAAAATATGATGCAAAACATTAAACATTAAAGATTAATTTATCTTGCCCACAAAATTAAATATATAACCAAAAAAAATTAATTTCAATAAAATCCATCAAAACTTAATTTCACCAATTAAACTATAAAAGATATCTTATTGAATAATGGTTATAAACACCTATTCACGCCAACAATAATCATGCATTAATCCTCATGAAAATCATTGATATACATATAATATATATACACACAATTATAGTAAACTCAAATTTATATTCATGACTTTACCATAAAACTTCTTTATACACACAAATATTTAAAAAAAAAAAATTCATAACCAACCAAAAAAAACTTATAACCTTTAGGGTAATTCTCAGCCGCCGATCTTAATATTTCTTTTTTCTTATAAACAAAACTTGATTCTTAAAAGGAATTGATAACATATAAACAAATCATAAATATTGCTAACATAATCAAACTGATTATGTTTAGCCAAAACATAATAAAAATGTTATGATAATAAATCCATAAAAAAATTAATGATTAATTATCAATCACGTTTTAATCAAGCATTAACTTATAGGTAATAAATTACCGGACCAAATCAATTGAAGTCAAAATCACATGGGTTAGGTCATTGTGAATTGAAACACAGTAATTTACAAAAGACAATCTCAAAAATTGAAAGTAGAAATTACGTCACAGTAATTTCAATTTCAAAGGAAAAGTTAAATCTTTTATGTATAAACCCTCAAAAGGATTGAATCGTAATTAAGCAAAACTTAAAAGAAATTTATCAATAAATTAAAAAAGAATTCTTATTGCCTCTAGACTTAAGGTAACAAGCATTTTTGAATATTACTCTAGGTCTGCTTCTAAAAATACAAGAATCTCTTCCACAGTCCCATTATTCAAAACACTTCCAAGTACACAAGGGCTTGGAAACTTATTCCCCGGTTCCTTCTCCGCTTTTGATTTCTTCAAGGAGTCGCAACTTTCTTGTCTCCTCCTTTAATAATCACATTTACTGCCTCGTCAAAGTGATCAGGTTTTGATGAATCGCTGACTTCCACAATTCCCATTTTAATGAACTTTTCAACCAGCTTTTTAAACGTAGTGCAATTTTCAATTGAATGACCCTTTTATTCCCGCGTGGTACTCGCATTGGGCATTCTCGTTATACCATTTTGGGAACGGAGGTTGCAACGGTTTCGAATAAAATGGGGACACCACATGTGCGTCAAACAAACTTTGATATAGCTCCTTATACGTCATTGGGATTGGCGTAAATTGGAGCTTTTCAGAGTTTTGCCTTGTGCCCAACTCTTGTCTCACCGACCCTTGTTGCCCAGCAGTGATCACCTTTGGCTGGTTAACAGTAATTACTTTTGAGTACCCTTTGTTGTATGTACTCGTATTATTGACCTCATCATCCTTTTTCCTAGGAGTAGACCTTCTAGTGGTTTCCCCTTCCTCAATCTTGCCACCTTTTATGGCATTTTCAATCATCTCTCTTGACATCACTATATCTGTAAAGCTCTTAGTAGTATTTCCTATCATATGAGTGATGAATGAAGCCTTCAAGGTATTGATGAAGAGCATTATAGTCTCCTTTTCTAGGAGTGGTGGCTGAACTTGCATGGCGACCTCTCTCCATCTTTGCGCATACTGCCTGAAGCTTTCATTTGATTTCTTCTCCATATTTTGCAAAGTGATTCTGTCAGGCGTCATGTCCGTGACATGGTTGTATTGCTTCATGAAGGCTTGAGCTAAATCTCTCCAGGAGCTAATGTTAGCGCGGCTGAGTTGATTGTACCACTTAGACGCTGCCCCCACCAAACTGTCTTGGAAACGATGAATCAAGAGTTGATCATTATTAACATAGCCAGTCATGCGTCTGCAAAACATGGTAATGTGGGCTTCAGGGCAACTGGTCCCGTTGTACTTCTCAAACTCTGGCATCTTGAATTTATGAGGAAGCACCAATTCTGGAACCAAACTCAAGTCTTTCGCGTCAATACCATGAAGATGATCAGCATTTTCCAACGCCTAGAACTTTTCTTCCAACCATCTACAGCGATCCTCCAATTTCTTTGAAGATTCAATTCTTATTTCCTCTCTCTCTGCTATGTCCAAATCAAGGATAACAGGATTGGCAGAGTTATTTCCTGGGTTAGATCCCGAGCCCACTTGAAAGTTCATGGGTGGTCTAGGATCAGCTTGCCCCTTTGAGACCTAATCGTGATAGGTGGCCTTTGGGATATTCTTCAGGTTGAGTTTGCACATGTGGTGGAGTGAATCCCCTAGAAAAGTCCTCATTGTCTTCAGCATTAACTAAGGAACCCTTTCCCTTTTCCATTATCCCACTCATCATCTGGGCCATTTGGGTCATCATATTCTTTTGGGCTTCCAACATCTGGTCCATCATCTCTTGTTGAAGCTTTGCCATCTGTTCCTGCATCTGGTCTTGCATATCTCTTTGGAATTACTCCATTCTCTGGTCCATTTTTCTTGACTTAGCTCGTGTACCATAAGGGTGTTCCATTCCCAGATTTTCTTTCTCTCTCTCTCCTATAATTTAAACTAATTAGACTCTCTCTATAAATTTAAGTGCATATGATGTTATGTAATGCAAATGCATGAATGCAAAGAAAGAGAGGCGTTGATTCTGAATTTAGTTACATTAGAAAAACTTTTCTAGAAAACAAATTTCTTTACATAAAACGGATCGCATACACGGCCTTGCCCTCATATTCCAAGCAAAAACATTAATACCCTTCCTCGCAAAGGTCAAATCTCGCAAACTTGTAATAAATGCCTTCACTAGCTCATTTTTGCTTGATCTGGGACGCGACTCCCTGCTCCATAATACTCGTTAGCTTCTTCAAGAAAGTCGAGATGTGATGATTTTCGATTTGTCTTTGTCAGCTTGAATCCTTGGGTAATAAAGTCTTGTATTCCTTCGCTGGCTGTCAGTCTTCTCTTATTGTGTTTAGTTGGACCATATTCGGACGAGACCATATTATAATCCACTTTATCAAAAAACCCGTTTTCTTATGACAAACTTTTCTATTTAGCAATTGAATTAAATATCAACACCTCTTTTCTATGATATGAATGCAATGCAATCAAAACAAAATAGAACACGTTAGCATAGGAAAAATAAATAACATAGAACACCTATCAGGGTGACCATTAGGGTTTGACATAGTTCTACCTAGGGTAAGCCCTTAGGTCTTCTACATGTGGTTCAGTTCTAAAGTTGAGGTACCCGAACCAGCAGATTCCTCGATCCTCACCCATTATAGGCTCATATGGACCAAGTTCGGTTTAGGGGAACACATTTCCCTATGGCCATGCGGAAGTGAAAACTTCACGAAGACATAGGTGCAGATGTATTCCGGAAGCAATCCACTAGCCCATGCGGATGTGAAAACCTCACGAAGGCATAGCTTTTCGCTCCACTTAAGGGGTGTGACCACAACGGCCATGCAGTGCAATGTAGAAATATATATTAAAACTACATGCAATAAAAGGATCATATTTTTGAAAATCAAAATTTTAAATTCGAACAAAAGGACATGAAATTATCAATTTTATGGCTTGACTCTCTTATTGGTCCCCAGTGGAGTAGCCAAGATGTCGAAACCATTTTAAAATCGGTTTAAGAAAATGGGGATCGACTTTAAAAACAAAAATGGGAGTCGCCACCAATCCCTTTTTACTTAGGTGTGATTGGATCACCTTGTAAAACGTTTCATTTTAAAACATTTTGATTTTGGTCTTCGAAAAATGAGAAAACGGGTTCGGGAGTCGGTTACATACGAGGAAGGGTTAGCACCCTCATAACGCCCAAAAATTGGTACCTAATTGATAAAATCATGTCCAAATGCTTGAAATTTAAAAAGTTTAAAATAAGGTCCCTTATTAGAAGGAAAACTGTAACACCCCAAACCCGGCCCAAACATTACAACCGGATCTGGTATGTCACTAAGAAAATTTTGGAAAACATATCGTATTTTCAGAAAATATTTTTCTGAAGTTTATCCTTTTATTCGGGAAAAATAAATAGTTGGAAAAATAAATAGTTGATAATTTAAATAAAATATGCCTTAGTTCAATTAAAATAAAAATTTAAATAACTAAAAGTAATAAAAGCCCATAATAAAACAAAATATAAACTAGTGGCCCATGGCCTTATTACAACGAGATTTAAAACCCATTAAAAAAATATAAAATAATAAACTAGAGTATTTTTGCTGAATCCAAATGTTCTTTTGCATGGCCACCTTTCGCTCCTCTCCAGCCTGGTCCGATGCACTAAGTGCTACCTGAAATATTAATTAATTGGTTGAGTCGCGAGACTCAGTGTGCAACCCTCATTCACCATTAGATTTGGGCCTTAGCCCCATAAAACAAAATAAACAGTTTAATATACATAATAAAAATTAATATGCAAGCCCAACCCAAATCCTAGGTTTCCATCCGCTACACGCCCCCGTACCAGCCATTCACACCATTGGGGATTTCTACAATCAACCCACACCGCTACACGCCTTGATGGTAGTCTTGCTGCTCATCATCAGATCATGGTCGTAGCCACTACAACAGATCACGGCAAAAGCCGCTACAACAGATCACGATAAAAACCGCTACAACAGATCACGGTAAAAACCGCTACAACGTATAACTTCCTCCTTTCATCAACCCAACCCATGCAATCACAGAATATCAATATACTTATATCATTTAATCAGAACATTCACTAACCTCGTGATTTGCTTTTACCCTCTTTGGGTTTCCATCATTAAGCCGGAATTTCGGCATTTATCAAGACATATAAAACTTATAATCATATATTTAACAAACAGATCTAGATGGTGTGGAGAATTACACACCTGATTAATGTAGATACCCTTGCTAAACCGATCTACGCTTTACTTCAAAAAGCCAGAAAGATGTGAAAATAGGCCTCTCCTATATTCGGCCATAGTTAGTATTCTACCCGATTTTATATATATGAATAAACAAATCCTCTTACCTTGAAATTCCGAATGTAACACGATTCTATAACTTAGAGATCTATGAGTTTCGGCTTCTAGGAAAAATCCCGGAAAGATGATCTATCGCGCTTTCGGCTTTTAAAAGAACTAAAAATTGAAAAGATGGCTAAAGGAGATTCGGCCAATGAATATTAAGGAGAAGAATAGGTGTAGTTTCGGCTTTTGAATCAAAGTGAAGATGAGGGAATAGGCTTAGAGATTTCGGCTTTTGCAGAGAATGAAGAAGAAGATGGAACTTTAGGAGTTTTCGGCTTTTACTCAGAGAAGAAGAGAAAAGAATGAGAGAAAAACCCCAAATGCCGAAATTGAAGAGATATTCCCCCTATTTATAGAAATTTCGGCACTTACCTAACCTTGCAGATAAATCCTATCTTTTCTCCTTTATCTTAATCTACTAGCTCATCTAAAAGAGACTTAATTATCTCTAACTCCTCCCTCCTTTATCAGCATATTATCCACATATTTTAAACATTAAAATCCCTAAATTTTAGCCTTTATCTGCTTATTATCCTCATAAAATAAATTCCTAAATAATAGCCTTTATCTGCTTATTATCCACATATTTTAAACATTAAAACCCCTAAATTTTAGCCTTTATCTGCTTATTATCCACATAAAATAAATTCCTAAATAATAGCCTTTATCTGCTTATTATCCATATATTTTAAACACTAAAACCCCTAAATTTTAGCCTTGTTGCCATCCACTCCACCTAATCCTAATGCCCAAAATTTAGCTAACTTAAATTAAAAGAATTGGGCTCCATGAAACTTAAATTTGGGCCCCTTACTCCCTTGTGTGCCGTCACCTCTTAAGATTGGGCCACAAGCCCACTTTGGTATTTTAAACATAGATACTACCTTTTAAACCCCTATAATGCCCAAACAGAAAATTTTAATCAAGGCCTCTACCTAAGCCTGAGCCCAATTTGGACCCCTAACACTTAAATTAACACATTAAACATATCCTACCTATTAAACGCATAGGCCCAAAAATTCAGGATGTTACAAAAACCAAGACTTGCCTATTTCAAAGAAATAAAAATACCACACTCAATAAGTTAGGATACAACATTTTATAACTTCGAAGCTAGGTGCATCTTTATTTTAGAAAATTCTTACCTCAAGACACAAAACATCATACCCAATAAGTTAGGATACAACATTTTGAGTTCTCAAGAATAAGTTTTTTTTATTTGAAACTTGAGATTTCTTTATCCGAAAGTAATTAAAGTCATCTCACAATTTACGAAATTTATTAAAAGGGTATTTAGTTACTTAGTCAAACGGAAAATCGCAACCCAGCATGATTGGGTACTATTTCCCGAATTTCTAAATACAAAACATTGCCTTATTTTAAAAACTTTAGATAAATATAGTAAAAAATATATTTTAAATAATAATTTATGAGACAATATCGCATTTATACATAAATATTAAAATCAATTATAATACATTAACATCTAATATAATGCAAAATACAACTAAAATAACTACACTAAAGCAAAAATAATAATAGTACAATAAGAATACATTAGTAAAAATAATAATATAGGTTAATATAAAAAATAATAGTAAAATGAAAAACAATGGTAATGAAAATAACATAAATAATATTAATAATAAAATAATAATAATAACAATTATAGTAATACTAATAATAATAGGGTTAGTTATAAATAAAATAATAGTAGTAGCAATATCAAAAATAAAAATATATTGTTAAAAGAATAAATAATATATAACTTTAAATAAAATTACATTTTCTAATACATATATTTTATAAAAATAATAAAATAAACATGTATTATAAATAAATTTTATACGAAGTAAAATTTTAGAAAATAATATAATATAATACTATATAATATATAAATTAAAATATAATATAATAAATAATATATTATTAAACTAACTAAAATAATATATAATAATAATTAAATATATACAAAAAAAATAATACAAATAATATATATATAAATTTCACAATATTAATAAATTATTAAATATAAAAATAATATTTAATAGGATAAAATAGTTTAATACACTATAAAATAATGAAATAAAATAAAAGGATAAAAATAAAATAAAACAAAGAAAATAGGGGTCAAATAACAATTAAAATAGATTAAAAGGACTAAACACGTGTTAAATTATAGGGGCTAATATGGAAATTAAGCTTCTTTTTGAAAACGGTGTCGTTCCAATTTTAACCCTTTAATAGCTCGTGGGATTAAATTGAAGCAAAGTATAAGTTTTTGGACTAATTTAAAATAAATAAAAAGTTGATTTTAACGAAATTAAACTTAATAAAATAGAAGAAGGACTAAGAGGGTAATTTTTCCTTTTTAACAAAATGCGCAGACCCTTATCGGGTTTTCGGGTCAACGCGCGGACCCTGCTTAATCAAAACGGCGTCGTTTTATTTTGTTTATAAAAGTCAATTTTAATAAAAAAAATCATTTCTGAATCTGTTTTTCTTTTAAAAAACAACTTCAAGAATCCACTGGGAGATTCTTCGTCTTCGCCTGGCACTGGTCGTTGGACCTATAGACTACCACCTCCACGCGCGTCACGCGCCACCACAAGCGGAGGCCGGAGGCCAAACCTCTTCTTTTCGAGCCCGTCGAAAGGTAAACCTCCTCATCTTTATTACTATTTTGTAAATAACATGCACTAAACATAAAAAAAAAAAAAAAAAAAAAAAAAAAAAAACAAAAGACAGAATATAGATCACCTTAAAAAAATTGTATTCTGTTTCAATGTTTTTCTTTTTTGTATTTCTGTGTATTCTTTTGTCTCCGTCTCTGTATTTTTTGCTTTTTTTTTCAATGTTTCTGTGTATTGTCCCCCCTTTTTTTCGTTTACAGATTTTGGGTTTTTATACCCGAAAAATAAAAGAAAAAGGAAACAAAAATTTCATTTTTTGCTACTGTTTTGCCCTTGCTACGATTTGTTTCCTTGTTGGCTGCTGGGTTTCTTTCCTTTTTGCAGGTAGAACGACGGAGAATCCGGAGACGGTGCGAGTTTCTCGGTGGTAGAGCGACATGCGCGCTGATTTCGGAGTGAGAACAGGCTGGACGAGTCTGCGGCATGACGCTTGGGCTCCTGCTGAGGCAGCGTGACTCTCGGGATACTGCTTGCGGCGCCTAGGGTTTCCCAGAAACCCTAGGCTACTGAATCTGTTAAGGTCTTGGGCCTTTTGGGCCGTCTGAGTCTGGGTCTAGCCTGTTTAGGATCTGTTGGGTCATAGTTTTGGGTCAAGGGGTCCATTCGGGTTTGGTTCTGGTAGGGGGTCAATATTTATTGGGCTTTTGTAAAAAGGACTGTAAAAGACAATTTGGACATTTTTATTTTTGCTTTCACAAACCCGGGCAAAATGGGCTATTACAATAACATGTAATTACCCTTATTATATATGTGATATCCAACATCTATTGCTTCTAAATTTACACTGATACGAACAGACTATGCAACATGGCAGTCACATTCTCCGATTTTGACTGACCTGGAGCATGTAGTGTTCATTTACACGCATGGCACATGAAAGAAATATCTAATTCCAGGTATTTGCACTCTCATAATGCTCAAGGTTAATATATCATGCCCGTTCGAGCCTGAATTCCAGCAATAACTAAGTAGGGGATAAATATGTTATTTATATATAACATCTGACCAAATATATCTTTTATAATGCATAATGTGATGTTATCTTATTCCCAAATTTTAGGATGCCCATCCCGTAGCAATGATGCTACTGATTGTTCTGTTGCTGCAGAAAAGGAAGGCTAGTTCACTATCCGAACCGTATCAGAAGAGCAAAACATTGTAGAATTTGAGTGATTGGAGATGCTAAAGTTCCAGAACTTTCCTTTAGAAGAAACCAAGTTCTCTTCACACAGGAATTCCCAAGAAAACCATTTTTCAATCGTCCGATGAACGTCGTGTACCAGAACATGAGTCGTCGTCCCAGCTCGGGCTAACATGCTTGCAGTGTAGATAGTGGACATCCTGCCTGGTGCTTCTGGTGAGTCCCCAATTGGTCCGTCTACCACCACCACATCCCATTTAAGCTGATACACTTGTTTTGGTAAACTTCTCAATGCCAATTTACAAGTTGATTGTTGGAGCAAACTAGTGGCAGGAGCACAAGCAGGACTTTCCCTTGCATGCTTGAGCAGTTCGTATGCCTTCTTAGCTGGTACCTTGTACTCAACCTTATAAATATGAGTCCCATTAGAATCAGCATTGATTTCACTTATCTTGTAAGGGTCATCCTCCAGAAAAATAGTGATGCCACCTGCATTAATTGATGAGAGGTTGAGGTATTGGGGTTGAATACCAAAAATAAGAAGATTACAAGGTGCTTTACGCTTAATGAGATCGGAAAGAAACATGAACTCCTTGGGGGCGAGAAGAGTTGCATTGAGGGAGGTTTTATGTGAACCTATGTGTACCCCTGCTGCATTCGATGGAACTTTCTGTTCCACAGACGACGAGAAAGCAGCAGCTGGAGATGAAGAATGTGAAGTATTGATGGCAATTTTAACAAGTCTGAGTATAGAAAGGCATGCAAGGATGAAAACAAGCAGAGGGAGTAGTTTCTTTCCAGGGAACTTCATCATTCTAGCTGCTCTGCAAAATTGGGGGCTGTTTGAGGCTGCAGTACTAGAAAACTGAACCGAAGGAGTGATTTGAGGGGCAGGGGATTGAGATACTTAGGGTGGCATTTTCTTCCTTAGCTTTTTTTCCCTTTTTAGCACTTTACGGGCACTATATAACATCCTGCTTGCAAAGTAATTGTGGGGTTGTTATTATGTTATCAATCTTCAAATCATACTGCGCCAGGAAGAAAAATTGATTTTTGGTTTTATTTTAAAGTTTTATTCTCAGCTGTCAGCTAGTCACCTAATTGCTGTGGTTGCCACGTTGAGTTTTAGCAATTAAAGCTACTATCCTTACAAAAAAAGAATCATTAAGATTTGGTGTTTACATCATTTTTGCATAAATAAACACGGATTTGCCATTGTTTGATTGGTTGTCTTTATATCATTTAACTGTTTTGTTACGAGTAATGGTTAAGTAGGCTCCGTCCAGTTGGTTGCTCCATCAGTTTCCATCATTTGCCTTGCTTATTTGGTACTGTTGCATATTCCATGTAAAACTGTACAGGTTTTTGGTAAGAGTGGGCAATTCCTACATTTATTTTGTATTTTTGTGTGCTTTCCCGATCTTATTTAAACTATTTCATGTTTATCTAAATTTTTGTCCGTTAATATTTTGTTTCCCTTTTTTACGGCTTTTGGCACATTAGTTATTTTTGTTATGTTTATGTTAGGTTAAAGGAATATATAAGTAATTATGTGTGGTAATGATTATTCACTTCATCCCTTAATCATGTGGTCAAGGGTCTAATCCTCACTCATGGGAATAGAGTACATTTCATGGTCAGCTGTTTATCTATTCGGAGAATACTCGTAATAATAGGATTAGTCACTACTGTCGGTGAAAAAAAGGATATATACACTCCTGACAATTTTCAAAAAAACAATTAAACCCTATACTTTTTTTTTCACTCAATTGAGCCTTTAAAATCAATTAAATCATTTTACTGTTAAAGGGCAATTGCTGCCATTTTGGCCATTGTTTTTGCCATATGGCACGTTAGGATTATGCCATGTGGTAGAATATGATGTTTTAAACTTAAAAAACTATAAATAAATTATGAAAATTATAAAAAAAATATTAAAAATCAAAAAACCAGTTAAGCCCTCAACAAAATTTAGCATTCAATTGAGCCCTTAAAGGATGCAAAATTAATCAATCAAGCCCCTCGATTATCGTTTACTAGGTTTGACCGTTAAGTTTCACTGACATGGCTGATAGATCAATCAAACGATGCATGTGGCAATCACGTGTACATCATGTTGATGTGGCAAAATGCCATGTCATCAAATATTTTTTAAAAATTAAAAAATCCTAAAAAATGTTTTTTTTAATTATTTAAAAATCACATCTAAGATTGATACATGCACGGATAGGGTGAAAATTATTAAAGTTAATTCGACAAAGTTGTCATTTTTCAATTTTGGAATATCAATCGACTTGGGACGAATTTTTAGATGGGATCCAAGTATTTCTGGGCTGAGATGTCTGCATAGCTTCGAAACACACTTTGGATAATTGGATTCCAAGTCTGGGAGCTCCAGTTATAATCATTTTATTGAAAAGACTGCACAAGCAACATTTTTGGACAGGATTATTACGGAAAATTATGAGTTTTTGGCTTTAATTTGAGTTTAAATTTGAGTTTGATTTTTAGGCTTAATTTTTATTATATATGAGCCCAATGTTGTATTTTTTAGGTTTTACTATTTTATTATTTATTTATTCCAAAATTTAGGATATTTTTAAGTATTTAAAGTTGGTTAGGAGTTTTATATTTCTTAGTCAATATGAAAGTTCAGTTTTACTAAAACTACTTATTTTTTAGATTAATTAGAGTTTCATTATACTTGAAAGTTTCTTATTTAGGAGTTTCATTCATTAATAAAATTTTCAACTCTGAGAGTCATTTTCTTTCGTGCAAGATTGCTTTCTTGTGATTTTTAAAAGATATCTTTCTTCTCGATTTTCTACAATGAGTCGTGGGAATTCATTATTCATCATTCAATTTGCCAAGGATTACTTTTTATAGGGCAAATTAGAGCCATTAATTGAATTTATTGATGCTTATATTTTAGAGGGTTCAGTTGGACAACTATCTTCTATCCATAAATTCGGTTTATTCAATCCATCTTCCACTTTTAATTTTTTGTTTTGAATATTTATTATTTGTTCTAAAATTTCTTATTTTAGTTGTTTTTGTATTCTTTGTTTTCATAAATCTGCTTTATCTTCTTTTTTTAAGTCAAATCCAAATCCTATCGTGTCAAATAACTTTAAAATGATTTTTGTTCATTGCCCCCTATCAATGACACACTTGGAGACCTATTTGTCCAGGTGCATCCTAGATGTAATTTTTAAATAATTATTAAAAAATTATAAAAAATTTATTTAAAATTTGTATGTAAAAAATTATTAATTATTATAAGAAATTATTGAATTTATTTTAAAATGAAAAAATATTTTAAATTTATTAAAAACCAAGCTTGGAATGAACTTGGGCACTAGGGTTCAAATGCATCTGGACAACCACTTGTCCAAGTTCATTCTAGTTGTGGCTTTTAATAATTGTTAAACGTTTTTAATTAAATTTAATAAGTTTTTATAACTTATTTTTTATATTAATTTTAATAAGTTTCCCATAATTTATATTTTGTAATCTTATAGTAACTATTTAAAAAATCACAATTAAGATGAACTTGGACAATCATTTGTTTAGGTTTAAATGAATCTAGACAATTTTTTTGTCCAAGTTTATTCTAGATATGATTTTTAAATAATTTAAAAAAATATATTTTTTATGAAATTTATTTTTTAAAAAATATTTGGTGATGTGATAAAATGTCACGTCAGCATGATGTACACATAATTACTACGTGTTGTACGATTGCTCTATCAACCTAATCAACGAAACATAATAGTTAAATTTGGTCAACACTAACGAACAGGCTTGATTGATTACATTTTCATCTTTTAAGGGCTCAATTGGGTGCTAAATTTTGTTGAGGGCTTAATTGTTTTTTTATTATTTTGTACTAAGGGAATTTTTTTATTGATAAGTCTAAAAATTACAAAAATATAAAAGTGCAAAAAATTTAAAAATATTATAAATGACTCAAAAATTTAAGAAATATTAAAATAAAAATTATAAAAATTAAAAGAATTAAAAATAAAAATTTTAAAAATATGGAAAATTATTATAAATATATAAAAATGTAAATAATCATAATTTTTTTAGAAAATTATATAAAATTACAAATAATTATTACAAATTATTCAAAGTAACTCAAATAAATAACAAAAAAATTACAAAATTATATAAAATTACAAAAAAGATTAAAATTTTAAAAATATTTACATCTTTAGATACAACCTCGGTTATCACTTGAGTTCTTAACCTATTTTTCTATCTTAATTTGCATTTCAAAATCTACAACTAACAATGGACAATGAAGGTGCAAGCTTTGAGGAGGTTCACAATATATGAACACAATAGATAACTTGAAGGGATAAATTATGGTTAGTGTGCAAAAAAATTTGGTTATATGTATGTATATATATATTTTCATACGTTTTTAGTTCGTTTTATAATTTTTATGCTTTTAATAATATTTTTTAAATTTTATTAAAGTTTAATATTTTTATATTTTTAAATTACTTTTCTCATAATTCATATAATTTTATAATTTTTTACACTTTTTTATAATATATTTAATTATTTTTGCACTTTTATATATTTTTATAGTTTTTGTGATTTGTAATTTTTTTATATTTTAAATATTTTTTATGATTTTAAGTATAAAACATCATATTTTGCCGTGTGGTATAATACTAGAGTGTCATGTGACGAAAACAACTCTAAAAAAGTAACAATTACCTTTTCATGGTTGATCGTTAACTTTAACAATTATAAGGCTTAATTAATTGTAATTTTGAAATTCAGGAGCTCGAAAAAGTATAAGAACTTAATTGATTTTTTTGAAAAAGTCTTACATTATTTCTTGACGTTTTTTAATTACTTTTTTATAGCATTATTGTGTAAAGAATCAAATATTATTAGATTTTATTATCAAGGTTAAGATGAATTTAGAAAATTTTTTTAGTGAGTTAAAATTAAATTATAATATTTTAAGAGATTAAAGTACCTAATTTTTAAATTATTTGTGACTTTTTCCTTAAATTATTTTATTTATGTTTTCCATTACATTATTTATACTTATATTTTTTTTATTGCTGTAGGGAATAACTTGAGAAAAAGGAAGTTAAACTTTATTTTTGACAAGCTTTTATAATTTGGATTTTTAATATAGTGCAATTTTAGTATTTTGGCTATAACTTGAGGGACAGACTTCCGTTTTGGGCCCATAATATAACTATTCGAAGGGAATTAAAAAATCTAGCTAAAGTTATTGTACGACTTAAGCCCAAAAATGCTAGGAAGGCACCCAAAAACGGTATGAAAATTTGACATGAAAATTACCGAAAAACCTAGAAAAAATCTGCTTTATGTATTTAAGAATAATTTTGTATTTTCTCCATTATATTATTTCTACCCTATAAATATACACTACTAGGGGAGACGGGGACATCTCCGCTCTGAACTTTATTTGGTTTTGCATTTTATTTTCTTTATGGCTTGTTAAACTCTTTTTTTCTAGTTGAAGAAATATTCGGAATTTGATTATACAAGTTTGTGAGATCAAATTGCTTTGAACATTTCTTTGCTCTTTGGTGTTTACATGTCTTCTGGTTTAATTACAATTGTTCAGGTTTGTTAAATATTCAGTCAATATTTGATAGCTTAAAATAATTATTTTGTCAATTAAATAATTAGTTGATTGATTGATTTTAAATATTTGTGACAACTATATGATTATTTGTGTAGTGTGAATATGCAATCTAACTTAAATAAACCTTGATTATGCATTTCTTGGTTACAATTGAGTCTCCTTTGTTCTAAGGATATTGATAAATTAAATTCTTAAGCGATCGTTATAGGGTTGTTTGTCAATAAGGGAAATAATTAATGACAATTATCTTGATTATCAAGAAAGTATGAAGAAATTAAGTTACTAGGTGATCATCGGTATCTATAACCAATTTATTAAAAAATACTGAAATTTATCTTTGTATCAATGATCAAACCTTTAATCAAACGAAGAATTTACTTTGACTATAATTCCATCTCATTGATTTTTGCTAAAATTTTAATTATTGCTTTCTTTGCTTTTTCCAAATCTTAATTTAATTTTGAAGTTTTCCAAATCTTAATTTAATTTTGAAGTTTTCTTTATTTTATTTGTTTTAGTTCAAGAAATAAAATTAGTATAGATTTTTTTGAATTCAACCCTACTTGTGGTTCCTACTAATTATGTTTTTTGAAGTAGACTTTATTTTTGGCGGCTTTGAGTACAAACGGTGTCAATAATTTTATCGTTTATTAATGGCTTAATAGTAAAAAAGGCTCTTAACAAAAAATTAAAAAATTAATTAAGTCCTCGTGAAAAATTTTGCACTCAACTAAGCCTTTAATGATGAAAAATTAATCAATTGAGCTCATAAAGAGGAAAAATTAATCAATCAGGCCTTCCATTAACATTGACTAAGTATGACCATTAAGCTTTTTTGACGTGGCTGATGGAGCAATCGGACGAAGACACGTGGCATCTATATGTATATCATATCATGTTAATGTTTCCCATGTCAACAAATATTTAAAAAAAAAATCCTAAAAAATAAATGATTTTTAAAATAAGTATTTAAAAATTTGATCCTAATATAACAAATTTATCTCGCTTTTATGTAAATATATAAATGTTGAGGTCAAATTTGTTGAATTTTTTAGAATTAATGCCAAAATGCCAAAATATGTGAACATTGAAGGCTAAATTTATTATTATACCAATCAAAATTATATACAATTGAGGAAATACATTAACCTCGAGATTAATTACCCTCAGTTGCTCACTTTTAAAATTGTTAAGGATTAAATTGCTTCAATTTGTTTTCAGAGGGACTATTTTATTTAATTTTGAGGGATTGTTTAAGTTCTTTTTCTTTTTAAATGTCTGGATAGAAAAGCCGAACCGAAAAGTCCCGCTCGAAAATTTCGCATGGGCCGGTCAGCCCATTTAAGTAAAGAGGGAATTCATTCCTCCATTTTTAGGGTTTTTAAGCCGTAACCGATTGCCGCCAATAATCTTCCCGTTTCCTCTGGAAGTGTAAAAGCTATATCGACGGGGATGTCTAAATTGGAAGAGAAATCAGAAGCCGCACCGAACGATGCAGCGGGTTATGAAGATGAGGAAGAAGACTTGTCGTGGTCATCCGATTCTGAAATCGTCGAGGCATTGGATTATTTGGATTCCAAGGTCGATGACGAGTCCATCGATAATTCTTTCACGCTTGCGTCGAGGCGGCCTAACGCTCACGGCGGTGTTCACTCTAGGCCTAATTCGTCTGCTCTTCAACCTCTCTCCAACCGTAACCAGAAGTTCTCTAATCATATTCGAGCTTCCCCTTTAGAGGTAAAAATACATTGTCACGATCATTTAAGCTTATTATTATTGTTTTTTTTTTGTTTCTTCCAGTTGGATTACTGAATGAATGGTGTAGGAGTGGGAAGGGAGGATAAATGTTGGAATGTCGAACTCGGTTACAACTGCAATTCGTGAAAGTGTTCGTGAAATGGCCATTGGTAAAACTAAAACTACTGAGAAAGCTGATCGTGCAACTGTTGAGCAGGTGAAATACTCGTAATTGATTGCTCTGAAGATTTTGATGATTTTTTCTTATTAGTTACTAGTATTTTGGAAGATTGAGCTCATCATGAAGTTGTTTTTCAGGCTATTGATCCAAGAACTCGTATGGTTCTGTTTAAAATGCTTAACCGCGGTGTGTTTCATGATATTAATGGCTGCATTTCAACTGGAAAAGAAGTATGTAATGTGATGTTATTGTTAGATGTTAATTGTTCATGCTTCAGTTTGTAAAATCATAGTTTGATGAAATCACGTGATATTTACTTTGTTCTTTGAACAGGCAAATGTATATCATGCAACAAAATCTGATGGTCAGGAACTAGCAATCAAAGTGTATAAAACTTCTGTTTTGGTTTTCAAGTAAGTGGTGTTTTGATAAGATAATTAGACTTCAAACCTTTTCAATTTTGTTCCAACATTATAGAACATTCCCCCTTTTAATGTGTTAAGAATTAGTGAAGAATTGGTGAGATGAGGGCACTGGATGTAAGCATAATTGTTCCTTTCCATTTGATGGTATTGTTTTTGGATGAATGTTCTTGATTTCATCATAGATGTTAGCTTGCACTTGTGGTCTTCTATTCCATATTTGATGTAGCATATCACTTTGTGAGATCTGCTGTTGTATTTTATTTTTCTACAATATTAGATCCCGTGTTTTCATGCCAAAATTTTTGCATGTTAATAATTGTAATCAATTGGTTTCTGATAATAACTCAAGGGATCGAGATCGATATGTACAAGGTGATTACCGGTTCAGATATGGTTATTGTAAGCACAATCCTAGAAAAATGGTGAAGACATGGGCTGAGAAAGAAATGAGGAATCTTATGAGGTAAAACAAAATTTTAATTATTTCCCGTTTACCTTTGATTCTGTGAACAGATATACATGACCAATTATGTGTGCATCATTTTGCTTGCTTTTTCATGAGTGGAGATGTTTGTTTTGAGTTGCAGGCTTAAGGCTGCAGGAATTAGATGCCCAACTCCATTACTGTTGAGACTTCATGTGCTGGTCATGGAATTCATAGGTAGTGTGAGTTTTTAATTATTATTGCTTTAATTCTCTTCAATAATGAGGACATAGAGAATGGTTTTACATTTTTTAATGCTTTTGTACGAGTTTTGGGTACTAACTGCTAAAACTATGTTACAGGAAAAGCTGGTTGGGCTGCACCTCGTCTTAAAGATGCGGCATTATCTTTAGACAAGTTGCGTGAATGTTATGTGGAGGTGTGTCCTTATGTTAACCTACGGTCACATTATTTTGAGCTACTCAAAAGTTTATAAGTTATATTACTGTAGTTTTCTTTCTTTTCTCCATATGCTGACTTCTTGGCTATTTTCCCCAGATGATAGTTGCAATGCGGACATTATACCAGAAATGCAAACTAGTGCATGGAGATCTCAGTGAATATAACATACTATATTATGAGGTGATGGCTAACTTTTTTCAATTCCTTGCAACTGAAAACAATTTTCTTTGTGCTTTGTTCTGGGTATCTTCTTAGCAAAATCTATAGGCAAAGAGGAAAAAGGAATCTCTAAGTTAACTTTAGTTCATTTGAAAATTTTCCACTTTACAGGGTCACTTATACATAATTGACGTCTCTCAAGCTGTTGATCTTGACCACCCACATGCCCTGGATTTCTTACGTGAGGATTGTATTCATGTTTCTGTAAGTTTATTTTCTCTCTTCAGAAATTTTTTGTTTATCACTTTTTCTTTTTGTATGATTAATATTTATTGGATGTGAGATTGTAACATTGACTAACAGGGTGACTGTAAGAGTTAATCAGTCATTGCCTGGTGCAGGATTTCTTTAGAAAACATGGTGTAGCTGTCATGACAATTCGAGAGTTATTCGACTTCATAGTGGATCCAACTATCACGGATGGCTCTGTGGATAGTTATTTGGAAGAGGTTTGCCTTTTATATCTGAATTCATACTTTTCCTATAAATTTAGAATGATCTCCATTTTCACGCTTCTACACTGATATCTTATTTCAGGTGCAGCAGAAGATTTTAGCAAGAGGAGACATGTCTGTGGAGGATGAAATTGCAGATTCTGTGTTCGTTCAGGTTTGTTGAATGATAATATAATAAAGCCCACTGTTCTATGGAGCGTATCTAAGTTCCTCCTTTCCTTAACAAAGGGCTTTATGTCAGCCCTCCTGCTTCAGTTTATTACCAGCTTTTTTTAGATCTTCTGCTAAGATTCTTTTAATGTCATTCGACATTGAAGTCCACAAAAGACTTCTGTAGTGTCTTCAGCTATTAATGCTTGCTCTAGAAGCTCTCCTCTGTTTGCATACAGAATATTTTGAGAATTTATGATCTGCTTTTTGCAGTTAAATCATTACAATATCAAGATTTTGTTCATCTCCAAGGAGTGATAAATGTTCTAATTTGCTTTCGGGATGTATCAAAAATCAAGTTATTATATTTCTCAAACTGGGCTATATTACAGATTGAAAATTTCGGTTTTGAGGGGTTAAATCTATATTCTGAAAGGGAATGCATCATACTTGCAATAAAAGATAGAAGATCGGGTTGTCTAAATTCTTTTGGTGCATATTAACTTCATGGTTATTTTGTTCCTTTTCTTCAGACATATATTCCCAAGACATTGGATCATGTCAAGAATGTCGAGGAGGATGTAATACGGATAACCAGTGGCAAGGACACCGGAGACTTATATTATAAGACAATTACAGGACTAAAGGAGGCTCTCCATAAAGATCAATCTTCACCAGTGGAGAAGCAGCAAGGGGATACTAACACAAGACCTGTAGAAGGGTCTATGGAAAATCCATCTGGCCATTCTAATTCTCAGGAGAGCGAGTCTGAAGCTGAGTCCCCATCCGGTTCTGAAACAGATGGGGATGAAGAGAACTTGAGTGGCTCAGAAGATAAGGGTCCGTTATCTGACAGTTCGGCACAAGTTGACAAGAAAGCTGCTAGAAAAGAGAATAAAAAGAAAGTCAAAGAGGAGAAGAGGGAGGCTCGAAAGACGAAAGTGCCAAAAGCCGTAAAGAAAAGAAAGAAGAAATTGGCCAAAGCCCACAAGACCAGGTAGTCTTCCTCCATTGAATGCTTCAAACTTGGGTGAAAGCTTAAAAGGACAAAAGGTATTTTTGCAGAAGGCAAACTATGGAAGTTAAATCAACTCAGGTACAACTGTCTTATGGAGCACTGATAACTTGGTTTTTCCCTTTTTCACCATTAGCATCGATTTTGTAAATGATTATGCTTTGGTCACTCATGCATGCATTTATATGCAACTTTTACAGCCAAGGAATCTTATGCAATTCAATTTTTTCCACAATCATACTTCAATTCATTACTTGTTATGTATGTTTGGATTATATATTTATTTTAAAGTAATTTTGTCCAATATTTCCCAATGTTATAAATTTATTAAATAATTTTTGAAAGATTAAATATAGGTTTTTTTTTTTTGGCTAAAGGGTCTTTAAAGTCTTTGAAATTTTTTTAAAAATTAATAAAGTCTTTATATTTTCTTTTACTCAACTGAGTTAATGAATGTCAAAATTTCAATCAATTAAGTTTTTTTATTGTTAAATTTAATGGTTAATTGTTAAAAATAACGGAAGCTATTGTAAGGGGTTGCTTTTGCCTTATAGTATGTTGAAATTCTGTCATGTAGTAAAATCTGTTATTTTATATTTAAAATTATTAAAATATCATAAAAAAAATTATGAATTCAATATGCAATGTCCGGTTGAATTCAATATGAAATATGGATAATGCATTTTAATTTTGTTTTTTATATTTAATTTTTATTTGATTTAATTTTCATTAATTAAAAATATAATTATCAATATATTATTATCTTATCTTTACATATTACATACATAAATAATTATATTAATTTAATTAAAAATAAATCGATACATTTATTTCTTTTATTTAATTATCTAATATAAAAAATAAATTGATGTTTATTTATTTAAATGTATGTAATTAACTAAAAAATGAAAATTTGTGTACATTTGACTACAACCAAAGTTACATACGTATATTAAATTGATTTGATGTATTAATAAATTTGAGAATATATTGTCTACAGTCATCATCCGGGATAGAGGGCTGACCTAGCCTTAACCTGGACCGCGCTTTAGGCAAAAAAAAATTCGAAGCTACTATCCCACCCGGTCGGATCCATATACACCTCTAGAGTGGGTGGTTTCAAGAACCCAAAGTGGTCGGTTCGCAGCCATCATGAACACAGGCCAAAACATCTCGGTAGTCCCTGGAAATGGTGAAAGAATCATACACATTTCCATCACTGCTTTTCTTGTATTCAAAGAGGAGAGATGAGTGATTGTATGCAGTCAACTTCACGAAACCAAAATCTGAATCTTTGTATAGACTCCATGAAGTCTGGGTAGGACCAAACCCTGATAAATGGCTCCCTCCCCCACCAACCACTACGTGAATCGTTCCATTTACAGTACCTGAATAGTGTGATTTTCCCACATGCATGCACTGCCCCTGCATTCTTAGAAACATTAGAACTGTAGGAAGGTTGAAAACTTTGAACTTTGAATCTCAGAAGGAGACTGAAGGCCGGGTATAAAGGATCTGGTCTCAGATGATAAGATTCGAACTCCAACATTCCAACTTAGCCAAACTTATTGGACCCTACCGGGTGACTTTCAGACTTATATTTTGATTAAATGCTATGATGATAGGTTTTGGCCATACCTGGTAAACCGGGCAAGTTCTTTCATAGTTATGGATATGTCCAAAAAATGCAATGTCGACTTTGTACTTCTGCCAAAGTCCTTGCAAGCTTTCCCTTCCCATGGGCTCTCCAAATGAGGCATCTTTCCAATAACTTGAGGAATAACCAAGAACACGATGAGCAACAAATATTAACCAGGGCTGCTTTCTCCGGTCTGCCGACGCTAGGCACTTCTCGATGAACTTGTACTGCTCAGAACCTTCCCTCCAATCATGTTCACTGTCAGCTATACAGAAATGGAACATGCCATAGTCTGTTGAATACCTGTAAAGAACCGGTAATCTGACTTAAACAGATTCCTTTCAGGAGACTGCAACATGCATACACGAAAGATGGTCTCGAATCTTGATGTTGCGTACAAACTTTGCTTCCATTAACAATTTATATTGTATTTCTGGTAAATTACTTACCAAAACTTAGCTCTGTTCTCAGCAGGAACATAAAACATGGTCTCAGCTACGACACCACATTCACCACCAGAATCGTTTCCGTCGTAGAATGACCCAGAGTTGGGTGCATCGCGTTCATGATTGCCGCTATACGAAAAGAAGTAATCTTAGTTAGGATCCAATATAAGCACTTTGCTAATAACTGCAAAGTAATTCTCAAGTGTTACAAAGAGTTCATGCTAATTGTGCATTGCAAACCTTGCAATCATATATGGCACAGTTGATGCAATGCGCTCAACCTGTGATGTGAACTGGTCCCACTGTGAGATATACCCATTTGCATATGTAATGTCCCCTATATGAAAAACTATGTCAATGTTTTTCAAGTCCTTGATTAGTTGATCCGTGGTGTTAAGTGATCCTGGCTGATAATTACTGTATTCGTTTGAACCATCTCGTTCGGCCTGAAACGTGTTAAAACAATTATAAAATCTCTTCATATTTTATGCACTATGCTGCAATTAAGTGCCAAATAACATTCAATACAGTTGAAATGATGATATTTGAGTTTTATACATTGAATGAGTTCTTTGATTACAATGGGAGGTGAGGAAGCAACAACTGAAAGTTGAATGTGGTTAGTTGAGAAGCATTTGTACCCAGTGGATAGAGGTTTTGTTATTATATTGCAGGACAAATGCAGTACAGGTACGCTCAATTTTTTTTTCTAAGTTCATGTATTTGGAGGATTGTGCTCTCACCCATGTCTGAATATGTGTTGAATACAGATGTCAACATGGTACTTCAAGAAGAAAGATTGTATAAAACCAAGACTTTGGTAAGAAAATGTAAATTGATTGTTCTTCGTTTTCCTACTTACTAGAAGGCATGCCAGATTTATTACCTTTCCCATGTCTCCAAATATTACAACTCGCTGTAATGAATCCTGCCCTGGATATGGTGAAGATTTGAATGAGTAGCTCTTGCTCCAGACATAAGAACCATCTACCAACTTATGTCCAAGCTTATAAGTGTACCTAAAAGCAAAAATAAACACAGTATTAGGAACACATTGCTCATTCATCATTTCTCTGAGACAAGATGTCAATTGTGGCGCATACACAGAGCTTGGCCACAAATCCTTTAGGAAACTTGTATGAATGAAACCAGGATCGCGCCAACCAACTGTTAGGGCTGGTGGAGCTGCATTTTATCATCAGAATGTTGTTAGATTCTGAATACCACTTGAAACATTCCAAACTAAGAATATAAACTAAATATAAGCTTCACTTAAACTTCATTATATATTATATAGTTTCGATCTATGTCCTTGTGAATTCTATCAAGAAGTTTACAAATCTTTCACTTCCGTAGTCAAGGAAAGATGTATTATACCGCACATATCATTTTGATGAAATGTCAATGATCCTGCAGGAGATCGAGTTTGGGATTCTCCTTTCATACCCCACTCAACGAAAGGTACAGCTTCGATAACATTATAGCCACTAGTCCAAGTCACTGTCATCTATATAAATTTATAAGGGAATCAAGGTCAGACATGGATAAAGATATGATTAGTCAGTGCAGGCCGTAGGACATGGATTGGTTTTTACCTTGACTTGATATCAAAGTCCAAAAATCATGAAAATCGACAGAAAGAAATTAACTTACTTCATTCCAAGATTTCCCTTGTGAAAGCCGTGGATAAAGTGGTGCCTTTGGGTTAGCAAAACTTATAACATTTGAAACAGCCACCAGTTTTGGCTGCAAGAAATGATCAGTCAAAGAATGGGTGAAATCTGCTAAAGCCAAGTCACAAGGAAGTTCACATGCGTAGACATACATCGGATAACCCGCCAGAAAATAATGCAAACGAAAAATCTTCCCGTTGATTGATCAATTGGAACTTTAACGAAGATTTGCCAGTCTTTTTGTAATCAGCATCGGAATCGTTGGCATATTTGTACTGGAAACCACAGATTGTTTAAGGTGTATGGTCTCAATATTAGGCTGAAGAACAAACAATGCTACAAATCAATAATACAGACCTTTATTGGGGCTGAACATATATGAGGAAACTGTTCCATATCATCACTGGGTTGACAGATAGACGAGCTGCCATTAATGAATTCCTTTAGTCTACAAATCTAGAATTTGCAGATGAATAGAAGAAAACCTCTTATATGAATTTATTAAAAGAGAAGAATATGATGAACAAGTTTGAAAATTACCTGAAATTTGCAGGAGAGAAGACAGCAATCCAATCATCCTCAGAAGGTTTCGGACATTCAATTTCTACAGTTACCCAATCAGAATCTCCCCCCTAAAAGCAAACCAAGTTATAAGCAATCCATATATCTCAGCTGCTTAGAAGTTAGAACACCATGCTTCAGATTTTGAGCAAACCATGAATCTAAAATTATCGCCTATGTTGCTCCAACTCTTCATTCTTCTTGAAGTACCCATGTCTCACACATATTCAGGCATGTGAATAAGGATATGACACTCCAAAGACTCACATAATGCATGGAAAAACTTTTAAAAGAATTGAACATGCTCATGTGAGACACATAAGACAATCCGAATAGCAAAATTATCACCCCATAAAACATCAGAAATTCTTGCATTAGTTGAATTAGTAAGGGTGTGGCAACCAGTTGGTAAAATGAAGTTGTGATTTTGATTGAGGTCATAGGTTCAAAATCAAACTATTCCAAATAGAACTTGGGAAAGGAGAGTGGGTCGAGAAGATTGGCATTCATCAATCAGTGCATTTAGTGAAAATTACTTCACCATGTTACCGGATTTTTCATTTTCCCTAAGATGGAATCGTGTTGTTGGCATATTCCAAATGGGTGTGCAGTATACTATAAAAAGTTAAAAATTAGAGATCCGAGGCTGGATAGCATAGATCTCAACATCTCTTGTAACAAGTTAACTTTGCTACTCTTGAATCTTAATGAAAGCAGATTCAAACTTCAAAGAGCTAAATTTGTATTAGATTGAAAATTTGAAATAGAACATCTAGAGCAGAAAGTAAAACTATAAAGACCGAGCTAGATTTTACCTTAGTCCCAAGAACAAGCGGGTGTGCTTTAACAGAAGAATTTTCATGAAGTGCATAGACTGCTTTATGGATGGCAATCTTGGACAATGGCTGGACGCCATCGCCATTCCCAGCATGAACCACTGCTGCAGTTCCAGAACCAAATTTCAAACACTGCGATAAGATCGAGATTAATAGGAAAAGATATTCCATAGATAAGAAGCTCAAGCTCCTCATTTTCTCAGCTCTCTCTTTTGGGAGTGACCAAAATGGTTGAAACCCACTACTTAAAATTCAAAATCCCTGAATATGACCACACACAAAAAAGGGGGACTGAAGTAAAAGATAAGCCGGCCATCGAAGATACGCACTCACCTTACTCTGGTCAACTCACAATTTTATATTATGAATAATTATTTACATTAACTAAGCTTTAGTTTTGTCGATTTGTGCCCATAGTTATCCCTTGAGAATAAGAACTGCCTGCTTTTTTTGCCAAAGACTTAAGGGATTAAATATCCAATTTCTTCACCTAAAATCCGCATTAGAGTTGTAAATGAAGCAATTTCCTAGAACAAAAACAGTAGCTTGATAAGAGCTAACCTTCCAATAAATGATAAATAATTTAGATCAAATGAAATTGACTGATTGCCTACAAAAATAGAGCTTCTGCAATACATAGCTGCTCTGAACTCAGAAAAGTTAAAAAGAAAAACACTGGAAGTTGAGAGGGTGCTTTGGTTTTTTATCTTCTTTCTTTTCCTTTGCAAGCCAAACGGAAGGTAAGTTTCAGTCAGACTTCAAAAACATTAACGTGGATGTAAAGTGTAGGGACTAATGAATGAACAAATTATCCCCCTTCGCTTTTCTAACAACTAGAAAAAATTGGAGGGAAATAGCGGTACTGGAGCGGGAGCATATATCATTCACGTAATGCTCAGTTCAAACTCTACTGTTTTCCCACTTTTGTTTCTGTTACCCCATTTTTAGCCTTTTTTTGTAACTATGCTAGGAAGCGGTTGTATGTCACGCTAATCAGAATGTGTCAACCGATCATAATGTGCTGTGTGGAAATTATATTTATTTAAAATAAAAATATTAAATTTAAATTAAAAAAAAACCCATTAACTTTAATTCACCATTAGCAGGACGTTGATCGACATTGATTTTTTGTTGATTATTATTGACCGGCCATTTAACCGTTGTTGATAATCTACTGATGCTATTAGAACATTTCTTTCGTCTTCTTCCTCTTCCTTAGGTGGTATATACTGAAACCTTTCTTAATCTGAATGTATCCTACTTCGATCACCTAGAGGCTAAGGTTCTTTTATGATCTTCGTATCAGGATAGGTATTTCAGTTCTGCATGTTAAGTAATGAATGAGTAAATTTGTATTTGGTAATTGAACAACGAGACTGTAAGTATATAGTTTCTGCATGGGATTGTTAGCAATTGAAATGATAAGTAATTTGTATGTACAAGAGTATTAATGGTGAAATTATGTTTCTAAGCAGTGGTTGCTACTGGTTCATGATAGATATTTGGATTTGGAGCTTTGAACTGCAGTAAGTGAGAATTATGTGAGTTCTATGCTAACTTGTGCATGTATACTATTGTGAGTCATTTATAGGAAATTTATTGAAATATGGATCCAAAGTCATGATAAGTATAGTATGGGATGATTGGTGTACGAGTATTGAAACATTGAAGTATGATTGAGTATGTATATGTCTGAAATGTATGCTATGAGATGTGAGTTTTCTGATTGGGTGTGTGTCAATGAAGTAAAAGGTTGAATTTAGATTGTGTTAATGCATGAAGAGTTAGTTAAGAGAGTCTGTGTTTGTTCACCGCGGTGGTGTCTGATGGAGTCCGTCGGGGCTGAAAACACGAACTCTAATATGAACTTTGAAGGAAAAGTCAATGGCCATGACACCCTCTGAATAAGAACTAAGAAATGGTGATTACCCAATGGGGTTCTTTGTGTGTCCTAAGACGATGATGGGAAAACCTCATGTAATGTGAGTTTAGGCAAATCCAAATCGTAAACACAACAACTAAGAATAGCTTTTGTGGCGAACTATGAAAGAATAGCCTTTTTGGCGAAATCTGGAAGGAATGCCTTTATGAAAAATTTTGAGTGGAACGCCTTGGTGGCGTACTCAATATCATTACTTGTATGGTGTATTCTGCTAAGTCTATGTGGTGTGAATTGTTAGGAAAATTTGGTAAGCTATGGATCTAAATATTTGTCTTAATGGTAAGATATGAGTAAATTCTAGTAGATCTGTATTAAGTATGACCAATATAAGGTGTTAATATGCTCTGGAATAAGAGTTGAATAAATTCCTAAAGGTATTCGTCATAATGAAATATGAATACGAAAGTATCTACCATAATGAAATGTAAATATGAAAAGTAAGTGGTATTATATCTTCTTCTAAAATTATTCTTAATCTAAATTAATGCTATTTTGAATTATGAGATTTTGATAAAGCATGATATGAAGTACATTTGGATGATATACATAGTGAATTATTAGTATGGACATGTGTACAGAACTAGATCAGGGTATGTTTAAGCATGAACCAATAATATGAAATTCTATAAGGTATCCACCATATGTATGTATCTGCCCAAGATAATGTCAGTGAGAAATTGTTTGAAATGAGAGTATGGATTAAGGTATGGGCTGATTGGAAGTGGTTTCTAAGGGTATATTCTGTTGAGAAAGTATTATGGGACAAGAGAATTATGAAACGGTTGGAAGGATTCTCCAGTTAATTAGATATGAAAGATTGAGCATAATAAGGGTGTGATAACTGGTGTATAAAGGAATGATAACACTGTGATGGTAACAGTCGATGCAAGTGGTGCAGAGTATGGTTGACTCATAGCAATTCATACAAGATAGCAAAGCACCTATAAATGTATGGTCATAGTGAGTTCGCTAAGTACTCTTGTACTTACAAAGTTTGTTGTTGTTTTTCAGGTATGTTGAAAAGAGACTTTGCCTGAAGAGACAACATTAGGGGTACGCCAAGTTGGTAAAGGAGTGGACTATTATGCATACAGTGGATATGTGGCATAGCCTTGAACATGCCTTTAAGTCTGTCTTGAAATATTTTCTAACTTGTAAAGATTTGTATCAAATCTGATGTAATAAGTTATTTAACATATATTTTATTTTAAATTTCCAAATTTTGAGTTTTTCTTCTAAAACTACAAATAATAGTTTTAAAATAAATAAAAAATCATAAATTATTTTTGGTTAAATGTTTGTACCGTTTAGTAACACTCAAGATTTGAACCCGGTGAATTAGGTCGGGTTTAGGGCATTACAACTACTACAGTCTTCCTAAAAAATTTCATGTTTTCACAACCTCGGAGCACTAGGGCTCACTATTATTTCCGTGGCCCTTACCCTTGTCACAGTGTCCCTAAAGAAGGCTTCCAACGCATACAACTCCAGTATTAGGAGCTCAACGAAATCCATGCCCTCTCTGAACTAGATTTATCTACTACTTTCCCGTATATTTGGGTGGCTTTTTTGGCCATTCGGCTTTGGCATCCACTTCCTCTTAAGAGAACCCAGTTTGGCTTATTAAACCCTTCGACGAACCCCTATTTCCATTACATGTACATGACTGCGTACTTGCTCATACTTGTTTACTTTGAATGGAATCCACAGCTTTCCTAGCAGATTGGTTTGTGTGTATACCACGAATACCCCTTTTTCCTAGGGAGTTTCTTTTCTTTCCACCTTATCTAGGTTGAGACATAACCTTGGCTTCCCCTTGTCTAGTGTCCCAACGGACTTCCCCGTGTTTAGTGTCCTGACGGACCTCATTTTGTCTAGTGTCTCGATAAACCTCCCTTTGTCTAGTGTCTTGGCGAACTTCCCCATGTTTAGTGTCCCAACATACCTTCGTTTGTCTAGTGTCCTTGTGGACTAACTATGATGCCGTAGCGTCTTTCAGCTATGGCCTTACACAAATATAACCCCATGTTAACCGTCTTGGCGGACTATAGAAGGATGCTGAAACACCCCAAACCCGGCCCACGAGCCCTGACCGGATCTGGTATGTTCCTCAAGTAAACCGGTTTTCAAATTCTTTTGTTACTTAGGAAAAACTTGTGCGTTTTGAAAGAAAGTTTGTTTTTGGGTTGGGCTTGAATTGAAAATGAATTAATATTATCTTAAAACTCCCTTTTTATTTAAGATGACAAAACACTTGGAGTTTATTTTTTTTAAAAAATAAATTTACTTGATCCTTAAATAATAATTTGTAAACATAATGAAAAGTAAAAAGTAATAAAGAAATTCAACTATGGCCTTATGGCCTTATTACATCAAATAATTCCCAAAATAAATTAAAATGTTTAAATAGAATAAAAGTCCAAATAATAAAAATTTTTCCTTGTTGTGCATGGCCATCCCTAAGCTTCTGCCGAGCCCGGTCCATTATTGATCGTCACCTGAAAATAGTCCCACAACGGGGTGAGTCAACAGACTCAATGTGTACACAACACTAAGTCATAATAGAATCAGGCATACATATGATACACATTCAAATCATAGAATACATTTAATGATGCATTCCCAAACCCAAACCTATTTGTCCATCCGCTACACACCCCCGTACCTGCCAGTCACACCGTGGGGACTACTAAGTCGACCCTCCTTCCGCTACACTCCAAATTTGCGGTCTTAGGTCACCACATACTGTGGTCTTAGGTCACCACTTTCAGATTACTGTGGTCTTAGGTCACCACTTTTCAGATATCACGGTCTTAGGTCACCGTGTTCGTGGTCTTAGGTCACCACATTCACTTCCCCTTTCAAACAAACCCATATGCCCCATATAATAACAATATGCATGGATATGCCAGAGTTCACATTCTTATTATTATTCTCATGTTATAATTAACATATTTCATAATCCTAGTAGGAGTAGGAAACGTACCTGAGTACTTAGTACCATAACATGGTACCTTAGCCACTTTCATATTCTTATTAACACATGTTTTAATAAACATAGCCATAATACATATTATAAAGTAGTGTGGGGTACACACCTGATTTGCTTAGGGTTTCCAATCCAAATCCCGATAAGCTTGATCTAATGCCTTAAATCTTAGATCTCTACATTTAATCAATCATTCAATACTTAGTAAAGAACCATTCAGCCATAAATCCAAATCCTAGTAGGATTAGTACACTAAAACTTACCTTGCAATTTCCAAATCCCGAAAGTATTCGTTGCCTTATATGTCTGTCGAAATCCCTATAACTTCATGTTAGATCAATTTCTAACATTTATTCATAACAAATAACCCTTAGTCGAATGTTAAATATGACTTACCTTGTGGATTTTAAATCCCGAAATTCACCGAATAACTAGGGAACACGCAGCTTATGGTGTACCTTCGGGAAAAGAACTTCTCCTTCCTTGTAGTATACACTTAGTAAATCCCGAAAGATCCTTCCATATTCGGCAACCAAAATATGTATGGGGTTAGATTATCTCTTGGCTAATTTAAAAGAAAAGAATGGAAACCAAACTTGGATCTTACCCTTATTTGAAGAAATCGATTGCACCTTCACTTCAACCTTCAGAGATTCGGCTATGGCTAAATGATGCTCTCACAACTTTCGGCTTTTGGAGGGATTAGAAAGAAAAGAGAAGGAAGAATAAAGATGGAGGATTCGGCTAGAACACAAGGTATTTCGGCTTGGCAAAAATAAAAGAAGAAGAGGATTTGGTGAAGAGAATTCGGCAGAGGCTTTCAAAGAACAGAAAATAATGCAGAGTGGCCTCTCCTTTCCTTTTATAGCCGAATTTACTAGGCTAGAGTCCCTTACTTGGCCACCACTCTTCTATTTTGATAACTTTATCCCTTGATTTATCACTTTAATTATCAACAAAACTTAATCCAATATTTATCTCTTATCTCCTAATAAAAATAACAATAATTATCCATCATTTATCTCTTGAAAATAATCTAAAATAAATTCATTATTTATCCCTTATTTATCCACCCTTTATCTCTTAAAAATAAAAGAATAAAAGCTCCTAATTTATAGCCATGTGCCGTCCACCTCACTTCTTCTGGAAGCAAAATAAAATTTCTTTTATTTGCTTCCCATGTGACTCGAACTCAGGCCCACTTGCTCATGTAGGTGGCGTCACTTACCTGGGCCTTAAGTGGCATTTCCAGGCCACTTTTCCAAGCCTGTTTGTGTGTCAAATTCCTCCTATTATTTTTCTTAAGGCCACCTTGCCTTAGTTTTCTCTTTTTAAGCCTTAAAACTTGACATTTCTTTACATTTCCAAGTTTCCAGAAATGTTTACTTTCCTCTTTTGAATCATTTCTAAATCTTTTCCTTACATCCCCTAGTTTCCAAAAATGTTCACTTTCCTCTTTTAAACTTAACGTTTCCAAAGCATTTCCTTACATTTCCATACATTTCATGAATTACACATCCAACACACCCACTGAGCCCACTATCTCATGAATTACACACGAACGCATAACCCCTAATCTAGGATGTTACAGATGCCATAACGTCTTTCAGTTATGGTTTTAGTCCTATTTAGCCATTTTGACGTGCTTCCATATGATGCCATAGCATCTTTCAGTCATGGTCTTACTAATTCCTGTCATGATGCCATAGCGTCTTTCAGCTATAATCTTACTCATTTTTATCCTGATGCCATAACGTCTTTCAGCTATGGTTTTACTCATTTTAGGCGAATAGCCTCCAACCGGCCCCAAGGCCTAGCCATGATCTTTTATTCACTATTCACGTCGCTTTCCATCCATTCCTCTATTTGCTGTCCAATACCTTGATTCTTGAACACCCCAATGTCTCCTTCGCAAGGCGCGAAGCTTCGCACATCACGGTTTACACTCAGCAAAACAGTATGGCGGTATCTAACAGAGTCCCCCATTTTTCCCTTCCTAACTTCATCTAATTAGACACACACACACACATACACACACACACACACACACATATATATATAATCCCTTGTCATAGTCTCCACAGACCATTGCCGCCATTCAATCTTAATTATTATGTCTCCCACTTCAAAGCCGGCTGATTATATCCTAACCGAACCAGGGTTAAGATACAACTATTTGAATTTCAGCCACTAAAATTTTTTATTTACCCGGTGGGGTCCTACGATTCATTAATCCTCTCGATTTAGTCTTAATTTTCCTTAATTTTAGGCTAAATGGTGATGTCTAGGTGTTATACGACACCACCCTTTGGATGTCGCGACACCAACCTTCGAAGTTGTAACGTTGAACCCCAAGGTTGTGACATCTAATTGGTATAGTTTCAAAATTTTTGCAATTTGGTCTTGGAGCAGTGAAGCTTGTTTACTATCTTGGAGGTCAAGACATCAAACCCTTGATGTTGCGACATCAACTTGAAATCTTTTGAAAATGTTGCATTTTGGTCTTCTAACGGTTTCAGGTTAACAAGAGTGCTTTCATAAGCTTGTATAAATCCTGGTTCAAAATATGTATTGATGTAATGGTTTTATAATCGTGTTATTAGAATTAATTTTTTGAATTGATGGAAAATATGTTTTTTAAATGAAGCTAGTCTAACAACAAATGTAAAATCAAGTAGCTCGGATCCGGCGACCAGGTTGGGCTAGGGGTGTTACATTAGGTGCATAATTCCATTTAAATCAAAGTAAAAACAGATAAAGGAAAAAAAAGAGAAAACCCCAAGATTTTGGGGTCTAAGGTCATTTACATATTCCATTCTCCTTAACAGCGGCGCAAGAAACAGACCACTATTGCCTGCTCCTCAACAACGCAGAAAACATACCATCTTTGACTACTCTTTCATGGCATGGGAAACAAACCATCGCCTATTGCTCCTCAATGGCACGAGAAATGGACCATCTTTAACTGCTCTTCAACAGCTCATGAACCAAACCATTCTCATTACTTTCCTCTGAATTTGTTTTGTCATATTTGAATATGCTCTATATTTGGAACATCTTTCCATGAAAGAATTGTTGGAAAAATTGCATTTTATGGGAATTTTGAGGCATATTCTCAATAGGTAAAGGTGGAGAGTTAAATCATAAAATTATGGTTTCATATTCTACTCCATGAGATATTTACAATGGTATATCAGATGCTCAAAATGGTTGAGTGATGAATGAGAAATTGATGCTCAAAGTAAGCTACTTGGAAATATTTGTTGAGGAAAAGTAAAGGCTTAGATCCCACATTGGTTAAATACCAAGTGTGAGATGTGTATATATAGGAACCCTTTTGAAGGGTGATTGAATGACTAAGCTTGAAACCTTGCCTTGTGCGTAGGGGGATGCAGGTCCAAACTTGATAGGGTTGGGGCGCACTCGCACGGCGCGAAATGTTTGGACCGGTCTGGCCCAAATGGGCCTGTGGATATTTTAGTCCAATACGAAATTATTTTTCCTCAGCAGACATAACCTGTTTATATAAGGGCATTATCTTATTTATTTGATTCCAATCAATTTGATTTAGTTTTTAAATCAAATTGATTTGTCGGCTCCTTAATGGCAGATTTTGTGGATATTTCCAAAAATTCCACCTTTCTAAATGCCTATAAAAGGCTTTGTATTCTGTAGAATTTTTTCTACTCTCATACTCTCCCACACCGAAATTCTTTTGCTCTCAAAACTCTTATTTTTCTACTCTATTTTTTTTTCAACGTTCTGATGATACAAAAATACAATGTTCGTTCGTTGATCGCTGTAGAGGTGCTGCTGTTATGATCGTTGTTGTTGTTGTATCTTGGGATACGTTCGACCAACGTTTCTCCAAGTACCGTAGGAGCGATCAAATCTGTCTTAAGGAAATTGTTTTTAACAGGCCTCAACGTTTAGTAAAATCTCTATTCTCCCTTTTGATTTCAACTTTTGTTACGGTTTTGATTGTTTTTCGTATTTGACAGATTAAATATAAGTCATTCTATTTATATATTTTATTTTATATATGTTTATTTATATTTATTTATTTGTTCGCTAACGTGGTTTGTCCAACAATCTTAAGACAGACTCTAATATTTGCAATTCTCTAATTCGAGACGGACGAGACACCAAGGCGAAAATAAATAAATAAATAAAAAGAAAATTAATAAAATATATTTTTTTATTTTTCTAGAAGTGAATAAAGTCTGTTTCAGGATTTATTCTCGCCGTTTAACGAATTTTATTCCAAGTTTATTTTATTTCCAAAACGAGTTTTTAAATTAAAATAAAATCTGTCTCTGGATTTATTCCCGTAGTTCAATGGATTTTATTCTTTTTTGAGTTTATTTCCAAAACAAGAAATTAAAATTAAATAAAATCTGTTTCGGGATTTATTCCCGCCGATTAACAAGATTTTGTTCGATTTTTAATTTTATTTCCAAATTAAAATTCATTTAAATAAAATATGTTTCGGGATTTATTCCTGCCATTTAAGAAAATTTTATTCAATATTAATTTATTTCCAAACGAAGGCTTAATCAAATAATTCTGTTTCGAGATTTATTCTCGCCGTTTAACAGAATTTATTTTAATTTAATTACATGATTTTGTTTAGGGATTTAGTCCTACCGTTTAACAAAATTGATTTTGATTTTGTTTCAGAATTTTAATTCTGCCGTTTAACAAAATCAAAGGGAAATTTTCTGTTTATTTTTTGGCCTAATTGTGGCTTTAAACTGTGAATTAAAAAGAAAATTTATCAACGGTGTAATTAAGAAGACAATATGAAAATGCATGTCTAGGATTGGTTCTTTGAAAGACTTGATATTTAAGCGTGTCGAGTGCACCACCTCTCTTTAAGGTTTCCTACTTGGTGAATTGTTTTATTGTATTTTTTATTAGACCGTATAAACTTTTGTTCCAAGTTTTATTAGATTCCTTCTGTCTAACCAAAATTGATAATATTCTAATTATGATTTTGTTTCTTGACAGAAAATGGAAACTCCCATCAATGCTGTGGAAGATATGGACTTATGCGCTGTGATTTCTGAAGTCATCATGATTTATTCAAATTCAAGAGAATGGTGGCTTAATACAAGTGCCACATGTCATATCTGCTGTGACGAAGACTCATTTTCTGAGTTGGAACTTTGTGAAAATGGGGAGAAGCTTTATATGGGCAATGCTCCAACTTCCAAGATCAAAGGGAAGGGTATTGTGGTTTTGAAGATGACTTATGGCAAAGAACTTAAGCTTCAAAATGTGTTGCATGTGCTTGACATACGCAAGAACCTTGTTTTTGGGACACTCCTTAGTGTACACAGCTTTAAGATGGTGTTTGAATCCCAGAAGCTAGTTTTGTCTAAGGGGGGGAATGTATGTGGGAAGGGGATATGTATTAAATAACATGTGAAAACTTAATGCAACCTCTGTAAAAGCAAAGACAATGAATAAAAATGTAGCTTCTTTCTTTGTTTATATGCTTGAGTCATTTGATTTATGACATAGTAGGCTCGGACATGTTAATTATGATACTTTACGTAGATTAACTAACTTGGAGGACATTCCTTCATTTCACATTAATTATAAACATAAATGTGAAACTTATGTTGAGACAAAATTAACAAGGTCTTCATTTCAAACTGTTAAAAACAGCATAGAACCACTTGATCTAATACACAGCGATGTTTGTGACTTGAAGTTTGTTCAAACGAGAGGAGGGAATAAATATTTTATTACCTTCATTGATGATAACACAAAATATTGCTACGTGTATTTGCTTAAGAGCAAAGATGAAGCTATAGAGAAATTTATTCTCTATAAGTAGGAAGTTGAAAACCAACTTAATAAAAAGATTAAGATGGTGAGAAGTGATCGTGGTGGTGAATATGTTGAACCATTTGGTGAATACTGTGCATAACATGATATTATTCATGAAGTGACACCACCATACTCTCTTCAATCAAGTGGAGTAGTCGAGCGAAAAAATCGAACTCTAAAGGAAATGATGAACGCATTGCTAGAAAGTTCTGGGTTATCACAAAACATATGGGGGGAAGCTATTCTATCAGCTAATTACCTTTTAAATAATGCTCGTCACAAGAAAAGGGACAAGACACCATATGAGTTATGGAAAGGTAAAAACCTTCCTACAACTACTTGAAAGTGTGGGGTGTCTTGCAAAGGTAATGGCTCTATTACCAAAATAAATAAAAATAGGTCTTAAAACGGTGGATTGTATTTTTATTGGCTATGCAGATCTTAACAATGCATATAGGTTTTTTGTGTATAAATCGAAAAATCCTGACATTCACAAGAATACCATATTGCAATCAAAGAATGTTTCATTCTTTAAGAATATCTTCCCCTGTAAAGCTAGAAAAGTTTATTCAAGTTTAACATAATGAACTTTAGAGCTACAGATGAAAATAGTCCTAACAAGGCTGAAACTGAGATAGAGCTAAGGAGGAGTAAACGAGCAAGGGTAGAAAAGTCTTTTGGATCGAATTTTCTAACATTTATGCTAGAGGCCGAACATCAAACGTATAATAATGCTATACGATCATCCGAAAGCATCTAATGGAAATATGCTATTAAAAGTGAAATTGATTCCATCATGCAAAATCATACATGGGAATTAGTTGATCTTCCTCTGAGAATTAAACCATTAAATTCTAAATGGATTTTCAAATGGAAAATGAAAGTAGATGGAACAATTGATAAGTACAATGCTAGATTGGTTATAAAAGGTTATAGACAAAATGAATGCCTTGACTACTTTGATACTTTTTCTCCAGTATCTAGAATAACTTCCATGAGGATGATACTTGCAATTGCCGCTTTGCGGAATCTAGAAGTACATCAAATGGATGTTGAAACAGCTTTCCTAAATGGAGATCTTGATGAAGAAATCTACATGGTATAACCTGAGGGTCATGTAGTTCCAAGATAAGAAAGGAAAGTTAGTAAATTGGTGAAGTCTTTATATGGACTTAAGCAAGCACCAAAACAATGGCATGAAAAGTTTGATAATATTATGATGAAAAATGGCTTCAAGATTAATGCATGTGACAAATGTGTGTATGTCAAAACTACCGATGTTGGATATCTAATCCTATGCTTATATGTTGATGACATACTCATTGTTGGAAGTAACAATGAAATGGTAAAATGTACCAAAGACATGTTAAATTTAAGATTTGACATGAAAGATATGTGACTAGTTGATGTAATTTTGGGTATCCAATTTAAAAGGTCATTTGAAGGTCTCATATTGACTCAGTCACACTATGTGGACAAGATTCTTGGGAAATTTAGCAATGATGATTCTAGTATAGCTAGAACTCCAATAGATAGGAGCCAACATCTGTCCAAAAATAGAGGTGAAAGCATTAACCAAGTGGAATATGCCAGGGTCATAGGCAGTCTAATGTACCTTATGAGCTACACTAGACCATATATTACTTTCAACCTGAGTAGTTTAAGCAGATTCACAAGCAATCCAGGGGAAAACCACTAGAAAACAATTGTGAGGATACTGAGACATCTCAGATATACTCGGGACTATGGATTACATTATTCCAGAGATCCTACTATTTTAGAGCGATTCTTAGATGCTAGTTGGATATTTGATATTCAAGATACCAAAGGCACAAGTGGATATGTCTTTACATTGGGAGGAGGAGTTGTGTCATGGAAATCCTCAAAACAAACGATTATAACCAGATCCGCAATGGGATTTGAGTTTGTAGCTCTAGGCAAATCTAGAGAAGAGGCAGAATGGCTTCAAAACTTCTTGGAGGATATTCCTGGCTAGCCAAAGCCTGTGCCCACAATATGCATATATTGTGATAATCAAGCAACAATTGGTAGAGCATAGAATACAATGTATAATGGTAAGTCGAGACATATGCCTCGGCGACACAATACTATTAAACAACTGATCTCAAACGGAGTTATCTCTATTTATTTTATAAAATCAAAAGATAACATTGCGGATCCACTGACTAAAGGTTTAAATCGAAATCAGGTTGATAAAACATCAAAAGGAATATGACTAAAGCCTATGAAAATTGAAGGCACTATGTGAAGCAAAACCCAATTTAGTTGTTTGAAGATCCCAAGATCTAGGTTCAAAGGGACAACCTAATTGCATAGACCTTGTGAGGTCATTGTGGGGGTTCTTATCCCATGTCCGTTCCTATGATGTAAATAGCGACTAAAAATGGGAGAGGTTAAGCAATGCTTTTAATGACCATTGTGTGTTTCGATGAGCCGAACAACATAAATCTCCTATGTGAGAGTGAAGTGGGGCCGCTTTAAAGAGACTATTGGGCACAATTCTCTCAAACTTTTGCAGAACCAGGAGATGTTCACGGCTATATGAACATACCTATGAGAACTAAAACCTTGCCAGGGAGGTAGTTGTGTGAGGTATATCATCGTTTACACAAAAGGCAGAACAATTCGAGGACATCATGTCTACTAGTCAGCTAGTAAAGTAAATATACTTTCACAAGGGAAGGTTCAAAGGTGGATACCTACCTATCCTATGCAACTATCAATCATAGATTCTATCACCACATCGAGTCAATGCTTTCGATAAAACTATCAATTTTTCATTTATGTGGGGGATTGTTGGAAAAGTTAGATTTTATGGGAACTTTAATGCATATTGCCAATAGGTAAAGGTGGAGAGTTGTATCATAAAATTATGGTTTCATATTCGACTCTATGAGACATTTACAATGGCATATCATATGCTCAAAATGGTTGAGTGATGAATGAAAAATTGATGCTCAAAGTAAGCTACTTGGAAATATTTGTTGATGAAAAGTAAAGGCTTAGATCCCACATTGGTTAAATACCAAGTGTGAGATGTGTATATATATGGGAACCCTCTTAAAGGGTGATTGAATGATTAAGCTTGAAACCCTGCCTCATGTGTAGGGGGATGCAGGTCCAAAGCCGACGGGGTTGGGGTGCACCCGCATGACGTGGGTGACGCGAAATGTTCAGATCGGTCGGGCCCAAATGGGCCTGTGGATATTTTAGTCCAACACGAAATTATTTTTCCTCAGCAGGCATAATCTGTTTATATAAGGACATTATCTTATTTATTTGATTCCAATCAATTTGATTTAATTTTTAAATCAAATTGATTTGTTGGCTCCTTGATGGCAGATTTTGTGGATGTTTCCAAAAATTCCACCTTTCTAAATGCCTATAAAAGGCTTTGTATTTTGTATAATTTTTCCTACTCTCATACTCTCTTACACTGAAATTCTTTTGCTCTCAAAACTCTTCTTTTTCTTCTCCATATTTTTCAACGTTCCGGTGATAGAAAAAGGCAACGTTTGTTCGTTGATCGCTGCAAAGGTGCTACTATTTTGATCATTGTTGTTGTTGTATCCTGGGAGACATTCGACTAACGATTCTCCAAGTACCGTAAGAGTGGCAGAATCTGTCTTAAGGAAATTGTTTTTAACAGGCCTCAACGTTTAATAAAATCTCTATTCTCCCTTTTGATTTCAACTTTTGTTACGGTTTTGATTGTTTTTTATATTTGAGAGATTAAATATAAATCACTCTATTTATATATTTTATTTTATATATATTTATGTCGAACAAGAATGAATGAGAGAAACATAATTGAGAGAATGGAGAAGTGGTTGAAAGGAGAGATTTAAATGATGGGCCTCATGTACAAAATTGTTTATCTCGTCATTTTTTAAGGCTCTTTTTAATTTTTTTCTATAGATTTGATGTTAAATGAAAAAAAAAAAGAGTTTTGCAGATTTGAATTTAAAATTAAAAGAAAATAAGTTTTTTAATTTTATTTTTAAATAAATTTTATATTTTTATAAAATTTATAATTTTAAAAATAAAATTATTGACGTGAATTACTACATAAACATAATCGTTTGAGGGTAGAAAAGGCCAAGAAAATGTTACTATTATTATTATTATTATTATTTTGTTCGAGATTGAAAAAAAGTGATTTATTTCAAAGAAAAAAAATAAGGCACAGAATATATACTGAATTACATCCATCTAAACCATTTTGGATCATAGTTGACAATGAAGAAAGGTTGTTAATACGAAAAATCGAAAATAATGTGTTGCTATTTCAATTCTCTTCTCCTTACCACCACCTTCAGCCCACCTACCATATGAGCGGTTAAGAGAGGAACAAGAACCGGTTCTTCCTGGCATACTACTCTGATCTCGAACCGTCTCAATATTGAAGCCACTACATACTTCATCTGAATGAATGCCATTTCTTTCCCAAGGCAAACTCTTGGACCCGCCTGAAACACCGGGAAATTGAAAGCGCTTACTGCCTTCAGCAACCCATGCTCTGCACCCGGTTCCTCGAACCACCGGTCCGGTTTAAATTCCAACCGGTCCTTGCCCCATAACTCTTCCATCCTCCCCATTCCGTAGGGGAAATAGGTCACCCTGTCTCCTTTCCCGACAAAAGTCCCATCGGGTAAAACGTCGTCGTTTACTGCATGCTTTGAATCCCATGCTACCGGCGGGTAAAGCCTCATTGACTCACATAAACAGGCTTTAACGCAATTCATTTCCTTTAACACCTGGAAATCCAATCGTTTTTCGTCATTGCCAACCATTGATTTCACTTCTTTCACCATCATTTCCTCGGCGTTTGGATGCTTAGAAAGCAACCAAAAGAGCCAAGTCAATGCCGAGGAAGTGGTGTCTCTTCCAGCCATGATGAAGCTAATCATCATATCTCTTACAACTTCCTCGTCATGCCCAGCCGACAACAACCTCGACAAAAGATCTTCTGTTTCAGCTGATGTTTCAACTTCAAGAGCCCTCTTTTTGTTTCGGATGATCTCCAAAACGCATCCATGGACGAATTGAACCGCTTGTTTCAGTTTCTTTTCTGACCCAATGTTGAAAGCTCTCTTCATTTTCCATACAAGAAACATGGGTGCCATCCCTCGCATGGCGCTGATCTCCAATGCGCTATCGAAAGCTTTCACGAGAGGCGGCACTGGTCTCGAAAGATCCAAGCAACAAGGGTTTTGACCGAATGATACTCTACTGACAGTATCGAATGCAAATCGTCTCAATACATCTTGAAAATCAATAACTTTCTCAGTCAACATTGCTTCTTCAAGCAATGGTAACAGCCGATTCTCAACTTCTTCGTGAAGCGATTTCACCACGAATTCTCTCAATGATTTGGTGCTAAACTCATGGCTAGCTAGCTTCCTTTGAGTGCTCCATAACTCCCCATCCACATTAAATATCCCACAACCGAGAAGATCACCGAGGATTTCAGTGAATGGCTTGCCTTTAGGGAAATTATTGAAGTTGGTCTTGAGCATGTGCTCGACGTTAGCCGGGTTCGCCGTCACAACCGTACGACGTGCACCAAGTCGACTCACCACGATAGTCTGGCACGGAGACTCGGATAAAAGCTCAGTGTACCAATCCAAGAGACGATATTGGTTCTTGTAGAAAGAGATGAGACTGCCAAGAAAAGGATACGAACGAGGCTCAGTATTGGAAGACATTAAAACCGATTTCTTGGCGTAAAAATACTTTGATTCTCGCATGAAATAGACAAAGAAAGAAAATAAGAAAAACCCTAAAGCAAATAGCAAGAGGAAACAGAAAACCATAGCTGCTGCAGCAGATTAAGGAAAAAAACAGAGCAAAGCTTATACGGTTTGTAAAGATTAACTGAAGGAGTGGATTAAGCCTTAGGGTGTTCTTTGGGCACGGCAAGAGAGAGAGAGAGAGAGAATGAAAAAATACATTACAATATTGATTAATATTACATAAAAAAGAAAGAGAAAGAGAGAGAGGGGGAAAGACCGACCAATAAAGCTATGGAAAATTAGCTAGCTGACTTTAGGGTTTAATAAGGAAAGAGACAAATTAGAGATGGGATATCACATGGTTCTCGAGCTTAAATTTGGAACTCACTACGGCGTGCTCACCTTTGTCATCTTCAGTAAGTAAATATACATGTATTTAAATTTTTAATTTTCTCCCCTATCAAACCTGTACCAATTTCAAGTTATCAAAAATAGATAGAATAATTGTACCATATTTGATTATTATATTATTTAAAAAAAATTATTCATATAGTTTTCACTTACATACTTACATCATGGGTGTGCTATAATCTAGTATCTATAATTATACTAAGCCTTTGATTGAGTTAGTGTCACTATTAATTCGGCACTAATTTAATTAGAAATTTATTAAAATACAATTTTATGTACAAAGTAAGTTATATTATTATAAGGGTGTGATGTCTTTTTACATTTATAATTCAGTAAAAACTTAATAAGATTTGAACCCATGACACAATTAATTTTAAATATTTAACTTTACTATTTTAATCAAAATATTTTTTGATTTTTGGAAGAACTTTTAATCAATATATTTATTATATAATTTTTTTCTCTCAAATCCTAGGAGTGTCATAATCAAACTTTTGAATCAATGAAAATATCCTTCATTATTAATTATATTACTAAGGTTTTATAGAAAAAAAAGTTTTTATTAAAAAAATAATACAACTTTTATTCATTTCAACTAGAGGTGTGTATGGGCCGTGCCGGGCTCCACTAAAAATTTAAGCCCGTTTGCTAGGACCGGGCCCGGCCTGACCCGGAAAATGAGCCTAAAATTTTACCCAAGCTCGACCCGGATAAAAACGTTAAAACTAGGGCCCAACCCGGCCCGCCCATATTAATTTTTATATTAATTTTTATATAATTTTAAAATATATATAATATATAAAAAATACAAAAAAATCAAAATAAATATTTTCCAACAAATTGAAAATAAATTTTAAAAAATATGTATACTTAAATAACACTAAGATGCAACTTAATAAGCAAATGCCTCTAAAATAATAACAAAATTAACAAATGTCTTTAAAATAATAACAAAATTAACAATAAAATAAGTTTTATATAATATCCAAACAATAACAATAAAATAGTAGCAACATAATAGTAAAATGGTAGCAAAATAGGGAGAAAATAATAAGAAAATAATATTGAAAACAAAAAATAAATAGATTTTTTTGTCTTTTAGTGAATTAGGGTCCGGCTGGGCCCGAGCCAAAAATGCCTTACTCGAGGCCTGACCCAGTTTTTAAATGGGCCTTAATTTTTGTCCATGCCCATTTTTTGGGCCTATATTTTTGTCCAAATCCTCGCACATTTCGGGCGGGCGTTCAGGCCGGGTAGCCCAACCCATGAACAGGTCTAATTTCAACTATATAGTCGAGTTCAAATTGAATGCAGCTTATTAATTAATTAACATGAATTAATTGTTAATAATAGATAAAAACAAATCAATAATATTTTTTATTTTTTGTATAAAATTTTTATTGATTTGAACTACATAATTAAGTATATTACTTAATAATAAATATTATTCTAAATTAATTATCATTTAATTAATGTTATAGTTATATACCAAATAAAATTAAGATTTACCATTATAAATAACATTAGACACTTAAGCATTTCAAACAAATAGTATCTAAATAAAATCACAAAAGTAGAAATTATTAGCATTGGCAAGTTTAAAGTGTCTAAAAAATAATAGAGTATTAAAGTAATGATTTCTGGAAGAGAAAATTTTAAGTTATAATCAAAGGACAATATCACTAGTTAGAGATGAAACATCATTTTAATCAATAAGGTAAAATTATGTTATTCTTTCATCAAACATCACTCACCCTTAATCACTTCCACCTCTCATTTTATTGTTTAATGTGAAAATTTCACTTTATAATTGAATGTTTTTATTGATTTTTATTTTACTTTATCAAGTTTTTTCTAATGAATATTATAATTATAATTTTATAAAAATATCCATTTTACAAAAATAAATTTTTAATATTTATTATTATTAATTTTGGTATTCTACAAGTCCATTTTACAGTCCATATTTAGAGTTGCCCCTCTTAATAATGTCATATTCAAGATTCAAACCAGCTTCTCCTCTTGGGAATACAATATGCTTTACCATTGCAACCAACATTTATTGGTTTAATATTTATTTTTATAATTTTATAATTGTTTAAGTAACTTGCACCTATAAAGTAATTAATTACATCATAAGTCTAATGTTGATTGTAGATGCTGACGAGGATGATAGATTAAAGAAAAAAATCAAGATAGAAGATGATGACCAAAATGATAGATTGAAGAAAAAGTTTAAAATAAAAAGTTTAAATATAATTTTAATCTTATTAGTATTTAGTTTTAAATTATGCTTTAAGATTTTAGGAAGTTAGATTTTTTAATTTTTCTAAATATACTTTTATTTTAATTATCTTTTAAAAGTTGAAGTTTTTTAATTTTATCATTAATTTATTTCATATTTTCATAATAAAATTAGATGATTTAATAATCTTAATAGTTATTTCACTTATGAAAATAAATGATTATTAAATTAAAAAATATATTTTGATAATCTCATCCCAATTGGATAAGTTGATTTTGAATAATATTCATAAAGTTTAATTTGATTATATTTGATACAATTTGAATTTAATTTTTAATTAATAACATTGTTATTTGGTTTTAAGTTAGAAAAAAATAAATATAAAATTTTAAAAATAATTTTTAATATTGTTGAGGCAGTTTATGACGAGTGCCAAGGAGCAGTGCCCACTGGTGTCTGACATTGCTCAACTCATAAACTTGTCATACTTGGTGTTGGCAAATTTTGGTAACAAAATCCTAAAAACTTCAATCGCCACATGTAGAAACAAGAAGAAGCAAAGAGAAGAAAGAAGGATGATTGTAGAAATCACATAGAAGCAATTGAGAAATGAAAAGCGGCAAAATGACTTCAAGATTGAAGAAGAAGACTATATATATAGAACTCCCCCAAAACAACGTGTTTCACTACACAACTGAATTAGTACTCTATGGCTAATACCATCTGGACACGTGTCCCATATTATAATACAACTCATTATTGGCCTTGCTCCTCAGGATTAGTAGGTTAACTTTGCATTTAATGTGAATGTAACACTCCAAACCCGGCCTAGACGTTATGGCTGAATCTGGAAGTGATACGAAGAAAATTTATAAAGACAACTTTTTATTTCCCTTTTGAAAACATCGTATATCATTGTTAATAAAAGAGTCCACTTATTGAAAACGTGTTGTTATGCTTATCAGTTAAATCCGTGGATAGTTTACACTTTCACATAAAACATATAAATTGCAGTGGAAGTTCTTACATCGTTAAGTTCTAGAAACCGAGTTTGTTTTCTTGTAAACGACTAATCGTATAAAACAGTTGTGTAACACCCCTTACCCAAGACCGTTGCCAAAGTTGAGCACGAGGCATTACTAAACTTTACTACTAATTCAGCATAAAATTTAAAACTGTCCATCTGCGTCATAGTCACTAAATTATTTTTATCTGGAGCTACGGAACTCCAAATTAAGATCCGTTAATTTTCTCTGAAACTAGACTCATATATCTTTTTATATAATTTTTCCAGAATTTTTCATATGGCCAATTAGTACAGTTTATTCGTCAAAGTTTCCCCTGTTTTACTGTTCGACTGTTCTGACCTCTCCTCGCTATGAATCAAATTACTCTTCGTACAGAATTCATATGACCTTCTTATTTATTTCCTTTGAAAATAGACTCATTTAGGATTCCATACATATAAACTATATCCCACAATTATTTTTGTACAATTTCTAATGATTTTTCAAATACAGAACAGGGGATCACGTAATCATTCTGAACTAGTCTCACAAAATTTCAAATATCTCAAAACATAAGAATAACTTGTTTGTTATGTTTCTTTTATGCGAAAATAGACTCAATAAGCTTCAATTATATTTCTTATTCACTTTCTAATTCCATTTCTTCTATTTTTGGTGATTTTTCAATATCACGTCACTGCTGTAATTCAAAAACTGTTTCATTGCAAAATATTGTTAACTAGTTTATAACATCTTTACTCCATCTCATTTAAACTCTATACATGCCATATAAATCTTTAAGCATAAAACAAAAGCTACCGGAATTGATCTAGATAGTGAGCTTTGCTGTGATGATCCGATCTACCAACTTCTCTTTAAATCAATCTACATAAAAATATCAAACACACACAAGTAAGCTTAATGAAGCTTAGTAAGTTCATTGGTTTAAAAGTAACTTACCACACATAATATTTCCAAAACAATAACAAAACATTTACTAAAATTCCCTGCCATTCACAACCATTGTTAAAATACTTCACATAGTTGAGCTCAACATTAATAACTACTCAATCTCTTCCATTTGATTCACTCATTTTATATTACTTTTTATCAAATTAGGAAACGTCTTACGAATTTGAGTACGTCGTTGTTTAATGCCACGATTCACAACTCAGTATGGATGATACCATACCTACATTTCACAACTCGGTATGGTTAATACCATACCTACATTTCACAACTCGGTATGGATGATACCATACCTACATTTCACAACTCGGTATGGATGATACCATACCTACATTTCACAACTCGGTATGGGAATTACCATACCTACATTTCATTCTTTGCCATGGATTAACCATGGTCTTATCCGTCAATTCATCACATGTCACGATACAACGTACTCAATTCTGCGTTTTTCCTAATTTGAATTACCGCCTTTATTCTTTCATTTTATCATAATTTTCATAATTCCACAGCAAATTCATATTTAACAGCACATTATATCATACAATCCTTCACAAATAAACATATAAATTCAGCCATATGAACTTACCCGGCTGATTTGTAGAAGATTTTGAAATTTAGGGACTACTCTGCAACTTTTTCTTTTCCTCTTTCTTCTTTGGTTTCTTGATCTATAATGTAAAATATTTTCACTCATTAGCATATATTTCATTTCTATTTCACTTCATAAATTATGCTCTTCAATTTTCGAAATTGCACTTTTACCCTAAAATTTACAGTTTTTACAGTTTAGTCCCTACTCAATTCAGCCATCAATTGAACTAATTTTTCTCAATCAACACTTTATTATATCATAACAAACTATTTTACAACCTTTAATATTCTGAATTTCAACACCAACCTCTAATTCACAACTTTTTCACAATTAGGTCCTAAATATCATTTCCTATCAAAATCACTTAATAAAACCACCTTAATATGAAATTAGAATTTAAATTTCATAATAATTAATCATAAACTTCCATTTCTCAGCAAGGGTAACTTTTAATTTTACCCACTAGATCAAAAACTAATGAATTCTATAAGTGGATCTAGTTGTAAAAGTCATAAAAACATAAAAATTATCAAGAAAAAGCAAGAATCAAACTCACATGATGTAAAGATATGAATAACCAGCTTTCTCCAGAACTCCTATGGTGTTTTGGCTGAGATAATGTGAAGATATCTCTAGGTTTTTCAATTTTATCTTTATTATACATGTTAAAATTATTAAATTTCCAATTTTGCCCTTATTTCCCTTATCTTTGTGATGATTTTCTTCCCCTTGCCGTCCAGCCTTTTCACCTTTAGGTTTAATTGCTCTTTAAGTCCTTTTTATTTTAACACTTGAGCTATTTAGTTCTTCTAGCAATTTTGCATTTGTTACAATTTAGTCCTTTTTATTTAATTGACTATCCAAACATTTAAATTTCTCAACCAAACTTTAATACTAACTTAATAACACTCCATGGATCGTTTTCAAATTCGAGGTCTCGATACCTCGTTTTTGACCCATTTGACCTAATAAATTCTTTTAATTCACTAAATTCACCAATCCACAAATTCTTCTAAATTCTCACTTGACTCATAAATAGTAAATTACTATCTTACTCAATCTTACCTGTCGGATTTAGTGAACTCATATCACCATTTCCGACACCACTGAAAATTAGGCCGTTACAACTCTCCCCCCTTTTAAAATTTCGTCCTCGAAATTTGTTACCTGAAAATAGATTTGGATACTGTGATCTCATTGACTCCTCTGTTTCCCAGGTTGCCTCCTCCATACCATGTCGATGCCATAATACTTTAACCAATGGTATCTTTTTATTCCGCAATTCTTTAACTTCACGAGCCAAAATCTTCATTGGTTCTTCTGAATAAGTCATATCTGGTTGAAGCTCAATTTCAGTATGAGGAATTACGTGTGAAGGATCTGACCTATACCGTCTTAACATAGACACATGAAACACATTGTGGATCTTCTCAAGTTCCGGAGGTAAAGCCAACCGATAAGCTACAGGACCAACCCTTTCCACAATTTCATACGGCCCTATAAATCTCGGACTCAATTTTCCTTTTCTACCAAACCGTAACACCTTCTTCCATGGTGAAACTTTTAAAAATACTCGATCACCCACTGCATATTCTATGTCTCTTCGTTTCAAATCTGCATATGACTTCTGACGATCTGAAGCAGCTTTTAGACTATCTCGAATAACCTGGACTTTCTCTTTAGTTTCCCGAATCAAATCAACCCCAACCATTTTTGATTCACTCAATTCAGACCAACACAATGGAGTCTTGCATTTCCTACCATAAAGAGCCTCAAACGGTGCCATTTTTATACTAGACTGATAACTATTATTGTAAGCAAACTCAGCCAAAGGTAAATACCTTTCCCAACTGTCACCAAACTCGAGTATACAACATCTTAACATATCTTCTAGAATTTGAATCACTCGTTCTGATTGTCCATCAGTTTGAGGATGAAATGCTGTACTAAAATTTAATTTGGTACCTAAAGCTTCTTGTAGTTTATTCCAAAATCTCGAAGTAAACCTCAGATCCCGGTCTGAAATGATAGATACTGGAACTCCATGTAGTCTCACAATCTCTGACACATACAATTCTGCTAACTTCTCAAGTGAAAAATCTGTTCTGACTGGAATAAAGTGTGCTGACTTTGTCAATCTATCAACAATCACCCATATCGAATCTTTCTTTCTTGGAGTCATAGGCAATCCTGACACAAAATCCATTGTAACACGCTCCCACTTCCATTCAGGAATCATAATGGGTTGTAGTAAACCCGTTGGCACTTGATGCTCTGCTTTAACTTGTTGACAAATCAAACATTTTGCAACAAATTCTGAAATTTCTCTTTTCATACCAGGCCACCAATATATCTTTTTCAAATCTCCATACATTTTCGTACTGGCCGGGTGAATAGAATACATACTATTATGTGCTTCAGAAAGAATATTATTCTTCAAATCAGAATTGTTTGGAACACAAGTTCTGTTATGATAACGCAACATACCTTCATCATCAATGCTGAACTCTGAATCTAAATTATCTCGAACCATTTGTCGTTTAAATACCAATTTCGGGTCTTCATTCTGCAGTTACTGAATTTGTTGAAGAAACATGGGTTTCATTTTCAATTCTGCTAATACAACACCTTCTTCCTTAAGAGCCAAATGAACATTCATTAACCGAAGTGCAAACAATGATGACTTTCGACTAAGTGCATCAGCAACTACATTAGCTTTTCCTGGATGGTAGTCAATAACCAAATCATAATCTTTCAGCAACTCTAACCACCGTCTCTGTCTTAAGTTTAGTTCCTTCTGAGTCATTAAGTATTTCAGACTTTTGTGATCCGTATAGATATAACACTTCTCACCATATAAATAGTGTCTCCAAATTTTTAAAGCAAAAACAATTGCAGCTAATTCAAGATCATGTGTAGGGTAATTCTTTTCATGTGGTTTTAATTGCCGTGAAGCATAAGCCACCACCTTTCCTAACTGCATTAACACACAACCCAACCCATTCAAAGATGCATCACTGTACACAACAAACGGTATACCTGATTCTGGTTGAGTCAAAACTGGAGCTTCTGTTAACATTTTCTTCAATTGGTCAAAGCTCTGTTGACATTTATCAGACCATACAAACTCAACATTCTTTTGTAACAAACGAGTCATTGGTGAAGCAATCATGGAAAAATTCTTTACAAAACGGCGATAATACCCTGCTAGTCCTAGAAAACTTCGTACTTCAGTTACATTCTTCGGTGTTTTCCAATTCACCACTGCTGAAACTTTACTTGGATCTACACGAATTCCTTCAGCTGATACAATGTGACCCAGAAATCCAACTTCATGAAGCCAAAACTCACATTTACTAAATTTTGCATATAACTGCTTTTCTCTCAAAGTCTGTAATACAATTCTCAAGTGTTGTGCATGCTCGGATTCTGTCTTTGAATAGACCAATATGTCATCAATAAATACCACCACAAATCTATCCAAATAAAGCTGAAAAATCCGATTCATTAAATCCATAAATGCAGCAGGGGCATTTGTTAAACCAAAAGGCATTACCAGAAATTCGTAGTGACCATACCGAGTTCGAAAAGCAGTCTTTGGCACATCACACTCTTTAACCTTCAATTGATAATACCCAGACCTAAGGTCTATCTTTGAGAACACTGCAGCACCTTTCAATTGATCAAATAAATCATCGATACGAGGTAATGGATATTTATTTTTAATTGTTACCTTGTTCAGCTGTCTGTAATCAATACACAATCGCAACGAGCCATCTTTCTTTTTCACAAATAAAACAGGTGCGCCCCAAGGTGATGTACTCGGTCTGATGAACCCTTTATCCAATAACTCTTGCAATTGTGTCTTCAACTCTTTTAACTCAGCTGGTGCCATTCTATACGGTGCTATTGATATCGGAGCTATACCCGGAATTACATCAATTACGAATTCAACCTCACGATCTGGGGGTAAACCAGGTAATTCCTCAGGAAACACATCAGTGAACTCATTAACAACTGGCAATTGTTCCATCTTCAATTCAGAACCCCGAGTATCAAGAATATAAGCTAAAAAGGCTTCATTACCCTTCCGAATCAATTTTTGAGCTACAATGGCTGAAATAATTCTGACATCATTCTTTTTATCTCCAAACTCAGCTGAAACTATTTCCCCTGTCTGACATTTTAAATCAACCCGTTTTTCTCTACAATTCACTATGGCATCGTGTTTAATCAACCAATCCATGCCAAGAATAACATCAAATTCTCGGAAAGGTAACAACATTAAATCAGCAGAGAATTCACAGCCTTGTATTTTCAGGGGACACTTCCGACATATTAAATTAACTAACACACTTTGCCCTAACGGATTAATGACTTGCATATCAAAGTCAGTGGACTCAACAGTCATTTTCTTTTCTGACACTAATGCAGTGCAAATATATGAATGCGTAGATCCAGGATCAATTAAAGTATACACAGAATCATTAAAAAGATGGAAAATACCAGCTATCACATCTGGAGCAGAAGCTTCCTCTCTTGCCTGAGTAGCATATGTACGTGCAGGTGCCCTTGTTTCTGATCGGGCTACAGTATCTCTCATTCCCGAACGAGCAGTCTCAGCAGCACTACTTTGACCCGAACGTCTACTTTTCTGAGGAGTATTTGTTTGTTTCTCGCCTAGTTCTTTATTTTCTTTTAATGACTGAGGACAGTCCCGAATAAAATGATCAGTTCCACCACATCTATAACAAGCTTCAGTTCTTCCCCAACATTCACCAATATGAAATCTACACAATTTTTGCATCTAGGTCTCGGAATATTTTGCACACTACCAGTACTAGCTGCTGGTTTATTAGTCACTCCGGCCTCCCTTTGAGTTGTTTTACTTTTATTCGATCGTTCCGGAATTGTAACAGATCGACTAAAATCATCTCTGAACTTCTTAACTGGAAAAGTCGAAGTTGGTCTAGAGAAACTTCTTTTGTATACTTCTTTACCTTTTCTGTCTCTTTGTATCTTTCTGTTATACACTTCTTCCATCTTTTGAGCTCGATCAGACACAACCACAAATTCTCGAATCTCTGTGCCTCCAATCATCATTCTGATTTCATCATTAAGCCCTTCTTCAAATCTAATGCACATTTCTTCCTCTGTCGGTACAACATCCCGAGCATATTTACTGAGATACACAAATTCTCTTTCATATTCAGCCACTGTTTTATTCCCTTGTCAAAGATCAAGAAATTCCCTCTTCTTCTTATCCAAATATCTCCTTCCCACATACTTCTTTTTAAACTCATTTTGGAAGAATTCCCAAGTAAGTTTATCTGCAGGTACCACTGCCTCAATGGTTTCCCACCAATTATACGCTTCTTCTTTCAATAATGAAACTGCACACCTCAGATAGTCCTCCGGAGAACAAATCATCTATTTGAAAACTCTCTCCAAACTCTTTAGCCAATACTCTGCTTTAACTGGATCATCATCCGATCTTCCCCGAAATTCTTCAGCTCCGAACTTTCTGATTTTCTCAATCGGTGTTCTTTTGATAGATTCATCTATTGAAGGAGGAGCAACTGGGGCTGTAACTGGTGGTACAGTAGGGGGAGGAGGAGGTTGTTGTGCCTGACTTCTTCCTTGTATTGTTTCACTAAACCACTGATTCATTACCCCGTAAATCAAATTTTTAAGTTCTTCCTCTCTCATCAAAGAAATCGAAACAGTATTACTTGTTCCCTGCTCAGAAGTCTGTACACTACTATTAACTTCCTCTTCATGATCAGCACCCTCGGGTCTATCAGACATCTTTACAATCTATAACAAAAATTAATAGTTAGATCGAATCATTCACATCCCACTATCACAGATTTATATGGCATGTATTTCTAAACATTTTATACATCACATTCGTTCCGAGAATCATCTAAACCAAAGCTCTGATACCAATAAATGTAACACCCCTTACCCGAGACCGTTGCCAGAGTCGAGCACGAGGCATTACTAAACTTTACTACTAATTCAGCATAAAATTTAAAACTGTCCATCTGCATCATAGTCACTAAATTATTTTTATCTGGAGCTACGGAACTCCAAATTAAGATCCGTTAACTTTCCCTAAAACTAGACTCATATATCTTTTTAGTATAATGTTTCCATAATTTTTCATATGGCCAATTAGTACAGTTTATTCGTCAAAATTTCCCCTGTTTTACTGTTCGATTGTTCTGACATCTCCTCGCTATGAATCAAATTACTCTTCGTACAGAATTCATATGACCTTCTTATTTATTTCTTTTGAAAATAGACTCATTTAGGATTCCATACATATAAACTATATCCCACAATTATTTGTTTACAATTTCTAATGATTTTTCAAAGACAGAACAGGGGATCACGTAATCATTCTGAACTAGTCTCACAAAATTTCAAATATCTCAAAACATAAGAATAATTTGTTTGTTATGTTTCTTTTATGAGAAAATAGACTCAATAAGCTTCAATTATATATCTTATTCACTTTCTAATTCCATTTCTTCTATTTTTGGTGATTTTTCAATATCACGTCACTGCTGTAATTCAAAAACTGTTTCATTGCAAAATATTGTTAACTAGTTTATAACATCTTTACTCCATCTCATTTAAACTCTATACATGCCATATAAATCTTTAAGCATAAAACAAAAGCTACCGGAATTGATCTGGATAGTGAGCTTTGCTGTGATGATCCGATCTACCAACTTCTCTTTAAATCAATCTACATAAAAATATCAAACACACACAAGTAAGCTTAATGAAGCTTAGTAAGTTCATTGGTTTAAAAGTAACTTACCACACATAATATTTCCAAAACAATAACAAAACATTTACTAAAATTCCCTGCCATTCACAACCATTGTTAAAATACTTCACATAGTTGAGCTCAACATTAATAACTACTCAATCTCTTCCATTTGATTCACTCATTTTATATTACTTTTTATCAAATTAGGAAACGTCTTACGAATTTGAGTACGTCGTTGTTTAATGCCACGTTTCACAACTCAGTATGGATGATACCATACCTACATTTCTAACTCAGTATGGTTAATACCATACCTACATTTCACAACTCGGTATGGATGATACCATACCTACATTTCACAACTCGGTATGGGAATTACCATACCTACATTTCATTCTTTGCCATGGATTAACCATGGTCTTATCCGTCAATTCATCACATGTCACGATACAACGTACTCAATTCTGCGTTTTTCCTAATTTGAATTACCGCCTTTATTCTTTCATTTTATCATAATTTTCATAATTCCACAGCAAATTCATATTTAACAGCACATTATATCATACAATTCTTCACAAATAAACATATAAATTCAGCCATATGAACTTACCCGGCTGATTTGTAGAAGATTTTGAAATTTAGGGACTACTCTGCAACTTTTTCTTTTCCTCTTTCTTCTTTGGTTTCTTGATCTATAATGTAAAATATTTTCACTCATTAGCATATATTTCATTTCTATTTCACTTCATAAATTATGCTCTTCAATTTTTGAAATTGCACTTTTACCCTAAAATTTACAATTTTTACAGTTTAGTCCCTACTCAATTCAGCCATCAATTGAACTAATTTTTCTCAATCAACACTTTATTATATCATAACAAACTATTTTACAACCTTTAATATTCTGAATTTCAACACCAACCTCTAATTCACAACTTTTTCACAATTAGGTCCTAAATATCATTTCCTATCAAAATCACTTAATAAAACCACCTTAATATGAAATTAGAATTTAAATTTCATAATAATTAATCATAAACTTCCATTTCCCAGCAAGGGTAACTTTTAATTTTACCCACTAAATCAAAAACTAATGAATTCTATAAGTGGTTCTAGTTGTAAAAGTCATAAAAACATAAAAATTATCAAGAAAAAGCAAGAATCAAACTCACTTGATGTAAAGATATGAATAACCAGCTTTCTCCAGAACTCCTATGGTGTTTTGGCTGAGACAATGTGAAGATATCTCTAGGTTTTTCAATTTTATCTTTATTATACATGTTAAAATTATTAAATTTCCAATTTTGCCCTTATTTCCCTTATCTTTGTGATGATTTTCTTCCCCTTGCCGTCCAGCCTTTTCACCTTTAGGTTTAATTGCTCTTTAAGTCCTTTTTATTTTAACACTTGAGCTATTTAGTTCTTCTAGCAATTTTGCATTTGTTACAATTTAGTCCTTTTTATTTAATTGACTATCGAAACATTTAAATTTCTCAACCAAACTTTAATACTAACTTAATAACACTCCATAAATATTTCTAAAAATATTTATGGATCGTTTTCAAATTCGAGGTCTCGATACCTCGTTTTTGACCCATTTGACCTAATAAATTCTTTTAATTCACTAAATTCACCAATCCACAAATTTTTCTAAATTCTCACTTGACTCATAAATAGTAAATTACTATCTTACTCAATCTTACCTGTCGGATTTAGTGAACTCATATCACCATTTCCGACACCACTGAAAATTAGGCCGTTACAAGTTGTTTTCGTAAATCACTTAAACAAATGTTATGCTAGAAAACCAAAACAAAAATCCGAAACCAAAATAGTCCCAAAAAGTCCTGAGAGTCCAAATTATACAAAACTCTCAAAACTAAAATTTAAGTAAAAATAGTTTTATGGCATAATGGACACATCTGAGCTCCCGTCACACCGACCCGCCTAAATCTGAGGGTTACCTAAAATTTTCAACAAACAGAGAATGAGTTTTATAACTCAGTGTGCAACTCACAGAAACAAAATCTCAAATTCAAATACATTCAGATCAGATGCGGACTTATGTCATACCGGAGTCAGAATCAGATCAGAATAATACAGAAACAGATATGTATAAATATAATCCTACTTCCATCTTCTACACACCAGCTCCGACCATCCCAACACACCATGTGGGGTATAAAACACCTACCTAGCCCTGCACACCGCATAATGTCTATACGATACTTTTCAGAATCATCGCAGTAGTGTTATGTTTTTAAAATGATACTTAAATAAGCATTTATATTTTATAAAATGATGAAATAAGACTTCATTATTTTTTAAATTAAAAATATATATTAGATTTTATTTTATTTTAATCATACCCTTTAAGATTATTTTTTGTAAAATAAATCTAGTTAATTAAGGTAAAAAATTATTTAATAAATATTCAAGTACTTGCTATTAGACTAAATCAATCAATTAAAAAATTTCACCAAAATATGAAAGTTTTAATAATGTTAAAATAAAATATTAATCATTTTATAAAATTTAGTGACCAAATTGCAAACTTTTCATAATTTAGGTGAACTAAATGAATATTTTAAAAACAATTGTTGACATATTTGAAGGTAAGATGAATTTGGTGGCTAAAATAGTGGCCAGAACTTAAGGCACTGTTTCAATGTCATACTTGCTTATTTTCAAAGTTGGCATTTTCTAGAATAGAAGCATTAGACTATCTATTTTGGAGATATTTGGATGAGTTAGAGTGTCACATCCCATAAATGGTGTTAGAAATATTGGGATTGTGGTTGCTTGATTGATTGGATTTAAGCTTGAATATGCATGATTGTTAAAGTTTTGGTTGTATGATGGATGATATGCATGTGCTTAGTGAATTATTGTTATAGATGCTTGAATGACTTGCTGAACATTGAGACCAACTTAAAATGACCAAATGGTAAGGTATGAACCTATAATGCACTTAGAAATGTATAAGATGCAAATTTGACATGTTGAGTAATATGAAATTGTGACTTTAGGTTTACATGCTAGTATAACTAACTAATTAGAGTGTTAAAGTATGTTTTAATGTAACTGAGCAAGATTTGTATGATCTATGTATGATTTACAATATGTTAGAATAGGAAAATTGGCATGAAAACACGAAATAGTATGTGAAGGTGTCAATGTGTCATATGTAGGTTGGGCATGTTTTGTTATCTTTGCAATTGAGTCATGATTTTTATGCTATGCAATTGGAATCCCTATATGCTATGAAATGACTTGAAAATTTGCATGATTAAGTCTTATTTGGATAATTCCATAATTTTACTCTCGATTTTACAAAAAGGTTTTACTAAAATATTTTACTAAAATTATAAATTAGTCCTTAAACTTTGCTTTAAAAATTAATTGAGTTTTACTTATCAAGTTCTAGTATTTTTTTTCAATTATTGCCTTTATTAAATTGTTTTATACTGCACATATGATTTAATTGTTAAATTATGAATGTTACTTATGTTGTATGTTAAATAAGAAATGAATATTAGGCTTGATGGTTTCCATGTATCTAAGTCATTTTATTAAAGTTTACTAAAGATGAAATGAACTAAGATATTAATAATGAGACTTGACTTTAGTATTAATTGATATATATAAACTAAAATGGGATGTGCTAAGAATTATAAGTTAAATAAGTTAATAAAAAATTGAGTAAATGTGTAAGCTAATAAAAAATATGCAAGTTGAGCCTGAAATAAATACATACAGTTAAAAATAAGATTAAGCAAAAAATAGGCTTCAAGCCTAATGGTTAAGAGTTAGCTTCCCTCCCTTGTGATCCTAGGTTCTAACTCTTCCTTCCCTTTTTATTTTTGGAATTTGGCAAGTCTCCAAAAAAGAAAGTAGTATGTACAATTAAGTGCCTAAATTAGACAAGAAATAAGTTGTAGGCTTAATGGTTATTGTCGAAATCATTTTAAAATCGTGTTTTGAAAAAATGGGGATCGACTTTAAAAACAAAATGGGAGTCGCCACCAATCATTTTTTTACTTAGGTGTGATTGGATCACCTTGTAAAACGTTTTATTTCAAAAAAAACAATCAATTTTGGTCTACAAAAACAAGTAAACGGGTTCGGGAGTCGGTTACGTATGAGTAAGGGTTAGCACCCTCATAACGCCCAAAATTGGTACCTAATTGATAAAATCATGTCCGAATGTTGAAAATAAAGAAAATTAGAAAATATGATCATTTTATTAGAAAGAAAATCATGGCTTACTTATCACAAAGAAATAAAGTACTTTACCCAATAAGTTAGGGTATATCACCTCATGACTTTGAAATTAAGCTCGTCTTTATTTTAGAAAATTCCTACCTCAAGACGCAAAAAGTCGAACCCAGTAAGTTAGAGCACAATGTTTTGAATTCCCAAGAATAGGTTTTTTTTATTTAAAACTTGAGATTTCTTTATTCCGAAGGAATATAAATATCACATCCAGTACGTTAGGACACGGCATTTTTTAAAACCCTCGTAATTAAAGTCATCTCATGATTTACAAAACTTGTTAAAAGGGTATTTAGTTATTTAGCCAAACGGAAGATCGCAACCCAGTACGTTAGGGCACTATTTCCCGAATTTCTAAATACCAAAACATTGCCTTATTTTAAAAGCTTTTAAAAATATAATGGTTTTGCAAAAAAATGGACTTTTATTTTAAACAATAATTATGCAACAACATTGCATTTATCGAACATAAATATTAAAAGCAATTATAATACATTAACATTTAATATAGACAACTAAAATAACTACATTAGGGTAATCATAAAATAATAAAGAAAAGGGCATTATTTAAACAAATAAAATAAATAAAACAACATACATAAAATGATCAAAAATACTAAATAAATATGAACTTTTCATGCAAGATGAAATAATTAATAAAAGAAGACATAAGATGAATAATTAAACAATGTATATAAATTTTTTTAAAATATATATAGCATAATAATTAATATAAAAATAATATGTAATAAAAAAATTATATTAAATGAAAATATATGTATATATGTAGTACATTAATTATAGAATTATATACATAATATAAACAATATAAATAAGATATATTAGATAATATAAATAAATTCTATATAAAATAAAGTTTTAGAAATAATATATAATATAATACTATATAATATATATTAAGAAAATAATGTAGTAAATAATATATTAATAATAAGAAATAATATTAAACCACATAAAATGAATAATAATTAAATACATAAAAATATATATAAAACTTATATTATGAATAAATTAATATACAAGTAATAAAAAATATTTAATATAATAATAAAATAATTTAAATAAATAAATAAAAAAATAAAGAAAGAAAGAAATCAGGATCAAATAACAATAAAAATAAATAAAAAGGGGTTAAAATAGCAATTAAAGCAAATATAGAAGGACTAAATTTAAATGCGCGTTACATTAGAGGGATTTATATGGAAATTATTCAAAATTTTAAAACGGCATCGTTTTGATTTTTTAACCTTTAAAGCAGTCCTGGGTTCAATTAAAATAAACATAAACTTTTAGGGTTAATTTTATAAAAATAAAAAATGTGAATTGGACTAATTTAAAAATAATAAAATTGCGGAATGACTAAATGGATAAATAGACCATTTTAAGAAAACGCGCAGATCCTGAGGGCCGGTCGGGTCAATGCGCGGATCCTGAGGGTCAAAAACGGCGTCGTTTTCATTTGCTTATATAATAAAAAAAATAGTCAGAAAAGCATTCTAATCAGCCATTTAAAAAAAAAAAACAACAGAGCTTTAAAAAAAGATCTCTTTCTCTCTGTCTCCGGCCAGCTTCCGTCCTAGGTTTTCGACGACGGACCACCACATGCATCGTCTCACGCGCCGTCGCAATCGACAGCCAAAGAGCGAAAATCCGCAGGTAAACTCTTTTCTTTTTTATTTTTTAATGTTTGCACAAAGAAATAAATAAAATAAATAAAATAACAATAGAATCACCTCTACTAAAAGAAATCTTTCTGTTTGTATTTCTGTATTCTTCTGTTTTTTAATCTCTCTCCCCCCCTTTTTACAAATTGCTTGGGGTTTAAATAAACCCGAAAATAAAATAATAAAAAAGGAAATACAAGATCTTTGTCATTTTTGCTTGCTGTTTCTTTCCTTTTCTTGCAGGGCGGAGATCTCGCGGTGATGACCAGACGTCATCTACGCGCGAATCGCGGCCTGACGAGGGCGGACTGAAGGCGCGACGATCGGTCTTCTGCTGAAGTGGCACGACTGTTGGCCTGGGCGCGAGGAGCGGCGTGACTATTGGCATTCATCTGGGATATTTGCGGCGCCTAGGGTTTCCAGAAACCCTAGGCTTCTGTCCTCCGTTTAAGTTTTTTTGGGCCTCTTGGGCCGCGCTGATTTGGGTTTCAGTTTTGGACAACGGGTATTGGGCCCATTTTTGGGTCTGTTTTATTTGGTTGTAAAAATGGACTGTTCATGGACATTTATTATTTTTGGTTTTTTTATTCTGTTTTATGGGCCCGGGCAAAATTGTGTGCTTACAGTTATAATGCTAGAGCCTCTCTAAACCCAAGTTCAAGTCCCCTCATTCCCTTTTTATTTCATAATTTCGCCAAAAAGGCCCCAAATACCTCTATATGATTAAGCATAAAAAATAAAAAAGGATTGAGCAGTGACACTCATAGGGTTTACAAACTTTAGGAATTTAACCAATTCTTTCCTAATTAGAATTCACAACTTGCTCATTCTTCAAAATTCCAATAGAACTAGAATTCCACCATATTTTTATCTTATTTTCCTAATTAGATTTTCATATTGCCCATTTTCAAATCCTAATAGAATTTGCTCTGTGTCTTTTTATTTATTCTCTTTTTATATTTCCCCTTTACACCATGTTTTCATCCTAAATGTTGTTGCTTTGCTATCCTGAATCAAATCATCCCTCGTTCAATCATTTTTTTTTATCAAAGATTAGATTTGCATAAAGAAACATCTATTATTTTTGCCAAGAATCAGTAAGTACATCTCGTTTCTGATGTTTAGATCCTGAATTTTCGCAAAATTTCTATCCGATGTTAATCTTTCAATTCAATTGCTCAATACTTTTTGTTCTTGTTGAATCTTTCGATAATCTTGATGAATCTTGAAATCAATCATTAAATCATGTATAAATGTTGTTTAAAGGACCTATCTTAAGTGTAGCGAATCAGATTCGATCATGAGGGATTCGATTGGGCTTCCAGTGAAAGGTGTATGTTCTTTTACAAGTGAATCGGGGCAAACTGTGCCTAGGATTAGGGCCACACAAGTGTGTGGCCCACATGGCCCCCACATGGCCATGTGCCTTTGGAACCTTAGGATAGTTCGAACTCAAATGGCCAAGAACCTTCAACATGACTGTGTCTCCCTTGTAGGTTAATTTTGCAATTTCTACACGACTATAGTTTGTTACACGGCCATGTGACCCATGTTTTATAGTTTTCCCAAAAATTTTACATTATGTGCAGTTTAGCCCTTGAATAGTCCCTGAACTACTTTTTTAGAGTTTTATTTCTCTCAATTGAACCCCTAATAATATGAATATTGGAATGCATGATCTGATCGTCTGATTTATTACTGTTACATGCATGATTTGTGAATAATATATATGTCTACTACATTTGTATTTTTTGATTTATGTTCAGCATGCCTTATGGTATCGCTAAATCGAATCCATGATAAACATGTCTTTTGCTGCTATACTGATTAGTTAAAAGCATATCTATTGTTGCCATATCAATCTGTTATAAGCATATTATTTGCAACCGTATTGATCTGTTATAAACATGCCATATTGCATTGCATGGGATGAGATGCTTTGAAAGGAGGAAGTTCTGGCAGTTTAATAAATTTGCTACTCTGGTGGTTCATCCACAGATTTCTGGCCGCTCTTATCTGCAAATATGCTGTGCGTTCACAACCATCTAGCAGCGTATTAACATGTAACACTTGTGGTTCGTTAACCCATTTTTTGGCAGCTCTTATATTCAAATACGTTCTGCATTCACAACCATCTGGAAACGTATTAATTTGCAACACTGGTGGTTCACCCACCCATTTTCTAGCAGCTCTCATTTACATATATGGTGTGCATTTACAATCGTCTGGCAGCGTATTAACCTACAAATTTTTGTGCTTTATCCACAAATCAGTGTGTAGGGATGGATGAGTTCTAGGGAACTCATACTATGGTGTGTAGCAGTAGGGTAAGATCTTTTTTGTTAAACTGAAACTGTATTACTTTCATAAAGCATGTGCATATAATACTGAGATTTCTAAGATGATAAATATATATATTGAGTTGATATGAAATACCGATATTTTGAAATTGCTATTGGGAATCATTCTGTGTGTGTTATTCTATATGCTTAATAGTTAGCATTGATTTTTTTTTTGTGATGGAACTCACACTAAACTTCATAGCTCACTCCCCTTTTATTTCCATTTCTACAAATAACCCACAAGGTTAGGACGCGGACATAGCATCCGGAGGGTCTCAACTCGGTTTTGTTCTTCTTAAAATATTTTAGATTTTTTACTTGATATTTTTGTTATTCAGAGACTGTATTTCTATAATTTCAATTTGTGGCATAATAGTTAGGATTTGGGTTAAAATAGCATGTATCACCCCTTACTTGCTGAACCTAAGCAATAGGATGTTACGAACAAATACCAAACAATTACATTTAATTACAAATTAAAAACTCAACTAAATATCATTCCATCACATAAGAACAAGTATATCTTGCAGTTAAATCAATTCGGGTTAATATCGAGCTTACGAAAACTTTAAACCAACCCGACAACAAAAAGAGATTAAATTGAAATTAAAACGTAAAGATGGTAAAAATTTGCAAATAGGGGTCACATGGTTGTGTCCCCTGGCAGTGTGCGAAAGCTTAGCTCGTGTGTGATGGACTACACAACCGTGTCACTAAATCGTGTACAAGAGTCGTACCTGTGTGAGATAGGCCAAATGGTTGGGTAAGTGGGTCACATGGTCGTGTGGATTGGTCACACGACCGTGTAACTCTCTGCACCCGTTTTCACCAAAATCACCTAAGGTTTTACAGACCACATGACCGTTCCATGAGCCCCTGTATGTCATATGACTGTGTGTTAGCCGGTGTATACTTGAAACATGCCATTTTTAAGCAAGCTATTCAACTATGAACACTTAAGCCACAATCCATCATTTAAACCACATCTCAACCAATTCAAAAGCATTCAAATCGACCAAAATCATCATTTATATCAACCATCCTAAGTGTCTAACCAATATGCCATAATTGGCACCTCAATCAACAATTTAAAATTCAACCAAAAGACCACATACATACCAAACCATTAAGCATTCAATGACACTTTCATTACCATCTAGTCGAGCACCAAATAACCATTCAAGCAATCTCATACTTAAGAATCAAGCTTAACAAATCATTTCAAACATGCCTAAACTTATAACTCATCTTTGTGCACCTATTATCTAGCATATCATTTAGACACCATCAAAGCAAACAAATATCCAAGTCAAACTTCTCATCAAGATACCATCTTCATGACTAACACCATCATACGCATTTTTACATAAACATAATATCAAAATACCAAACTCACTTAAGATATAACATTTGCACAAACTTAAGATTTCCTATGTACATGCCACACATAACCAGGCCTTAATATGGTCAAAAGACTACAGAATCAATACCGAGATAGTGTGAGCTTCTTGATGATTCGTCTAACACGTTCCGCAAGTTGACACTACAGGGAAAAAGGAAATAAGGGAGTAACCATTACAATTGCTTAGTAAATTCACAGGTATAAAACCAAATAACTTACGTCCGGTTATAATTATACACTACATGCTACTTAGCTTGGTAAAGTTTGCCTATTAAGGTGAGTTCAACATTTATCAAACCATATATTAACTCAATCATATACTATTTTAATTCACTTATTCAACATTTCATTACTATTCAAAAAACAAATAATCATTTAAATCAATTACTATATTAACTTATCATACAATCTATTTATCTACAATACATCACATTTCAAATTAATGTCAAACATTGATTTTCATTTCATGATTTGAATTCTCAATTCAAATCATAGTAATTCATCTTTATACCAAATAGATATTGAATGTCAATTCAATATCAATCACTACTTTATTCCATAATACTAATTATGAATCACATTCATCAATTTATCATGTTTCCATATTGCCCCCCTGGGCTTATATAAACGATTCTTAATATGTGTATATATCATCCGATCATCATATCATCTCATTTTACAAGTAGACATTTCATTTCACATTTTTCTTCTATTTCTTATCCATTTGCCATCTCAATATCGAATACCACATCTCACGTTCAATTTTAATTTTTCATGGATTTCAAATGCTTATTCATTATCATCATTTTTATCCTTTATCCCCCTATTAACATGACTCGGAATCGGACGGATACACGAATCCAACCAACACACCAATTTGACACTTAGTGCCTCATCGGATAAATCTGAAGCAAATAGTTGTGGTCAACGCTTATCCAATAGTTTGACACCCAATGTCTCATTTGTATAATCGAAGCAATTTGGCACCTAGTGCCTCATCGACTCGTAGTTGAAGTAACCCTGAACTCTTCTTATCCTATGGCATGCCAACTATATCTGACTCTACCCGAACAATTAATAAGATATTCATTACTCAATCTATTATCAATCAACATCTCAATCAACCAAATCAAGTATTCCATACATATATCATAGCCCATCACCACATTAGTATAATTCCACATTTCAAATAATATTTGATATTCTTTAACTTATTCAATTCAATTCTTTTCACATATAGCCAATTTAAATCGAATCAATTTAGCATATTTTTATCAAATCATCACTTTATCACATAACATATCCTATTTCGATCGAATTCAAAGTCAATTCCTTAATTTATCGAATTATACTATCTTCAATTCTGTTCAATTTGTACCGAATTGTAAACGACCAAAATTTCAATTAAACATATTTAAAATTATAATTTTAAATACATAAAAATTTAACACAAACATACTGTATGAACTTACCTAATACAACCAGCAAGCAAATTTGCTTGTAGGGACTATTTCGCAATTTCCCTTTTTTCTCGATTTTCCTCTGTACGGTTCAATCGTTGATCTATAATATAATTAAATTAAATTCATTAAATTAAAATATATTATCATATTCATTTTTATGTATATGACTTATAATTTTTGTTTTACAAATTTTTTCTAAACTTTTATACTTTGTTTAATTTAGTCCCTAAAATCGAAACTATTAAAAATTTCACATTAAGGCCCAATACACATAATCGATTTTATTTCCATCCATAATTAGCCTTCAATCACTTAAAAATTACAATATTTTCATGCTAAGTTTAACATTTGTACATATTACTCCTTAAATGCAAAACTAACAAAATTCACTTAACAAATTAGTCCTAAAAGATTTCCAAGCTTCAAAATCTTCCATTTAACATCAAGAACATCCAAAAATCATCAATGGTAATTTTACAAACTTTAACAGCTTTGAAAACGGAGATACGAGTTAGCTGGACCTAATTGCAACGATCTCAAAAACATAAAAATCACTAAAAATGGGTGGAAAAAAATAGATACCATGCATACCAAATAGACTTGGCCGAAAGCTCCCCAAGGCTAGCTATGGAGTTTTCGGTTTCGAAAAAAAAGAAATAAAGAAGATGATAGTTGTTTTATTATTTTATCTTAGTTTATCTTTTATTATTTAAAAGTGCAATTTCCAAATAGATACCATCCACACCAAATAGACTTGGCCGAAAGCTTCCCAAGGTTAGCTATGGAGTTTTCAATTTCGAAAAAAAAAGAAATAAAGAAGATGATAGTTGTTTTATTATTTAAGTTTTGTCTAGGTTAAAAAGATACCAAGAGTTAACTAATAGATTGAGAGAATACAAATTTGTTCAAGATAAGAATGCTTTATGTGTGTATTGTTTTTTGTAAGGAATCAAGAGAATCTCTTTTATTACAAAATTAAACTTTCAAGGGAAAGGTTTAGTGGGAGAGTGGTCTAATATTTATACAACAGTCAGATCGCTAAATTGGTGAGAGTTAGACCAATTTTAGGACTTAAATCATTCCATGCCCATCTAGATATTTGGGATTCAATCCCACCATTTTAGCTCTGAATTTGTTTGATGATTCGACTTTGGCAAGTGATAGATGTTAGGATGGGTGTATGGGGAGGATCTGATGGCCGGAGTTAGTTTTATGTCCGTTGCTTTCTGGATTCATTGTTATGATTTCGATATTCATTTCAATGATAATGTTATTTTTGCTTAAAAAAAAAATCAATACCACTCACTTTAGTGCATTAGAATAGTTAAATAATCAAATCAAACTTCTTATATATAAATGATAGACGGTGCCACGAGAGCGACTTAAAGTGAATGCTTTTCACCAACCTCATTCTCCACCTGTTATTGAGGACTTATCTTGCCCAATTAGTTCACGCCTATTCATTCAATCATCAACCACCAAAAATTATTTCATTCACTACGAGTGCAGTTTAAATTTTAAATACTGCGGTCCCCGCTTATGTTGGGGTCTATAATTTACTTCTATGAAATTTTAGTAAATTAACATGAAAATTATAAATTAAATTTTATTAAATAATATTTTTTATTCAATTTAATATTTTGAAATATAATTTATATTAATATGTTATATTTCTTGATTATAAAAATATATTTATTATAAGTTTTTGAACAAGTATAAATATAAGTTAACATGTTAATTAACGTCTAGATAATCACTTTAAATAAATCATTTAACAATTAAAAGTAATATAAATAAAATAATTTTCTCTTGCAAGTTGGATGTTTTACCCGTAAGTAGACAACCAAGTCCTTTAAAATCATCATTTAACAACAAAAGCAATAATAAGAAAAAGAAAAATGAAATTTCTCTTGAATTCACAAGCTACATTGGCATGCAAGTATTTGGATTAGAATTCTTCATGGTTGGGGCTGGTATGATGGATACAAAATTTTTAACTTTTCAATTTTTACCTAAATTTGCCTCAAATAAAAAATATTAAATTCGAACCCGTCATGATTTACCTGTATTAAATTTTTTATATAAAAATAAATTTAAAAAATATAATACATCTAATACACTAAAAATATTAAAATAAATATTTTCTAACAAAATGAAAATACATTAAAAAATGTCTTTATACTTAAATAGCATTAAGTAATTGTAACTTAGCAAGTAAATGTCTCTAAAATAGTAACAAAATTAACAATAAAACAAGAATTATATATTATCTAAACAATGCAACAAAATAGAACCAATATAATAGCAACATGCTAGCAAAACAATAGCAAAACAAAAAAGAAAAGATAGATTCTGATTAGGCCAGGCCGGATTGGACCAAAAAATCTTATCTAAGGCCCAATCCATTTGGAAAACGAACCTTAATTTTTTTTTCAATCTCTTTTCTCAAACTTATATTTTTTACTATGACCAGATCTAGTTTAGATCAAACTTTCCAAATATATCATTTAAACTTAAAATAAAATAATCACTAAAATTGTTTTATTTGCAAATTTTAATTTATTTAAATACTAAAAAGCACCGGTATAAGTGCTTAAAAAAAGTATACAAAAACAATTAAAAAATATAATGAGTAAATATGAATACATGAACATATACAAATATTTAGAAACAAAATTTAGCATGCAAAATCTCACATAAATTTATAAAAATAATATTTATATTACTTTTAACAGTAAAAAAAAATACAAAATCTTTAACACAATCTAAAAAAAAAAAAAAAACACCTATAGATATGACAAATTTTATTGGATGATAAATTCCCTTTGATGTAAAGGGGTCTTTCTTATTACTAAAGGGGTTGTTTGTAATCCAAAAATTATAACTCATCGAAAAAATAAGAGAAGACAAATGTTGTACTCTTCGTTAATCACTTTTACAGTGTTCTGCTACAGTAGAACAATGTTTTCTCTTTTTATAGATGTTAATTGATAGATATACATATACATTATACATATTTATTTTTAACAAAAGACTGTTGAATTTCATTTAATCAGACAATAAAAATTATAAATACAAAAGCTTTGCTATCACATTTTTATTGGCCCTCTACCCCTAAGAAAACTCGAAACCAGTAGAATTTAAATAAAAAAATCTTAAAATCAAAACCACTAGAAAAAAAAATGAAAAGTCATGAAAAACTCAAAAAAAAAAAAAAACGTAGATATGGGAAATTGCAACTTCTTTATTCCACTCCTTTTGTGAAAAATATAACGCCGGTAATGACAAATATATCGTAAAGAAAAGAGAAATAAAAATAAAGAACACATAGATTTTACGTGGAAACCCTTTCGGAAAAAAAACCACGGGCAGAAGAGAAGAAAATTCACTATGTCGAATTCGAATTATTACAAGAGGAGTAGGCTATGTCTATTTATAGGCTTGTAAAACTATATTCTAATATAAGTGTAGTAAGATTGAAACACCTTATTCTAATCAATATCATAGATGGAGTTTAATAAGGTTTAAAAAAAACCTTATTCTAAAATAAAATAAAAGAAGTGTAATTCTATAGGGATTTTACTTTTATTCTATTTTACTACTATTTTATTTAAATAATGATTCGGGTCACTTAATTCTAACAATCTGCACCTTGACACGAATTTTCAATGAACAAGTTCTTCATCGCGAACTCTCAACGAACAAGTTCTCCACCTCTTCCATAAAACCCCTTAAGGGTTTAACTTCAACAATGAACACCAACCAAGTCTAAGTAATGCTCAAACTTGGTTATAGGAAGTGACTTAGTCATCATATCTGCAGGATTTTTATGAGTACTAATTTTGCTCACAACAATATCACCACGAGCAATAATATCACGAACAAAATGATACCGAACATCAATGTGTTTTGTTCTCTCATGAAATATTTGATCTTTTGTAAGGAAGATTGCATTCTGACTGTCACAAAATACTGTACTGTTTTGAAGGTCTTCATTGAGTACACTAAAGAGTCCTTTCAACCAAATAGCTTCTTTACAAGCCTCAGTAATCGCCATGTACTTAGCTTCAGTGGTAGACAAAGCGACTGTAGTTTGCAAAGTAGTTTTCCAACTGATTGCACAACCTCCGATTGTAAATATATAACCAGTGAGAGATCTTCTTCTATCAAGATATCCAGCAAAATCAGCATCAACATACCCAATGACTCTATCTCTAGTTCTTCCAAACTATAAGCAAACATCAATAGTACCTTGTAAATATCTTAAAATCCACTGAATTGCTTTCCAATGTTCTTTACCGGGATTCGCCATGTATCTGCTAACTGCACTGGCTGCATATGATAAATCTGGACGTGAACAAACCATAGCATACATGAGAGATCCCACTACACTAAAGTATGGAACATGTGACATGTACTCAATCTCATCATCTGATTATGGAGACAAAGCCGATTAAAGTCTGAAATGGGCTGCTAAAGGAGTACTAACAGGCTTAGCACTCTGCATATTGAACCTGCAAAGAACTTTCTCAATGTATCCCTTCTGACTTAGGTATAATTTACTTGCTTTTCTATCTCTGATAATCTCCATACCAAGTATTTTGTTTGATGGTCCCAAATCTTTCATCTCAAATTCTTCACTTAGTTGGCTTTGACCTTTCTTATCTCTTTTTTATCTTTTGCTGCTATCAACATGTCATCAACATAAAGAAATAGATACGCAAAAGAATCATCACTATTTTTCTTATAGTAAACACAGCTGTCAAAACTACTTCTTTTGAAATCATGAGAAATCATAATGGAATCAAACCTCTTGTATTACTGTCTTGGTGACTGTTTCAAACCGTAAAGGGACTTTTTTAGGAAGCAAACATAGTCATCTTTTTCTGAAGCTATAAAACCCTCTAGTTGTTACATGTAAATATCATCCTCAAGTTCTCCATGTAAAAATACAGTTTTTACATCTAACTGCTCAAGCTCCAAATCATACATGACCACAATACCAAGCAAAGCTCGAATCGAACTATGCTTCACAACTGGAGAGAACACATCTGTGAAGTCCACTTCTGGAATTTGACTGTAACCCTTTGCAACAAGCCTTGTTTTATATCTGGGTTCTTCAACTCCTGGAGTCCCTTATTCTTTTTAAACACCCATTTACAGCAAACAACCTTTTTACCTTTAGGAAGTTTTATAAGATCCCATGTTCTGTTTTTGTGGAGTGATTTCATCTCCTCTTGCATAGCAAGCATCCACTTTTTTGAGTTTTCACAGCTAACCGCCTCAGAATAATTAGATGACTATTGGTTTGCATTTATATCTTCAGCCACATTTAAAGCATAAGCAACTAGATCAGCTTCGGCATACTTCTTTGGAGGTTTAATTTCTCTTCTAGTTCTGTTTTTGGCGATAGAGTATTGTGGTGAAGAAACAACTCTATTCTCAATTTTTGTACTGGCTTGAGGAGTCGACTCTGTATTAATCTGATGGTCCACCTGCTTTTGATTTTCTTTATTGGAAGATTTTTTAAGAGATAAGTTAGGTAGCATAGCTGTTTCATAAAAAACAACATCTCTGCTAATCACAACTTTTCTATTTTTAGGACACCATAACTTATACCCTTTTACACCAGCTTTATAACCAAGAAAAACACATTTAATGGATCTCGGTTCCAATTTTCCATTATCAACATTAGCATACGTAGGACACCCAGATCTTTAAATCAGAATAATTAGCAGGATTATCAGACCGTACCTCTTGTGGAGTCTTTTTCTCAATGGCAACGGATGAAGATTGGTTGATTAAAAAACATGCAGTAGAGGCTGCTTCGGCCCAAAATGACTTTGGTAAGTGGAAATTTGACAACATACATCGAACCTTATCCATGATCGTTCTGTTCATTCGTTCTGCAATGTGGTACTGTCAAGTGTCTCACGATCCCTTCTAACTTGCTCAGCTTATTAAACTCACCGAACAAAACTCTAAGCCATTGTCTGTGCGGAGGTATTTTATTTATTTTCCTGTCTGTTTTTCAATCATAGTTTTCCAAGACTTAAATGCGGAAAACACATCGCTTTACTGCTTCAAGAAGATTGCCCAAACTTTTCTGAAAAAATCATTAATAAAGTTAGCATATAATTAGCTCCACCTCTCGAAGGCACTCTTGATGGCCCCCACAGATCAGAATGAATATACTCCAATGTTCCCTTCGTGTTATGGATTCCTCTGGTGAATCGAACACTCTTTTGCTTCCAAAAAACGCAGTGCTCACTGTCGAAACCATTTTTAAATTGATTTTAAAAAAACCGGGATCGACTTTTAAAAATGAAAATGGGAGTCGCCACCAATCCTTTGTTGCTTAGGTGTGATCAGGTCACCTTGAAATTGATTTTAGTCTACGAAATTTGAGAAAACGAGTTCGGGAGTCGATTATGCACGAGGAAGGATTAGCACCCTCGTAACACCCAAAATTGGTACCTAATTGATAAAATCATGTCCTAATGTTGAAAATTTAAAAAATTTAAAATATGATCATTTTATTTGAAAGAAAGCTAAAACTCACCTATCTCAAAGAAATAAAATGCCACACCCAATAAGTTAGGATGTGACATCTCAAGACTTCGAAACTAAGCTTGCTTTTATTTTGTAGAAAATCTTTACCTCGAGATACAAAACATTATACCTAATAAGTTAAGATATAACATTATGAATTTTCGAGAATAAGTTTTAATTTGAAATTTATAGGTTTTAAAAAGGGAGGATACTCGATACCTTAAGTTCCTCGAGAAAAATTAAAACCCAGTAAGTTAGGGTATAATTTTCTCGAAGTCCCCAAATATCATAAATCGCAGTATTTTAAAAAATATTTGAATAAAATGCATCAATTCAAAATGTGTTTTTATAAAAAATAGTTTGAGTAAGATATTACAAAACAGAAATACCTAATAGCAATTCTCTATAATTACAAGTCATATTAACAAATAATACTAATGTAGACAATTAGCGAAAGAATAGCCTAACATAGCAAATGATATACGTAATGAAAATACTATGCTAAGGCAATAATAAGCAAATAAAAGAACATAAATAAACATATACAAGATATAAAAATAAGCAGCAACAATTAAATGAAATATAAAAAATTCAAGAAATGAATATTAAACTCTACAAACAAGATCAAATATAGAAGTAAATAAATGAATGATATATTTAAACACTGAATGAATATTATAACAAAAAATAAAAATAAAAAAATATGACAATTTCTAAAACGATTTAATATATATATAAACAATATGACATAAAAAAACTTAGAATATATAAAAAAATATAGGGATACTTATAATAAATATATAATTTAATAATTTAGTACATATATAAATATAAATGATAATATATGATAAAAACAGTTATAAATAAATAGTATATAAACTATAAATAAAAATATATTATAATACAATAATTATAAAAACTACATATGTAATATAAATATAAATAATATATGTTACAATATACAGGATTTATATAATATAAAAGATAAAATAATTTAAATTATACATATAATATAATATATAATATAAAAAATTTTAAAAATATATAATATAATAACTAATATACAAATTATAAAATAAAATATAGTATATTCAAATAATATTAAACTAAATAAAATAACCTAGTATAAATAATAAATAGTAATAATTTAATACACATATATAATACTAAATAATTAAAAATAAGAATGAAAATAAAGAGAATAAAAAAATCAAAAGATTAAATCAGAAAATAAAAAAATCCAGGGTAAAAATGTAAAAGGACCAGATTAAAACGCGTGTCACATTATAGGGATCTTTTGGGCAATTATACCTTATTCCCTAAACGACATCGTTCCCCTTCCTGCCTTAAAATAACTCGAGGATCAATTTGCAAGAACATATAAATTTCAGGGCCGAATTAAAAAATAATGTAAAATTAAATTGAACGAAATTACAAAGAATAAAACTGCGGAGGGACTAAAGAGGCAAATTGCCCCTTTTATAAAAACACGCGGATCCTCCCCGGGTATCGGGTCAACGCGCGGATCGTAGCCCCTGAACGACGTCGTTTTGGCCTTTAAAGGGGACCCCCAAAACGGCGTCGTATGAAGGGCCTATATAAGTAAAAAATTAGCCCAAAAATTTCATTTTAAACACCTTTAAAAAAAAAACAAAGCAGAGGCTTTGAAAGGCTCTCTCCCCCTCTCGGCCTGAGGCCAAAGTCTGACAAGGGCTCCGGTGAAGGGTCACCACATGTGCCGCCGCACGCTCCAGCATATACGGTGGCCGGAGGCCAAAAACTTCATTTTTTTTAAAAGCGAATCGAAAGGTATACTCCTTACTTTTATATATTTTTTAAAACTGTATTTGTAAAAAAAATGCATAGATCGAAAAGAAAAAAAATATAAACAAAATGAAATAACTGAGAAAATCACCTCTACTATCAAGTTTTCGTATTTTTATTTCTCTGTATGTATGCGTGTATATGTTTGTGTATTCTCCTCTTTTTTACAGATTATATCGGGGTTTTTATTACCCAAAAATAAGTCGTAAAAAAATAAATACAATAGATATTGTTTTGCTGTTTTCCTGCCATTTTGCTGTGCTTTTCTTTCCTTTTTCAGGTGAACAGCGCAGATCTCGGCGGTGGAGAGTTTATTCGTGCACGGATTGCGGCGTGACCAAAGGCTGGTGTCGGGGCTGCGCTGGGTGCTGCGGCGCGACTGGAAACCTAGGGTTTTAGAAACCCTTGGTTTCTGATTTAGTTTGGGCCTTTTGGGCCCCGTAGGCCGGTTGGGTTAGGCTAAGATTGGGTCTGAAGGGGTAATCGGGGGTATTGGGTAGTCTGCTTGGGCTTTGTTTTAGTGTTTGGGCCACTGGTAAAATTGGCTGTAAAGGGACTGTAACTGGACATTGGGTTTTATTTTATTACTATTGTTTTTATTATTATTTTTTGGTTTGTTTTATTTACATGGGCCCAGGCACAAATGGGTTATTACAACTGCCCCTCTTTGCTCATTGTCATGTTACGAGAATAGAGCAAAGATGATAAAAGGACCCATTTTGCCCGGTCTTGTCACATGGCTGTATCTTCGGAGAGATAGGCTAGTATCTTCAATGCAACTTCAGGAAGACAAGATTTGCTATCCTTAGTCTGCTCCACTGCAAACCCAAGGAGATAAGACCGATGTTTTCGATCTGCTTCGCTGCAACTTTAGGAATGCCAGATCTGCTATCTTTAGTCTGCTCTGCTACAACTTCAGGGATGCCAGACTAGCATCTTTGATCTGTTTCACTGCAATCTCAGGAAGGCAAGATCTGTTGTCTTTTAGCCTGCTCTACTGCAAACTCAGAGAGGCAAGGTTGATGTCTTTGATCTGTTTTACTGCAACTTCAGGAAAACCATATTTGATGTCTTCGATCTACTTCACTGCAACTCCAGGAAAGTAAGATCTACTGTCTTTAGTCTGCTTCGCTGCAACTTCAAGAATGCCAGACTGATGTTTTTGATCTGTTTCACTGCAACTTCAGGAAGGTAAGATCTGTTGTCTTCAGTCTGCTCCACTGCAACTTCAGGGATGCCAGACTAGTATCTTTGATCTGCTTCACTGCAATCTCAGGAAGGCAAGATCTGTTGTCTTTTAGCCTGCTCTACTGCAAACTCAGAGAGCCAAGGCTAACGTCTTCGATCTTCTTCCTGCAACTTCAGAAAGGTAAGATCTGTTGTCTTCAGTCTTCTCCGCTGCAACTTGAGGGAGACAAGGCTGTAAGTGTCAATTTACCCTGTTACATCATCCTATAGAGGACATGACCTGTAGAATGGGTACATGCTTATGCCGCATGATTAGGATGCCCTGATCAATATGAGTCAAATGCTCCTAATTAGACATGCTATGATATATGAATGCAAAAATGATATAAGTATGATTCCTACTCAATGTGTTATCACTCATTTATTTGTCAAGGTTTCATCTTCGTTCCCCTTGAAGTATCATATTCTTGCTCAAATAATTTACCCCATGGAAATTGTAGGGCCCACTCCATTTGATCCTTGGGAATATAAGGCTTGTACCGCCTTCAAACCGTCCCACCAGGAATGGAAACTTTTCCAACCCGTCCTTACTGCAATCTGAGGATACAAGATTTGTTTCAACTCCAATTCATTTTACCACCATTCAGGGGTTTTGAAATTTCCCCATCAATTTGGCTTGTCACACCATTCTCCGAATGATATGACCCGATGTCATTGTTTACTTTTGTCAGATTCGCTCATTATTCTATCCAATTACCAATTGGACAAAGAATTTAGAGAAATAGTCTCTATCCAGACTCTTCTTTCTCAAACATTTCCAATCTATGTACATGGAAATTCTAAACAATTGTCCTGTTTCGGTTTCTTGTTTTATCTAGAAATTTCCAAAGTAATATGTAGAACTTCTTTTGTGAAATTATTAGTTCATCAATCGTTGTTTCAATGCAACATGCTTATAAATAATAATAATGGACAACAAATGACTTGATTTTGAGGATAGTTCGACCTAAATAAATCGTCAATTAAAAGAAATAACTATGAAAACATCTTTGAGAAGAAAAAGAATCCAAAGATAGTGAATTGATATAAGTAGAACAAAAATCAAATTCCCTAGATATCGCAGATTGGGCTTCTATGTACAAACTCCATGAAGACTGCTTTGAGCTTAACATGTGTTCAGAAGATCCAAAGTACTTTGTTGATGCCCCGATATGCAACATACTTCATTTTTGTTGATTCAGGTATAGCAAGATCACTGCATTCCCATTCAGAATTTGAGCCGCCCTTTTCGGGTTTTCAACTCAAAACCCCTTTGGTCTCAAGGCGCCCTTTTCGGGTTTTCGCCTTGGCCTCTCCTTTTTTTTTGAAGTCTCAAAGCGCCTTTTGCGGGTTTTCACGTTGGCCTTTTCTCTTCTTTAAGCAAAATATTTTTTGACCGAATCCAAGTTCACAGGATTGGGTAAACTTTTCCCATCCATTTTGGTCAGAATCAGTGCACCTCCAGAGAAAGCTTTCTTCACCATATATGGTCCTTCCCAATTCGGCATCCATTTTCCTTTGAAATCCTTTTGTATGGGAAGGATCTTTTTCAGTACAAGGTCCCCCTCGTGAAACTCTCTTAGGTGGACTTTTTTATCTTAGGCTCGCATTATTCGTTTTTGGTACATCTGACCGTGACGAATAACCCTTAGCCTCTTTTCTTCAATTAAGTTCAATTGATCATATCGAGCCTGGATCCATTCAGTTTCGTCTAAATTTATTTCTGACAAAACTCGAAGAGAAGGTATTTCCACTACAATAGGTAGAACTGCCTTCATCCCATAGACCAATGAGAAAGGAGTTGCCCCAGTAGAGGTTCTGACGGATGCCCGATAAGCATAGAGTGCAAATGGTAATTTCTCATGCCAATCCTTATAAGTCTCAGTTATTTTTCCTATTATCTTCTTGATGTTTTTATTGGCCGCTTCCACTGCCCCATTCATTTTTGGATGATACGGAGACGAGTTGTGGTGTTTGATCTTGAATTGACTATAAACTTCTGCTATCGTACTGTTGTTCAAGTTCAGTGCGTTGTCTGATATGATCCTCTCGAGCATTTTATATCGACAAATGATCTCCTTCTTCAAGAACCGACTAACTGCTGACTTAGTAACGCTAGCGTATGAAGCAGCCTCTACCCATTTTGTAAGTAGTCAATAACTACAAAGATGAATAGATGCCAATTCGAAGCTTTCGGTGAGATTGGTCCAATAACATCCATGCCCCACATGGAAAAAGGCCATGGAGAAGTCATAACATGCAGAGGTGAAGGTGATACATGAATTTTATCTCCATAAATATGACATTTATGGCATCTTTTGGCATAGTTGATACAATCTCCTTCCATAGTAGACCAATAGTATCCAAATTTCATAATTTGTCTAGCCATTGTAAAACCGTTAGCATGTGTCCCACAAACATTCTCATGAACTTCTTCCAGGATTTTCCTAGCTTCAACAGCATCAACGCATCTCAATAGTACCTGATCTTTTCTCCTTTTGTACAAGATATCCCCATCTAAAACATAGTCAGAGGCCAATCTTTTTAATGTCCTTTTATCATTCTCAGTTGCATGCTCCGGGTATTCACGATTTTTTACGTATCACAATACATCATAATACCAAGGGTGGTCATCTTTTTCCTCCTCTTCCAAATTATAACAATGAGCTGGAACTTTGAAAATACTCATTTGAATAGTTCTCATATCCTCTGGTTTGTTTACTTTGATCATAGAAGCCAAGGTTGCCAAAGCATCCACCATCTAGTTTTCATCACGTGGGAGATAATTAAAAGTAATGTCATTAAACTCCTCAATCAATCTCAGAACTATTTTTTGGTAATCAATTAGTTTGGGATCTCTTGTCTCCCACTCTCCTTTAAGCTGGTAGATTACTAAGGCAGAATCTCCATATACTTCTAGTACTCTAATCTTACGCTTTACAGCTGCTCGAGTTCCCATGATGCATGCTTCATACTCTGTCATGTTGTTTGTGCAATCAAAATCCAATTTGCATGTGAATGGATAATGATCACCATTAGGGGATACCAAGATTGCCCCAATTCCATTTCCCACAACATTTGACGCCCCATCAAAATTTAGCTTCCACGGACATTCTTCAGTACTTGCTACATACATTAACTCTTCATTAGGGAAATCGAAGCTCAAAGGTTCATAATCCTCTAAAGCCCTCCTAGCCAAGAATTCTGCTATTGCGCTCCCTTTTATAGCCTTTTGGTTTACATAGACTATATCAAATTTAGAAAGCAGAATCTGCCACCTTGTCATCTTTCCATTCAAAGCAGTTGACTCCATCATATACTTTAACAGATCCAACTTTGAAATTAACCAGGTTGTACGATATAGCATATACTGCCTCAATCTCCGAGTTGTCCAAATCAAAGCGCAACACAATTTCTCAATCGACGAATATCTCATTTCACATTCAGTGAACTTTTTACTGAGATAGTATATCGCCTTTTCTTTTCTTCCTGACTCATCGTGTTAACCAAGCACACATCCTATGGAGTTGTTGAACACTGTCAAGTACAGTATTAGTGGTCTATCTAGATTAGGCGGAGATAGTACTGGGGCATTTGACAGATATTGTTTGACTTTGTCAAAAGCTTTATGGCACTCATCGTCCCATACGCGTTGGTTGTGTTTCTTAAGAAGACGAAATATGGGGTCACATTTCTCAGTTAATTGTGAAATAAATCGAGCAATGTAATTTAACCTTCTAAGAAAACCTCGAACTTCTTTTTGAGTGCACAGTGGAGGCAATTCTTGTATAGCTTTGACCTTATTTGAGTCAACTTCGATTCCTCTCTCACTGACTACGAAACCCAGTAATTTCCCTGATCGAGCTCCGAAAGTACACTTTGCTGGGTTGAGCTTCAATTGAAATTTTCTCAATTTCAAAAACAACTTATTCAAAACTTCAATGTGCTCCTTTTCTGTTCGAGATTTGGTGATCATATCATCAACATATACTTCAATCTCTTTGTGCATCATGTCATGGAATAAGGTTACCATGGCCCTTTGATATGTTGCTCATGCATTCTTTAGCTCGAATGGCATTACTTTATAACAAAAGGTACCCCACAATGTTATGAAAGTAGTTTTCTCCATATCCTCAAGGTGCATCTTGATCTGATTGTATCCCGAAAAACCATCCATGAAAGAAAACAATGAGTATCCCGTCGTATTATCCACCAACGTGTCAATATGAGGCAAAGGGAAATTGTCCTTTGGGCTGGCGTTATTTAAGTCCCTATAGTCTACACACATCCGAACCTTTCCATCCTTCTTAGGGACAGGAACAATATTGGCAACCCATTCTGAGTATTTGACCAACTGTAGAAAACCAGCATCAAACTGTTTCTTAACTTCCTATTTTATTTTCAACACCACGTCAGGCCTTATCCTTCGTAGCTTTTGCTGAATTGGCTTGCACTCTTCTCTTATGGGAAGGCGATGTACTACAATATCAGTACTTAGCTCAGGCATATCTTGGTATGACCATGCAAAGACGTCCTTGAATTCCCGTAGTAACTCAATAAGGTCTTGTTTTGTCTCCTCGACTATGTGCGTTCCAATTTTCACAACCTTTCCTTCCTCTAAGACAATATTCTCCACCACCTCTTAATGGGGTAAAATTTGTTTCTCTTCTTGCTTTACCATTCTTAACAAACCTGGAGACAAGCCACAATCTCTGTCACCTTCAAAATCTTGAGATTCCTCTAAACACACGTCTTGCTCAAAATGGACCTCTGAATCTATAGTATCGTTGCTCATGCCATTGATATCTAGGGACCTGTGGTAGGCACAAAAGAATGTACAAAGAACAAATGAATTCAAGAACAACTATTCACATGATATGAATGAGAAAAAATTTGAAATGAAATTAGAAAATCAAAAGAATATATAAAAAATGAAAGAATATTTGCCAGAATTGATCATTAAAGATGTATTTTATTGAAACAAAAGATGTCTGAACATGAGCCTATATCACAAAAGAAATCTTATTGTTCCTAGGCTTAAAAACAATAAGTGTGTTATGAATATTACTCTGTGTAATCTCTAAAAACTACAGGAAGTTCCTCTGCAGTCCAATTGTTCAAAACGCTTCCAGGTTCATAATGGTGAATGCCCAAGAGGTTTCTTTGCCCAATTTCTTCCTCATGTATGGCATTGATGTGAAGATTTTTATTTTCCCATAATCCTCTCCCCGGGTGAATTATCCCTCATGATACAAAAGTCTGGGATATATGAGGGAATGTCATCGATTCCCACTTGACTTCTTCCGCATTCAGCCGTGCCTTTCTTCTCTATTTCCCTCTTCCTTTGTCTAGCATCTGGCCTGAAACCCAAGCCAAAACGATCTCTTTTCTCTTTCAGTATTGTAATTTGAATCTCTCCTTGAAGATGTCTGCCCAGTCCTTTTCCCGATAAGGCTCCTTTCCCCATCATCGTTTGTAGGCCCATTGATCATCAAAATCAGAGCTTTAAAATTTATAATAAAAATGATCAAACCTGGAAACTAACTCTGACAACGATTTTAAGGCAAGCGTACCTATCAAACAGTAGTATAGTTTAGGCAAGACCGGAATATCAAATCCCAAAGGAACCAAAAGTACTAATACTAACTCTCTTTCTATTATTCAGCCCAAGAATTAAGTGAATGTTTATCTAATCTAAATTTAGCTATCAACTAAACTAAAGACGCAAAGACAAAAAGAATGAGTTGGGAAAAATACTGTTGGGAAAACTTAGTTGATTAAGATGATACCCTTAGGAAGAATCCATCTACACTTCACTTGTTATCTAACACTGAATCGAACGATTTATTCACTTGACTTGATCCGCAAGATTCCCTAATTTATATTAAACCCTCTCTCGAGGCGAATAACGTCTAACCCTAGGTTGATTAATTGAAATCTCTTTCTAATTAAAACCCCTAGGATCGCATTAATTCGATCTATGGACTCCCATATTAGGTTTCACCCTAATCCGGCAAAATCTCGTCACCCTATCTCTAGGCGTGCGATCAACTCCTCTTAATTATGCTAGATCTACTCTTAAGCAGGGACTTTTGCTCCACCACCTAAGCACATCCAACTTGAATCAATATCCCGGAAATATCAACACAAGAATTAAGAACACATAATTAAGAACAAATCAAGTATTTATCATATAGTTCAGAAAACAATAACAAGATATGTCTTAGGTTTCATCCCCCTCAGGTATCTGAAGGTTTAGTTCATAATAATAAAAGAAAACATCTCAGAAGAAAAGATAAAATAAAACATAAGAAATCCCTAAAACTCCCTGAAGGAATTGAAGGAGAGATCCGCCGTCTTGAGTAGAATTCCGGCTTCTTGAGATGGATCAACTGGCTATCTTCGAGTGATTCTCCACAAATCTGGCTCTTCTGGCTCGGCTCCTTGGCCTAGCTAACTGCCCCTTTTAGGTTATACTTATGGAGTTTATATAGGCTTTCGAAATATATTTCTTCACCCCTAAGTATCCAAATCCAAATGAAATTGCTCTTTCCTGCGATAGGGACACGACCATGGCACACGCCCGTGTAAGTCATGGCCAGGCCGTGTTCAATCCTATTGAATGAGGCACGGCCGTGTAAGTCAGGAAACGACCGTGTTCTAGTAGGACGGGAGGCACGGCCGTATGGTCTTGTATCACCCCAAACCCGGCCTAAACGTTACGACCGGATCTGGCATGTCACATAAAAAGTTGTTTAAAAACTACGCGTTTGTTAAAAATTTCGAGTTTAAATATTTATTCGCTTGTTATCCTTTTGTTAACATTTTAGAAAACGGTTATTAAGGGTTTAGGAAATTCCCATATTGAACATTTAATAATAATAGGCAGTAATCAAATTAAAAGCTAAACCAAATAAAATACCAAAATTAAAGTTATAGTGGCCTTGTTACATAACAAAACCCAAATAAAAATAAGCCTAAATAAAAGAAACGAGTTTACGAGAAAACATTGCATGGTCACCACAAGTCTGCCTCAGCTCCCAAATTCGCGACTAGGGATTACCTGAAACATTTAAAAAGAGGGGGGTGAGTTTACGAAAACTCTGTGTGTACACCCTCATCAGTAAGAACATGCATCAAAACAATCCGGGCCGAAGCCCACTACAATAATGGTGGCAATTGGGCCTTAGCCCAAAATAGCCTCAGGTTGGGCCTTAACCCATATCAAATGTCACATATCATATATAAATCTGGGCCTAAGCCCATCTCAGTAATATAATCCTTATATGCAATGCATTAATGCCCATACCAGCCGAACACTCCGTCTCCTGTCCAACCGTGCACTCCTGTGGGGATTTAATCAACCCACCCATCCGAACACTCCTTATGTAACACCGGTTGCGGTATTACCTTAACGGTGCAGCATAGCTGCTCGGTGGCTAAAAAGCCTTTGGTGGATCCACAGTCGTCAAGCGACCATGCGATCCTATTTGCACTTCCCCTTTCAATATCATATCCCAAGCCTATGCAACATGTCATGACATAATAATTCGTGTATGCAGTATGACATGTATGCAAGTTATATATCAAATATAACGTATGAAACGAATTACCATCATAATCAGAATAACCAATACAACATAATCAAGCTAATCAACCTCTAAGGGTATAACAGTAATTTTACCTACCAAGGGTATTTTCGTAATTTACCCACCTGCAATGGACTTTCCGAAGGCCTAATGTCACCTCGAGTGACTCAACTACCATTCCCAGTCGTACCGGACTATTGGGCCTAAAACCCAATTTCGGCCCATTCGAGCCCACACGCTCGTGTGGCCCACTTAACACAAATCTAGCCCCGTATATGAGATTCACCTAGTCTAGTTCACTATATATTAACATTTTATTCAATTGGGCCCATGAACCCATTGGGCCCACTTCGGCCCATCGCGGCCCTAAGCAGCCTCAACCCACAAGAATACTACTGATGGCCTCAACTATCGCGTCGAAGCCCCACACGTGTGCTCGCACGCTCGTGTGGCTACTATTGCCGTGACCGGCACTTCGTCAATTTGCCGCTCTACAACTAGAGTAGAGAAGTACACACCTGATAGGAATCTGGTGCTAATCCACGCTGCGACCGCTCCTGTGCCCAAACGCCCACCAAGGTATGTTTACTTTCCTCCTAGGATGCTCTTTATATAGCTAGCTTTTCACCTTCCTTCTTTGTATCTTTCCGATGTGGGATCCCTTCGTCAGTAGAGTTTAAATTCAACTGAAACTCTTACTGTCCAATCCGCAAAATAAATACTCCCTTGCTTCTCATGAGATTCGAACCCTTGCTCCCTTCAATAGCTCAACACGCCACTTGCCACCAAGCCATAAGCTCCTCTTGTGTCTTAAACCATGCGCAACTAAATTTAAACCTATAGCCAAATTCTAAGGTCCATTTAAAAAGAAAACCAAAATGCAAGAGCTAAGACTTGAACCTTGGACCTCCTTCCGTCCTTGTGGCATCACCCCCTTGTCTCTTATGTGGCGTCACTTTGCCACTATACCACACACTCCACTTGTGTCATTTTTCCCCACATTTTATTCTTAAAGCCTACCTACCAACTCCCAGGGTTTTTTCACCTAAAACCAAAATTTCCCTAAAGCCAAAATTTGATCCTGGGACTTCATAGAAGCCCTCTAACCTTCTAAAATCACTTATCTGATAGGTCCAACTTGCATTTAAGCCAATCTCTTATTCTCCGAAAATTTAAACGCTACTATGCTCAAGGCCCATTGGGCCCAATTCTACTAGGCCCAATTTTAGGATGTTACAAATCTACCCTCCTTAACGAAATTTTGTCCTCGAAATTTCCAACTAACTAACAGTCGCACCTCTTAACCTACTACACTACGCTCTTGCTGCGCACTCTGATCTTAATAAAACTAATATACTTTTAACTAGAATTTAGAACTCCTACACATACTCAAAAACACCTAGCCAATAAAACAGACGAATATTTCATACGCAACCAACTCTATATTTGAACATCACATCCAAACCAAACACACAGAATAGATACCCGAACCTGAAATACAACATATAACAAAGAAAAGTATCAAGAAACTTACGGATTTGGTGCCGGAGACTCGGGTGTCATACTTCCAGTAAAGCATATATTTCTTAAACAATATTTCAAACCAATTTTTGGAAAACATTGACAAACCCATTCCACGGTCGAGTTTTGAAACTGGACTCTGATACCATAATTGTAACACTCTAAACCCGGCCTAAACGTTACGATCGGATCTGGCATGTCACATAAAAGAGTTGTTTAAAAACTGCGCGTTTGTTAAAAATTTCTAGTTTAAATATTTATTCGCTTGTTATCCTTTTGTTAACATTTTAGAAAACGGTTATTAAGGGTTTAGGAAATTCCCGTATTGAACATTTAATAATAATAGGCAGTAATCAAATTAAAAGCTAAACCAAATAAAATACCAAAATTAAAGTTATAGTGGCCTTGTTACATAACAAAACCCAAATAAAAATAAGCCCAAATAAAAGAAACGAGTTTACGAGAAAACATTGCATGGCCACCACAAGTCCGCCTCAGCTCCCAAATCTGCGACTAGGGATTACCTGAAACATTTAAAAAGGGGGGTGAGTTTACGAAAACTCTGTGTGTACACCCTCATCAGTAAGAACATGCATCAAAACAATCCGGGCCGAAGCCCATTATAATAACGGTGGCAATTGGGCCTTAGCCCAAAATAGCCTCAATTGGGCCTTAACCCATATCAAATGTCACATATCATATATAAATCTGGGCCTAAGCCTATCTCAGTAATATAATCCTTATATGCAATGCATTAATGCCCATACCAGTCGAACACTCCGTCTCTTATCCAACCGTGCACTCCTGTGGGGATTTAATCAACCAACCCATCCGAACACTCCTTATGCAACACTGGTTGCGGTATTACCTTAATGGTGTAGCATAGCTGCTCGGTGGCTAAAAAGCTTTTGGTGGATCCACAGTCGTCAAGCGACCATGCGATCCTATTTGCACTTCCCCTTTCAATATCATATTCCAAGCCCATGCAACATGTCATGACATAATAATTCGTGTATGCAGTATGACATGTATGCAAGTCATATATTAAATATAACGTATGAAACGAATTACCATTATAATCAGAATAACCAATACAACATAATAAAGCTAATCAACCTCTAAGGGTATAACAGTAATTTTACCTACCAAGGGTATTTTCGTAATTTACCCACCTGCAATGGACTTTCCGAAGGCCTAATGTCACCTCGAGTGACTCAACTACCATTCCCAATCGTACCGGACTATTGGGCCTAAAACCCAATTTCGGCCCATTCGGGCCCAAACGCTCGTGTGGCCCACCTAACACAAATCTAGCCCCGTATATGAGATTTACCTAGTCCATTTCACTATATACTAACATTTTATTCAATTGGGCCCACGGGCCCATTGGGCCCACTTTGGCCCATCGCGACCCTAAGCAGCCTCAACCCACAAGAATACTATTGATGGCCTCAACTATCGCTTCGAAGCCCCACACGTGTGCTCACTCGCTCGTGTGGCTACTATTGCCGTGACCGACACTTCGGCAATTTGCCGCTCTACAACTAGAGTAGAGAAGTACACACCTGATAGGAATCTGGTGCTAATCCGCGCTGCGACCGCTCCTGTGTCCAAGCGTCCACCAAGGTATGTTTACTCTCCTCCTAGGATGCTCTTTATATAGCTCCTCTTGTGTCTTAAACCATGCGCAATTAAATTTAAACCTATAGCCAAATTCTAAAGTCCATTTAAAAAGAAAACTGAAATGCAAGAGCTAAGACTTGAACCTTGGACCTCCTTCCTTCCTTGTGGCGTCACCCCCTTGTCTCTTATGTGGCGTCACTTTGCCACTATACCACACACTCCACTTGTGTCATTTTTCCCCACATTTTATTCTTAAAGCCTACCTACCAACTCCCAGGGTTTTTTCACCTAAAACCAAAATTTCCCTAAAGCCAAAGTTTGATCCTGAGACTTCATAGAAGCCCTCTAACCTTCCAAAATCACTTATCTAATAGGCCCAACTTGCATTTAAGCCAATCTCTTGTTCTCCGAAAATTTAAACGCTACTATGCTCAAGGCCCATTGGGCCCAATTCTAGTAGGCCCAATTTTAGGATGTTACAAATCTACCCTCCTTAACAAAATTTCCAACTAACTAATAGTCGCACCTCCTAACCTACTACACTACGCTCTTGCTGCGCACTCTGATCTTAATAAAACTAATATACTTTTAACTAGAATTTAGAACTCCTACACATACTCAAAAACACCTAGCCATTAAAACAGACGAATATTTCATACGCAACCAACTCTATATTTGAACATCACATCCAAACCAAACACACAGAATAGATACCCGAAATACAACATATAACAAAGAAAAGTATCAGGAAACTTACGGATTTGGTGCCGGAGACTCGGGTGCCATACTTCCAGTAAAGCATATATTTCTTAAACAATATTTCAAACCAATTTTTGGAAAACGTTGACAAACCCATTCCATGGTCGAGTTTTGAAACTGGGCTCTGATACCATAATTGTAACACCCCAAACTCAGCCTAAACGTTACGACCGAATCTGGCATGTCACATAAAAGAGTTGTTTAAAAACTGCGCGTTTGTTAAAAATTTCGAGTTTAAATATTTATTCGCTTGTTATCCTTTTGTTAACATTTTAGAAAACGGTTATTAAGGTTTTAGGAAATTCCCGTATTGAACATTTAATAATAATAGACAGTAATCAAATTAAAAGCTAAACCAAATAAAATACCAAAATTAAAGTTATAGTGGCCTTGTTACATAACAAAACCCAAATAAAAATAAGCCCAAATAAAAGAAATGAGTTTACGAGAAAACATTGCATGGCCACCACAAGTCCGCCTCAGCTTCCAAATCCGCGACTAGGGATTACCTGAAACATTTAAAAAGAGGGGGGTGAGTTTACGAAAACTCTGTGTGTACACCCTCATCAGTATGAACATGCGTCAAAACAATCCGGGCCGAAGCCCATTACAATAACGGTGGCAATTGGGCCTTAGCCCAAAATAGCCTCAGTTGGGCCTTAACCCATATCAAATGTCACATATCATATATAAATCTGGGCCTAAGCCTATCTCAGTAATATAATCCTTATATGCAATGCATTAATGCCCATACCAGCCGAACACTCCGTCTCCTGTCCAACCGTGCACTCCTGTGGGGATTTAATCAACCCACCCATCTGAACACTCCTTATGTAACACCGGTTGCGGTATTACCTTACCGTTGCAGCATAGCTACTCGGTGGCTAAAAAGCCTTCGGTGGATCCACAGTCGTCAAGCGACCATGCGATCCTATTTGCACTTCCCCTTTCAATATCATATCCCAAGCCCATGCAACATGTCATGACATAATAATTCGTGTATGCAGTATGACATGTATGCAAGTCATATATCAAATATAACGTATGAAACGAATTACCATCATAATCAGAATAACCAATACAACATAATCAAGGTAATCAACCTCTAAGGGTATAACAGTAATTTTACCTACCAAGGGTATTTTCGTAATTTACCAGGCAGTGTGGATTTCGTGATATGACCCATTTACCCCGTTTTGGGCCCGTTTTCCGTTCTTTTCATCATCGGGTACTTTCCTGGGTATAAAACATGAAAACAAAGGATTAAGAGCACCTTTATTACATAAATCGAGGCTTAATTCATCCAAAAGCATACTAAATGTGGGCTTAAAATATGTTACTTTTACGGTTTATCAAATTACGCCACACTTAAGCTTTTGCTTGTCCTCAAGCAAAATTCTCAACTTACAATTAAAAGAACTTTCCATAATTCATAATTCCTACTGACAATGTCTCATCATAATTCATAGATAATTTATACATGGATAATTTAACTCAAAGAGTCCTAAAGATTCAAACAATCAAAGTCATACATTTGTAGCACAAAAACGTAGGTGTCTTCCCTTATCTAAATAATTACCTTTAATTCAAAACCGACAAGGACTGACATCCTCACAAAAGATTCACTCAAATCACTCGAAGTGTTTAAGGTTCAAAATAAGCACTCAAAAGTCAAACCTGAAAAGTTAATCCCATAGGCTTGCCTAAAAATCAAATCTCCACTACTGTAAAATGAGATGATAAACAGATCAAAAGGTCTTTAACAAGGTTGTAACGGGGCTAGGGTTAAAGGTGTGGAAACAGGCTGAATTAGGAGGTTAGAATCGAGATTGAATTGATAAGTTACCTACCTAGGAATACTGAGACGATAATATCATTTGAAAAGTAATAACCTTAATACTACGAGCTTTTCTTTTGATAAATAGACTTTAACTATATAAGCTCACTCTTCATAATACTAATACTGAATTTACTTCGATTTTTTAAGAACAAATCATTACAATAATAAGAAAAAACTTTAACAACTGAAATATAGAACATAGTTAGGCAACTGCTCAAAATCAACTCTCGACAAAAAGGGTAATCAGAAGGATGGTAATAACAAATACAAAAGGTTGTTAGGATTAAACGGGGTTCACTAGGGGTTAATTGTGAAGGTAGGCTTTTTAGTGGAGTAAGTGAGTTAAATCCTAGGTGCCTTTATCATCTCGGTATATCAAATCATAGGTGTGGTCTCGACATGTATAATCAAGGCAAGTTCTAGAATAACAGTTCAATGTTGACACACTCATAATCAATAAAATGAGCATGAAAAAGAATATATGATCTATAAGGCTCAAAAGCTCATAGAAATTATGGGTATTTGATATCAACCTCGTAAATTTCAAATTTCAAGGTAACATTCAGATTCAGGTAGATAACCTAACAAGATTTTAAATTTTGAAAATAGATTCATCATGCTCGATTCTCTAGTATCTTTAAAATTTAATTATCAATGCACAATTATCAATGACTTAATCCAAAACATATAAAAAAATCATAAATCAGGGAAATTTCATTCTAATCATAATATGAGAAACTTACTTTAGAACGATGTATAATTCAACAATTTTCAAATAATACTCTAGTTAACCCCCCCCACACTTAAGATGTACATTGCCCTCAATGTACAAAGATAGATAATATCAAAATAATCATAAAATCATAAGATGGGGAGAGAAGTGAAACTTCCTGAATTTTGGATGAAGTCAATGAAAAGAAACCGGATAGGATTGGAGGTGAACGTGGGGAAGCGCCTCGAACTGTTTGAAATTAAATCCTCGAAGCAGCTGTCCTAATTTTATTGTATCCTAAGTTAAATCTAAATGGTATGAATAATAAAAAGAAAATAATAACAAAAATAAAATAAAAATAAAAATAAAAGTAAATAATGGAAAATGAAAGAAGAAAGATAACAGGAAAAGGAAGGGAAGAAGGGGGTTAAATAGAAATTATGGATCTGGTAGTTGGCCCCGCCCTTGTATCTTCATGTGGTGGCCACACGGCCATGGTCACGGCCGTATGGTATGGAAATCTGTACTTTGGTTAGTTTATGGTTAGGTGCTAAAAGGAAAAATAAAAGTAAAAAAATAAAAAAATGTAAAAATTAATGGGGTTAGTGCTCGGGTTGCCTCTCGAGAAGCGCTCGTTTATAGTCTTAAGCTAGACTTTACCTCTCATTCGTATGGTCATGGTGGTTTGAGGAGGTGAAATTCCTTTCTCATGCGATCAATTCGGTTATTGATAGAAAATTTAAGTAGAGTAGTGTTTACCATAAAGGTGCTGATTTTAGGACAAGTTACCTCGACTGTTCCATCTGGGGAGATTTTGAGTACCTGGTCTCCTATCTTAGGCTGGCTTGTCCCATCATTAAGTTCGTCATGGAGTCGCCTCATTGCTTCGTGTGTTTTTAGTTTCTCTTTGAGGTGTGTCTTCCATTCGTCTAATTCATCGATCCACAGCCTTCGTTCCTCATAAATTTCTTCTTTATCGCCATGAGGTCTAGGATCTGGCATCTGCGAAAGAGTTTCAGGAAACGGAAAGTTAATATGAAATTTCTTTGGAAGTTTAAGAGACTTACCGAATTGTTCCTTTGTGTGGTCTTTCTTTATCGTTTTAGGGTATGGCACAAGAGCTTGGTACTCTGTAATTACCGGGTTTGGTAAATTCTGGCTTGCCTCAACCTTACCTTCACTTACCACAGGTTCTTGCTTCAGGACAGATTCCACTAACCTTTCACCGTCATGAGCTGTTACGGCTTGAATTTGCTCTTTTGGGTTAGTTTCAGTGTTGCTTGGCAAACTTTCTTGTGGTTGTTCTAAGATCGGCTTAGCGAGCTGACCTAACTGATCCTCGATCCTTTGAATCGATGCTTCTTGTTTCGTTTCTATATTTTAGTGGCGTGTTTCTGTGTTTGCTATGAATTTGGCCAGCATCTCTTCAAGGTTCGACTTATCCTCCTGTTGGTGAGGTGGTTGTTGAAAATTTGGAAGAAATTCCTGTCTTTGGCTACTTTGATCATCCCACGAGAAATTGGGATGGTACCTCCAACCTGCATTATAAGTGTTATCATAAAAATTATTTTGAGGTCTAGCATAGTTACCCATATAGTTGTCTTGTTCGCTTTCCATGCCATGTCCGTAAGGTGGGTACTCAGGATTCACCACGCCTCCGTTTGTTTCCCACTGCATAACTGGATATACCTGCGAGGAACCACATAAAATGTCAATTTTCTTACTTAAAAGCTCTAACTGATTTGATAGCATGGCTACTGGGTCGAGGCTGTAGATATCGGCTGTTTTTGTTGGCTTTGTCCTCATAACTTGCCACTGATAGTTATTTAGTGCCATCTCCTCTATCTGCCAAAATCAAATAAAAGAAAATTCAGCAAAGTAAAAAAAATAAAATAAAATAAAAAATAAAAAATAATAATGAAAATAAATTGCAATAAAAATGGCTAAAGTAATAAAAATTAAGCGTTCTTAATATTTTAGTTCCCCTGCAACGGCGCCAAAAACTTGATCATCGAAATCAGAGCTTTAAAATTTATAATAAAAATGATCGAACCTGGAAACTAACTCTGACAACGATTTTAAGGCAAGCGCACCTATCGAACAGTAGTATAGTTTAGGCAAGACCGGAATATCGAATCCCAAAGGAACCAAAAGTACTAATACTAACTCTCTTTCTATTATTTAGCCTAAGAATTAAGTGAATGTTTATCTAATCTAAATTTAGCTATCAACTAAACTAAAGACGCAAAGACAAAAAGAATGAATTGGGAAAAATACTGTTGGGAGAACTTAGTTGATTAATATGATACCCTTAGGAAGAATCCACCTTGACTTCACTTGTTATTTAACATTGAACCAAATGATTTATTCACTTGACTTGATCCGTAAAATTCCCTAATTTATATTAAACCCTCTCTCGAGGCGAATAACGTCTAACCCTAGGTTGATTAATTGAAATCTCTTTCTAATTAAAACCTCTAGGATCGCATTAACTCGATCTATGGACTCCCATATTAGGTTTCACCCTAATCCGGCAAAATCTTGTCACCCTATCTCTAGGCGTGCGATCAACTCCTCTTAATTATGCTAGATCTACTCTTAAGCAGGGACTTTTGCTCCACCACCTAAGCACATCCAACTTGAATCAATATCCCGGAAATATCAACACAAGAAATAAGAACACATAATTAAGAACAAATCAAGTATTTATCATATAGTTCAGAAAACAATAACAAGATATGTCTTAGGTTTCATCCCCCTCAGGTATCTGAAGGTTTAGTTCACAATAATAAAAGAAAACATCTCAGAAGAAAAGATAAAATAAAACATAAGAAATCCCTAAAACTCCCTGAAGGAATTGAAGGAGAGATCCACCGTCTTGAGTAGAATTCCGGCTTCTTGAGATGGATCAACTGGCTATCTTCGAGTGATTCTCCACAAATCTGGCTCTTCTAGCTCGGCTCCTTGGCCTAGCTAACCGTCCCCTTTCAGGTTATACTTAGGAGGTTTATATAGGCTTTCGAAATGTGTTTCTTCGCCCCTAAGTATCCAAATCTGAATGAAATTGCTCTTTCCTATGACAGGGACACGGCCATGGCACAGGCCCGTATAAGTCGTGGCCAGGCCGTGTTCAGTCCTGTTGAATGAGGCACGGCCGTGTAAGTCGAGAGACGGCCGTGTTCTAGTAGGACGGGAGGCACGACTGTGTGGTCTTGTCCCAGGTCGTGTGGATTTCGTGATATGGCCCATTTACTCTGTTTTGGGCCCATTTTCTGTTTTTTCATCATCGGGTGCTTTCCTGGGTATAAAACATGAAAATAAAGGATTAAGAGCACCTTTTTACATAAATCGAGGCTTAATTCATCCAAAAGCATACTAAATGTGGGCTTAGAATATTTTACTTTTAAGGTTTATCAGCCATTCTCGTGGTCCTGGATATCTTAGGCACTGGAACTTCATTTCCTTCCAGTATGAATGTTGCATTTACGAACTCTAAAGATCGAAAAGTGTATTCAGTTGCCTCTAAATATGGCGCGTCATTGGTAACAGTGGCTATGATGTCCTCTTCTGTATTTATAGTAACCAGCCGACCTTCTGTTACTAGTTTTAATTTTTAATGTAGTGATGAGGGCACTGCCCCTGCCGAATGAATCCAGGGTCTTCTCAACAAGCAATTGTAAGAGGGCTTGATATCCATTACCAAAAAATCCACTTCATATGTGTTTGGCCTAATCAACAATGGTATGTTAAACCTTCCCATCACTCTTCTCTCGGTGCCATCAAATGCTCTCACTATGTTCTGGCATATCTTCATGTGAGAACTGTCTATCGGCAATCTTTTCAACGTAGATAATGGAAAGACATTCAAATCCGATCCATTATCGATTAGCATGCTCGGTAGAGTATATCTTTTGCATCGAGTAGTGATGTGCAAAGCCTTAGTCGATCTCATGCCCCCGGGTTGAATTTCATCGTCACTGAAGTAAATGAAGTTGTCAGCACTTATATTACTAACCAAACGGTGAAGTTTGTTGACAGATATATCTTTAGTAACATATGTTTCATTCAGCACTTTCATCAATGCCTCGCAATGCACTTCTGAACTTAAAAGCAATGCTAGCACTAATATGCGAGTCGGTTGTTTGCGTAGCTATTCTACTACACTGTATTCACTGTGCTTCAAGAATTTCAAAAATTCTTTAGCCTCTTCTTCCTTCACTGGTTCATTGATAAGTACCTCAGGTCCTTTCTCTCGTTCAACTGACAAGGTCTTTGATTTCATTGGTTCTGTCCTAACGTTTCCTGAGTTGTAATGCCTTCCATTACGTGTGTAAGATCCTTCATTTTGGACCTCCTTGAAAGTGCTAGCTGAGTTTTCCATTCTCGGTATTGTCACATTGCAGTCATAAATCCAAGGTACCATTTGGTTATCCTTGTAAGGAAAGGAAACAGGTTTTTGGATTACGACCTTAGGCGTAATTTGTGCTCCACCTTCTGTGTTTCTTGGTTGGGAAATAATAATCCTCGGATAATTGACTTTTTGGTTTATCAACTCTTCCTTTGTCGCGCATATGTTTCCTCCCTCTGGGTCTTCTTCATAAAATTCCAATTCCTTATTGTACATAAGGCTTTGCACTAAGACCTTTAAATCAATACATTCCTGGATCTCATGCCCTTCTACTTTGTGGAACTTACAGTACTCCCTTACTTCTTCACATCCTTCCACAGAATCTGATTCTACCAATCTTCTTCTTACCATTTCTCTCCAAACCATTCTCAATGGGGTTTTTACCTCCGTAATATCCTTCTTGATCTTTCTCACGACATTTCCACTGATCGCATTTATCCCATTATCTCCATGGTTTGGTAACGGGTTCTCCGCACTAGGTGTATCATCAAATTTTACAATCCCCATCTTAATGAGTCTCTCAACTACTTTTTTGAAGGCAGTGCAATTTTCTATTGAATGCCCTGATATTCCCGCATGGTAATCACATTGTGTGTTTGGGTCATGCCATTTAGGATATGGGGGCTGTAACGGCTTTAGATAAAATGGGGACACCACATGTGCATCAAATAAACTTTGATATAGCTCATTATACGTCATTGGGATTTGCGTAAATTGGAGCTTTTCAGAGTTTTGCCTTGCGCCTGATTCTTGTCTTGCCGACCCTTGTTGCCCAGCCGTAATTACCTTTGGATGGCTAACAATGTTTGCCTTCGAGTACCCTTTGTTGTATGTACTCGTAATATTCACCACATTATCCTTTTTCCTAGGAGCAGACCTTTTAGTGGTTTCCCCTGTTTCAATCTTGCCACCTCTTATGGCATTTTCAATCATTTCTCCTGCCATCACTATATCCGCAAAGCTCTTGGTAGTACTTCCTATCATATGGGTGATGAATGGAGCCTTCAAGGTATTGATAAAAAGCATTGTAGTTTCTTTTTCTAGGAGTGGTGGCTGAACTTGCATGACAACCTCCCTCCGTCTTTGCGCATACTGCCTGAAGTTTTCATTTGACTTCTTTTCCATATTCTGCAAAGTGATTCTATCAGGCGTCATGTCTGTGACATGACTGCATTGCTTCATGAAGGCTTGGGCCAAATCTCTCCAAGAGCTAATCCTAGCACGGCTGAGTTGATTGTACCACCTAGACGCTGCCCTCACCAAACTGTCTTGGAAACAATGAAGTAAGAGTTGGTCATTGTTAATGTAGTCAATCATCTGTCTATAGAACATAGTAATATGGGCTTCAGGGCAGCTGGTCCCATTGTACTTCTCAAATTATGGCATTTTGAACTTGTGAGAAAGCACCAAATCTGAAACCAAGCTCAAGCCTTTAGCATCAATTCCATGGTGATTATCAGCATTTTCCAAGGCCTTGAACTTTTCTTCTAACCATCTACAGCGATCCTCTAACTGCCTAGAGGACTCAATTCTTGTCTTTTCCCCTTCTGCTATATCTAAGTCAGGGATAACAGGATTAGCAGGGTTATCTCTTGGGTTAGATCTTGTGCCCACTTGGAAGTTCATGGGCACTCTTGCATCAATTTGCCCTTGTTGAGGCCTAATCGTGACGGATGGCCTTCGGGGATACTCTTCAGGGTGTGCTTGTGTATGCGGTGGGGTAAAATCCAGAGGAAAGTCCTCATTATCTTCTCCAGCAATAGTCATGGGACCTTTTCCTTTGTCCATTGCTCCATTTAGTAGCTGAGTCGTTTGAGCTACCATGTTCCTTTGAGCTTCCAGCATTTGGTCTCTCATTTCTTGTTGGAGCTTTGCCAATTGCTTTTGCATCTGGTATTGCATGTCTCTCTGGAACTGTTCTAGTCTTTGATCCATTTCCTTTGTCTTGGCGCGTGTACTGTAACGGTGTTTAGTTTCCAGATTTTTCCTTCTCTCTTTCTCTCTTCTCTCGCTCTCTGATAATTTCAACTAATTAGGACTTTTCTATGGACTTAAATGCATATGTTGTGATGTAATGCAAATGCATGAATGCAAAAAGAAGGCATCGATCTGGGTTCAGTTTCATTTAGAAAACTTTATTAGAAAACAAAATCCTTTACATAAAACGGACTACAAATATGCTTTCGCCCTGAGGCCCAAAGTTTTAATTTTCCCAAACAATAAGGCTAACTCTTGACCACGATCTGACTGTAGCTCATACTTCATGCTCAATGTATCAGCCTGTACTGCCAAAGTCTGTAGGTGATCAGCTACCTCTCGAATCTGAACTATTGTTTCACCCATAAGATAACCCCGATTTCTAACTTGATCATGGGAATGGTGGAGCTCTTCCTTCCAATGCTCTTTCTCTTGCTTCAAGAAGCTTGATCCGAAGTTCACAATTTTGCAATAACGATTCTAATTTTTCGATCTTGCCCTTCATTTCCTCAATCTTGTTCAGACATGACTTCAGCTCGATTGCAGAATTACGGCTTCGATGGTGGTGAAAAGACCGTCCCAGTTCAGTCACTCTAGCCTTTAATCCACATTTCTCTTTTTGGCTTTCTACCAAACTCCTTTCTAGGGCCTCATTTCGCATCTGCATCTCTTGGAACTTCCTCTCCCAATGGTCAGCTCTGGCCTTTTCCTCTCAAATCTCCTATTGCCACTGTTCCAAAGTCTTCCCTAATCCGGTATTTTTCATTGATAGACGCAACTTCTTATATTCTGTCTTTAGGTCATCCAGATCTTCCTCGACCCTTTTCTTCCTTTTTCTTAATTTCTCGGCCTCTGATTTCTGAACGTCCACATCTAATCTCAGGTACATCTTTTCTTCTTCCAATTTCTCCATCCTCTTTCCAAGCTCTGAACTCATCCTCTCAAAATCTTGTTTTATAATATCTAATTCTGGTGGGACCACTTGCAAGTATTCCTCTCTTGATCGGGCGCCTTCTGGATTTAGCTCAAGGATGTTATCATTAACCCTTTTGATCCTCCATCCATTGTATTCTAGGGTCGTCATTGGGCCTGCAGATAATCTCTTCATTCTACGAATCTGATTCTAAGCACAAGAAATCTCCTTAACCTTCTTCTTATAGTTATCCCCTCTATCTGAGAACTCACATTGAGCCAGCCCATATGTTGTTGGTACGAACTGTCTTGATCCATATTGCCTTAGCACGAGCAAAGAGGCATATCCAACGGCTCCCCAAATTCCAACTAAAGGAACCCAGTCAAAACTCTCACACCGATAAAGAATTCCGTCGGGAATCATCCAAAGAGCCCTCCACTCGATGTCTTCCTCTTGAAGGTTTTGAAGGAGCGCCATCCAGTTTTCCTCGGACACGTCTTCTCTCCTTGGTGTAGCCACTATCTCCTTTAACGAAGAATAATTCTCAGAGAAAACCCAATAAGAAACTTTTTCCACCTTCCAGAAATGACTGTGGAACCAAGCTAATAACAACTGCACGCATCTAATGAACCTACCCTCTCCTGCTCTCCGACATGCATTAAAAGATCTGAACGTCTCAGCTAAGATCGCATGTATAGGTGTGACCCTTTTGTCAAGTCGATGAAATAAATCAGTCACCGCTTCATCTATATGTCTGAGAGCTTTAGGGAAAGTTACCAAACCGTAAATACACAAGGCAAAGAGGTCGAACTTTTTCTTTACATCCAGATGTGCTGAGATTAGGTCCCTCAAACTTACGCAAGGAATGCATTTACCTTCACCTTTCTTCTGAATTCTGGCCTCAACCCACTGTTCATTCATCTCGGTGATATTCATTAACTTCTTCACAAAAGTTCGGACACTAGCAGCCCTAGAATAAGCTTTGTCGACTTGTATCCTTGGACAGCGAAGCAAGGTTGTATACTCCTCTACCGTGGGCACTAAATCTACCTTCCCGAAAGTGAAACAGCTATAGGCAGAGTTCTAAAACTGAGTCATAGCTCGGAACATATGCTTATCTACCATGATGTCAAGCAAGTAGGGTAGATCGCCATAATTACGATAGAACAGCTGCTTAGCCTCATCATCCCACTGGGTCCAAATTTCTTTCAACTCTTGGAGGTCATTTTGCGTGATACTAATACGAGTGAAATCTCATAGCTCCAACACAGACCCCTCAGCTAAGCTATTCCCTTTCTCTAATTGTGTTTGCTCTGACCACATGCGGACGATTGCATTGTCTTCCACTTTATCAAGGAATTCGTTCTCCATAACCAGCTTTCTAACTTAGAAACTGGCCGTGAATCGATACTTCTTTAAAATATGAAATGACATGCACCAAATATAAAACACAACAAGTTAGTACCATGAAATAAAACATAACACAAATAAAATAAGCAAACACCTATCTAGGTGACCACTAAGGTTTAGTATAGTTCTACTTAGGGTGAGTCCTTATGTTTTCTACGTGTGGTTTAGTTCTGAAGTTGAGGTACCTGAACCAGCAGATTCCTCGATCCTCACCCATTATAGGCTTATACGGACCGAGTTCGGTTCAGGGGAATACATTTCCTTATGGCCATGCGGAAGTGAAAACTTCACGAAGACATAGGTGCAGATGTATCCCGGAAGCAATCCACTAGCCCATGCGAAGGTGAAAACCTCACGAAGGCATAGCTTCTCGCCCCCACTTAAAGGTGTGACCACAACGGTCATGCAATGCAATGCAATGCAGAGATATTTTATAAAATTAGAACCACATGCAATAAAAAGGATCATTGTTTTTCAAATCAGATTTTTAAATTTGGACAAAAGGACAGGAAATAATCAATTTTACGGCTTGACTCTCTTCTTGGTCCCCAGCGGAGTCGCCAAGCTATCGAAACCATTTTTAAGTTGATTTTAGAAAAAACGGGGATCGACTTTTAAAAACGAAAATGGGAGTCGCCACCAATCCTTTTTTGCTTAGGTGTAATCGGGACACCTTGAAATTGATTTTAGTCTACGAAATTCGAGAAAACGAGTTCGGGAGTCGGTTACGCACGAGGAAGGATTAGCACTCTCGTAACGCCCAAAATTGGTACCTAATTGATAAAATCATGTCCTAATGTTGAAAATTTGAAAATTTTAAAATATGATCATTTTATTTGAAAGAAAGCTAAAACTCGCTTATCTCAAAGAAATAAAATGCCACACCCAATAAGTTAGGATGTGACATCTCAAGACTTCGAAACTAAGCTTTCTTTTATTTTGTAGAAAATCCTTACCTCGAGATACAAAACATTATACCTAATAAGTTAAGATATAACATTATGAATTTTCGGGAATAAGTTTTAATTTGAAATTTATAGGTTTTAAAAAGGGAGGATACTCGATACCTTAAGTTCCTTGAGAAAAATTAAAACCCAGTAAGTTAGGGTATATTTTTTCTCGAAGTCCTCAAATATCATATATCACAGTTTTTTAAAAAATATTTGAATAAAATGCATCAATTCAAAATGTGTTTTTATAAAAAATAGTTTGAGTATTACAAAACATAAATACCTAATAGCAATTCTCTATAATTACAAGTCATATTAACAAATAATACTAATGTAGACAATTAGCGAAAGAATAACATAACATAGCAAATGATATACGTAATGAAAATACTATGCTAAGGCAATAATAAGCAAATAAAAGAACATAAATAAACATATACAAGATATAAAAATAAGCAGCAACAATTAAATGAAATATAAAAATTCAAGAAATGAATATTAAACTCTACAAACAAGATCAAATATAGAAGTAAATAAATGGATGATATATTTAAACACTGAATGAATATTATAACAAAAAATAAAAATAACAAGAATATGACAATTTCTAAAACGATTTAATATATATAAACAATATGACATAAAAAACTTAGAATATATAAAAAAATAGGGATACTTATAATAAATATATAATTTAATAATTTAGTACATATATAAATATAAATGATAATATATGATAAAAACAGTTATAAGTAAATAGTATATATAACTATAAATAAAAATATATTTATAATACAATAATTATAAAAATTACATATGTAATATAAATAATATAAATATATATACAATATACAAGATTTATATAATATAAAAGATAAAATAATTTAAATTATACATATAATATAATATATAATACAAAATTTTAAAAATATATAATATAATAACTAATGTACAAATTATAAAATAAAATATAGTACATACAAATAATATTAAACTAAATAAAATAACCTAGTATAAATAATAAATAGTAATAGTTTAATACACATATATAATACTAAATAATTAAAAATAAGAATGAAAATAAAGAGAAAAAAAATCAAAGGATTAAATCAGAAAATAAAAAAATCCAGGGTAAAAATGTAAAAGAACCAGATTAGAACGCGCGTCACATTATAGGGACCTTTTAGGCAATTATACCTTATTCACATTATAGGGTTTAAATACCTTGGTTTCCGATTTAGTTTGGGCCTTTTGGGCCCTGTAGGTCGGTTGGGTTAGACTAAGATTGGGTCTGAGGGTGTAATCGGGGGTATTGGGTAGTCTGCTTGGGCTTTGTTTTAGTGTTTGGGCTACTGGTAAAATTGGCTGTAAAGGGACTGTAATTGGACATTGGGTTTTATTTTTATTATTGTTGTTATTATTATTATTTTTTTGGTTTGTTTAATTTACATGGGCCTGGGCACAAATGGGTTATTACACTCACAGAACTTCAGTTTGCAAATTGCTTGCCCATCAAGAAGTCCTCTTTTGCTCAATTTTGTCATGCCATTCTCACTCATATGCCCTAGGCGCATATGCCAAAGTTTAATAATATCATCATCTGACAAGGAAGAGGAAGTGACAGCTGCATGACCAATAACAGTAGAACCCTGTAAAACATATAACTTGGCAGTCTTTCTCTGCCCTTTCATCACAACGAGGGAACCTTTGGAAATATTCAAAACCCCACTTTTAGTTGTGTATTTGTACCCTTTTGAATCAAGAGTACTTAACGAAATTAAATTTCTCTTTAATTCTGGAACATGTCGTACGTCACTAAGTATTCTGACAACTCCATCAAACATCTTAACTTTAATTGTTCCAACACCTGCGATTTTACACGAAGCATTATTTCCCATCAAAACAACACCTTCAGACACTGTTTCATAACTTGTAAACCAATCCCGATTGAGACTCATATGGAAGGTGCAACCCGAATCAAGGATCCACTCACCGCTCACTTTAGAATTATAAACAGAAGCGACTAGAAGTTCACCATCGCTGTAGTCTTCTACAATATCAGCTTCACCGGAATTTTCTGGTTGTTTTCCCTTTTGATTCGTAGCCTCCCTTTTGATCTTATTTTATAGCTTATAGCACTCATATTTACTGTGCCCTTTCTTTTGCAGAAGTTACAAGTTTTACCTCTGTTTGAAGACTTTGATCTACCCTTAGATTTACCGCGAGGATTCCGTTCCTGTGTCCTTCCACGATCATCATTAGCATTCTGATCTTGTCTCCCACGAACAATGAGACCCTCTCCCTGAGAGTCGGTTTTAACTATAAGATGCTTCATCTTATCATATGAGGTCAAAGAATTATAAACCTCATCAACTGTGAGAGACTTACGGCTATATAAAATCGTGTCTCTAAAGGTTGAATAAGACGGAGGCAACGAACAAAGTAGAATCAACCCTAGATCTTCCTTATCATACTGAACCTCCATGGCCTCCAAGTTTGAGTGAATTTCTTTAAACACTATTAAGTGTTTGTGCACAGACGCACCTTCCTCCAAACGATGAGCATAAAGACGTTGCTTCATATGCAACTTGCCGGTTAGAGTTTTCAACATACATATTTGTTCCAGCCTCTTCCATAATGCAACGACGGTCTTCTCCTTCATCACATCCTACAAAATTTTGTTAGACAAATGCAGATGTAACTATATTAACGCCTTTCGATCCTTGTGCTTATTCTCTTCCTCCGTCAATGTCGAAGGCATCTTATCTACCCTTAGCAGGGCTTTCTCTAAGTCCATTTGTGCAAGAACTACCTGCATCTTTATCTGCCACAACGCAAATCTGGTGTTACGATCCAACAGAGGAATTTCATACTTCAAAGACGCCATTACCGTAATCGAGATGAAAAAAATCGGAAGCTCTGATACCAATTTGTGAAAAATATAACGTCGGTAATGACAAATATATCGCAAAAAAAGATAAATAAAAATAAAGAACACACAGATTTTACGTGGAAAGCCTTTTGGGAAAAAAACCACGGGCAGAAGAGAAGAAAATTCACTATGTCAAATTCGAATTGTTACAAGAGGAGTAGACTATGTCTATTTATAGGCTTGTAAAACCATATTCTAATAGAAGTGTAGTAAGATTGAAACACCTTATTCTAATCAATATCATAGATGGAGTTTAATAAGGTTTAAAAAAACCTTATTCTAAAATAAAATAAAAGAAGTGTAGTTCTATAGGGATTTTACTCTTATTATATTTTACCACTATTTTATTTAAATAAGGACTCGTCACTTAATTCTAACACCTTCATTTTAATTTGTTCATCAGTTGAGGACTCATCTTGAAACTCTCTTCCTCCTTTCTTTTAATCTTGTGATAGTTTTGAAACTAGAAAATTATCTCAGTAGATCTAAACTTGTCAGAGTCACAAATCTTATTTCCTCCGACACAATAAGTCCTCAGGCTTTCTCATCCCTATCTAATACTCTGATTCGGTCCCAGACAACTTCTTCTTCCATCCTTATCGGCACTTCCTCTATCCAATACCTAGGGGAATCCAGAAGTCTTCCTTCAATTGCTAATACGTGGTAACATTATTAGCAAATCTAGGTACATATCTGAAGCTAATGGCTTCAAATCTTTTTTCCCTCTGCTTTTTCTCTTTTACCAGGCTTCCGATGATCGATTTATCCTCTTTTGTTGGTTGTGCTTTTTTTTATGACTGTCAGGGAATCCCCTTCCACCATACATTTTCGAAAACTTAATTCCTCCGTAACAATAAACACTTTCAAGCATGCACTGCTTCCGTCGTGGTTGGGTCTATTACGTTCGTTTAGGTGAGTGCTCATTGCCATAATTAGTCCTTTATTCCTAAATAGAATCCTGTGACTGAGGTATCTAAATGTTGTTGAAATGAAGCATCAAAATTGGCCTTTATCGTGTCCTTTCTAGTGGTTCCCAACTGTAGGTTGCTTGGTTTTGCATTGTAGTTATGATGTTTTCCAAACTGCAGATTTCTGTATTGTAACCTTTAATGAAAGTTATCAATCCATACACAGTTTGTCTTGCTCCTTCATGGTAAAATTTATTCCTATTATACCACAAAGCTCAGAATGTAATGGCTATCCAACTACACTTTATTTGACTACTTTTGTTGAAATCTTCTACTAACCATAGCTTCCAATTGGTTTCTTCAATGTTGGGCAAGAGAATTTCTCCACTTCCTGTAGAATTTGCCTTGTAAACATACAATCTCGAAACACACGAGCCGCCGATTCTGCCTCGGATCGACATACAAGACAAAAATTTAACACCGCTATTCGCCTTTTTTGTAAAATGTCTAATGTAGGGAGAAAATTATTAGCTAATTTCCATAATGTAATTTTTATTTTAATCGCAATGTGTAAATTCCAAAGTTTTTGTAAAAGGTTTGTAATACCCTTTCATGTTGTGCTGTCTCATCCCCCATCATAACCAAACCCCCCGCTAGCAACCTTTTGTACCCAATTTTAGTCGTGTATGTCCCTGTACTATATCTCCTCTAAATTATTTCATCTTGTTGCTCAATGGTAGAAAGTGGAATTGATATGATTCATCTCACTTGTTCATCATCAAATAGCTCTCTGAGCGCTTCTAATCTCTAGGTAGCATTACTCAACTCAATAAGATCAGAAACATTTGTATAATTTATGTTTATATTCTGAACCTTTACTCTACCTTGATCAGGACTCGGTAACCACGAATCATTCTAGATATTGATCATCAATTCGTTTCCCACTCTCCAGCTGGTGTCTTGTTCCAATAATCCTCGCGTGCTCCAAATACTTTGCCAAGTATATGAGATCCTAAACTTGAATTCATAAAATCTCCATTTGGATAGTATCAAGTTTTCATGTCTCGTGAAAACAGACACTCTGGCTTTGACAAAAAACGCCAACCTCGTTTTAATAAAAGGGCTACATTAAACTTTGCTAAGCCCCTGAATCCCAATCCCCCTTGTGATTTACGTTTGCACATCACCCTTAATGAGACTAATGTATACCTTTCTTAGTTTTATAATTACACCACCAAAACCTACTTATTATTCTTTCGAGTTCATGACAAAACGTAATAGACAACAAGAAGCATTGCATAGCATAAACTGGTATTGCTTGTAAAATGGATTTAATAAATACCTTTTTTTACCTCCCAAAGATAGTTGTCGCACTCCTCAATTTTCAATTCGCTTAATGAATCTGTCCTTAAAATTAGCAAACGCCTCTTTTTTCCTCCTTCAAACCATTGTTGGCAACCCAAGATATTTCACCAAATTAATTAAGTTTCGCCCTCCTAAAATATTTTCGATTTGTTCCCACACTTCTTTGACCATATTACTGTTGAAATAAATTAGGGATTTGTCAAAATTAATTAATTGGCCCAACACTCCCTCATATTTTGTAATAATCCCTTTTATGTTATTAGCACCCTCCACCGTAGCCTCCTCAAAAATGATACTATCATTCGCAAAGAACAAATGGGTTAGTGCTAGTTTGTTCCTTCTTATACGTGCCTCTCTAATATTCACCTCTTGTTTGGCCATCTTGAGTAATGTCAAAAAATCTTTCGCACAAATCAGAAATAAATATAGGCTCAAGGGGTCTCATTGTTTCAATCCTCGGGAAGGTCAGAAAACCTCTCCTTAAACCCCGTTAAAGATTACCATGTACGGAATAATTGTCACACAACACATTACTAAAGAAATCCATTCATTGTCGAATCCTAAACGCTTCATCATATTTTCCACAAAACACCACTCCACTCTGTCATAAGCCTTACTCTTATCTAACTTTAGAGCAAAATCTCCCTTATTTCCATCTCGCTTCTACTTAAAGGAGTATAGTACCTCATAAGCAATAAGTATACTGTGATTTGTCTTCCAGGAACAAACGTCACTTGTGTTTCATCAATACAACTGTCTAGCATGTTCATGAAATTTGTTAACCACCATATTTGAGATTATTTTATAAATCATATTACTTAAGATTTTTGGTCGAAACTGTGTCATACTCTGCAGCACACTAACTTTTGGAATGAGCACAATATTAGTTCGGTTAACTATTCTCATATCTCTTCTATTAAGAACATCAATACAGTATTGAGTTACTTCCACCCCTAATAATATTCCAATACTTTTGATAAAAAAAGAGCAGGAAATCCATCCATACCCGATGCTTTTAAGCTTTTTATTGCCTCCATTATCTCTTCTTGTAACACCCCAAACCCGACCTAGTCGTTATGGTCGAATTTGAAAAGCTACATTGGCCATCAGAATGACCCGAAAAAATTTTCTTGATTTGAAACGTATTTTTTAAAACCATTTCCGCAATTCGTTCAAAACTAGTAAAATCGAATGTTGATAAACCGTAAAAGTAACATATTTTAATAGCACATTTAGCTTACTTTCGGATGATTTATCTCTTGATTCATGTAAAAAGGTGCTCTTAATCCTTTCTTTTCATGTCTTATACCTAGGAAAGCACCCGAGGATGAAAAGAACATAAAACGGGCCCAAAACGGAGTAAATGGGCCATATCACGAAATCCACACGGCTTGGACTTAAGCCCACACGGCCGTGTTGCATTGATCATCTAGAACACGGCCTTACCCCCGATTCACACGGCCGTGCTGCATTGATCATCTAGAACACGGCCTTACCCCCGATTCACACGGCCGTGCATCATTAAAGAAGTCCGAACATGGCTTGAAGACTAGTCACACGGGCGTGTGACATGGCCGTGTCCCTGTCGTGGCAAAGAGCAATTTCATTCAGATTTGGATACTTTGGGGCAAAGAAACGCATTCCAAAAGCCTATATAAACCCCTTAAGTGTTACCTGAAAGGGGGCGGTTAGCTAGGCCAAGGAGCCAAGCCGAAAAGGTCAGAGTTGTGGGAATCACTCGAAGATAGCTAGTTGATCCATCTCTAGAAGCCGAAATTCTACTCAAGACGACGAATCTCTCCTTCAATTCCTTCAGGGGGTTTTAGGGATTTCTTATATTTTGTTTTATCTTTTCTTCTGAGATGTTTTCTTTATTTGATATGAACTAAACCCTTTAGATACCTGAAGGGGATGAAACCTAGATGAATATTGTTATTGTTCTCTGAACTATAAGATAAATACTTAATTTGTTCTTAATTATGTGCGCTTAATTCTTGTGTTAATATTTCCGGGATATTGATTTAAGTCAGATGTTCTTAGGTGGAGGAGCAAAAGTCCATGCTTAGGAATAGATCTAGCATAATTAAAGCGGAGTCGTTCGCGCGCCTAGAGATAGGGTGACGAGATTTTGCCGAATTAGGGTGAAACCTAATATGGGAATCCATAGATCGATTTAATGCTATTCTAGGGGGTTATTAATGAGAAAGAGATTTCAATTAATTAACCTAGGGTTAGACATTATTCACCTCGAGAGAGGGTTTAATATAAATTAGGGAATCCTACGGATCAAGTCAAGTGAATAAATCATATGGTTCAGGGTTAAATAACAAGTGAAGTCTAGGTGGATTCTTCCTGAGGGTATCGTCTTAGATCAACTGAGTCTCCATTCAAGTTATTTCCCAATTCATTCTTTTTGTCTTTGCGTCTTTAGCTTAGTAGTAGTTAGATTAGATTTAAACAACTTCACTTTTTTTAGGCTAGATAATAAAAAGAAGGTTAGTATTAGTACTTTTAGTTCCTTTGGGTTCGACAATCCGGTCTTGCCTAATTTATACTACTGTTCGATAGGTACACTTCCTTTAATTGTTGTCAGAGTTAGTTTGCAGGTTCGATCATTCTCTTTATAAATTTTAAGACTCTGATTCCAGCGATCAAGTTTTTGGCGCCGTTGCAGGGGAATTAAAATATTAAGAAAGCTCTATTTTTATTACTTTAGCCATTATTTTTTTTTGCAATTTACTCTTATTTTTAGGTTAATATTTGATTTTGCTAAATTCTCTTTCTTTCTTTTCTACCAGGTACCTCTAGTTTATGACTAGAAGGAACCTGAGAGGACCTTTAGTATACGACAGTGATATTGAAGCTATCGCTCGAAGAAATCACAGAGAAATCAGGCGAGTCCTAAACTACACAGAGGAAAATCAAGAAGGCAGATCCAATCCTACTGAAGGGATGGGCGAGAATAATAATCCACAACCACATGACGTGGGAGAAAACAATGCTCTGCGTACTATGTTTGATTATGCTAAACCGCATTTAACAGGAGCAGAATCGAGTATTGTTAGGCCTGCTATAGCTGCTAATAATTTTGAATTAAAGCCTAACACAATACAAATGATTCAACAATTTGTTCAATTTGATGGTTTACAGGACGAAGACCCAAACACTCATATAGCTAATTTTTTAGAGTTCTGTGATACCTTCAAAATAAATGGCGTTTCTGATGATGCCATACGTCTTCGGTTATTTCCATTTTCATTAAGAAATAAAGCCAAATAGTGGTTAAACTCGTTACCACGAGGGTCAATCACTACATGGGAACAAATGACCGAAAAATTTCTATTAAAATATTTCCCACCGGCCAAAACGGTCGAATTATGGAATGATATCTCTTCTTTTGTGCAGATGGATTTAGAGACATTACACGACGCATGGGAGAGATACAAGGATCTCTTGAGAAGATGTTCGCACCATGGTTTACCCTTATGGCTACAAGTCCAAACCTTCTATAATGGTGTAAACCCCTCAACGAGGCAATTAATTGATTTGGCCACCGTTGGAACCCTAAACAACAGAACTCCTGAAGCAGCCTACGAGTTCATTGAAGAGATGTCACTGAATAACTATCAGTGGCAAGTTACAATGAATAAACCAACAAAATCAGCCGGAGTTTACAACCTTGATGCAGTGACCACACTATCAACACAGATAGAGATGATAAATAAAAAGCTTGATAGTTTGTGTTCTTCGCAGGCACACCCAGTCATGCAGTGTGACGCAAGTGGAACTGTGGCGAATCCTGAGTACCCACCCTACCAACCGGGTGCAGAAAACGAGCAGATGAACTATATAGGTAATAATTTCAGATCTAATAATAATCCTTATAGTAATACTTACAATCTAGGTTGGAGGAACCACCCAAATTTTTCATGGGGAGTTCAAGGAAATCAAAGACAACAACCTCCTCAAAATTTCCAAAATCAGCCATATCGGCAAGAGAAGAAGCCAAACCTTGAAGAGATGCTGACAAAATTCATAACAGCCACAGAAAATCGTCTCCAAGATACTGAGAAAACACTTAAAGATCAACAAACATCGGTTGAAGAGACCAAGAACCGAGTCGGGGAACTTACTAAGTCAGTAGAGGAAATCACTAAAGCAGTCGGACAACTTGCAAAGTTAATATCCGAATGACCGCAAGGACGTCTACCAAGTAACACGGAGATTAACCCAAAGGAGCAAATTCAAGCCATCACAGCTCATGGTAGTAAAGGGTTAGATGAAGCCAACTCAATACAAGAAAACGAGGTAGAAAAAGGTAAAATAAAGGTAACACGGGAAAAGCCAAAACCGGTAATCAAAGAGTACCAACCTCGCATACCTTATCCCGAAGCAATGAAAAGAGATGATACAGAAGAACAGTTCGGTAAGTTTCTTAAACTTTTAAAGAAATTACATATCAACTTACCTCTTTTTGAAACTCTTTTTTAGATGCCAGACTCGAGAAAATTTTTAAAGCAGCTCTTGACAAACAAGCGCAAATTAGACGAGGAACTACATGTGGAATTAAACGCAGTATGCTCAGCAATGTTACAGAATAGACTACCGCGAAAGCAAAAAGATCCAAGGAGTTTTACAATTCCTTAGCTGTTGATAATGCGTTAGCTGATTTAGGGGTAAGCATAAATGTCATGCCTTACAAAATGTTTAAACAACTAGGTCTAGGGAAACCCAAACAGACTAGGATGAGCATTCAATTAGCTGATAAAACTGTTAGAATTCTTAGCGGTATTATCGAAGACGTTCTTGTAAAAATTGATAAATTCATTTTCCAAGTAGATTTTGTTGTCTTAGACATGGATGAGGATAATTCAATTCCCTTAATTTTAGGAAGACCCTTCCTAGCAACTGCCAAGACTAAAATTGATGTTGCCACAGGAGAACTCATACTTTGTGTAGGTGACGAATCAATCAGTCTTCAAGCTCTTGACTCGGCCAGGACAACAATCGATGAAGGTAAGAAAGACAATGCAGTTGATAATCAATTTGTGCAACCTTCATCGCAGGAAACATCACAAGAATACAAACCGGAGCCAAGACATAGACCCCAAGCCAACAAAGAAGAACTACATAAGGAACAAAGCCTTAGGGTCGACAAACTAAAATAGCAGAAAACACAAATCAAAGCGGAACAGGAACCGCACGAAGAAAAACCTAAGGAGCCCCCAGAAGAGCTCATAGGAACATCAGACCACTTCAAAATAGGAGACCATGTATTGTTAGACAAAGCCGACCTTCACATCACCACATCAGGCCTGAAAGTAAACGAAGAAATTCCTCTTAAGGTACACAATATCTTCCCACACGAAACAGTCAAGGTAAGAAATCCAACATTCGGCACTTTTAAGGTAAACGCTTCTCGACTTAAACTTTATCAAGAAAATAGAACTATAAGCATGAGGAAAGATATTCAAACCTTTAAACCTCCCTGATTTTTTTCTCAAATACAAAGAAAGTCTAGCTTAAGACTATCAACGAGCGCTTCTCGGGAGGCAACCCGAGCACTAACCCTATTTACTTTCGCATTTATTTTCAGTCTCCTTTCTTTTCTTAGTTCTGAAAATTTAGTTTTTAAACTAACACAAAAGTGCAGATTTCCAAGCCACGCGGCCTTGCACACAGCCGTGGCCGTGGCCGTGTGGACCACCAAAATCTCCATGCTGACATAGCAGAGGCGGTATGAATCAGTCCCAACCAACTTTTGAATTTACGGACTCAACCACTCCCCCACGGGCACCAACAAAGTGGCACGGTCGTGCCCTACGACCGTGTGAAGCTACTGATTTGCAAACCACGGGCAGAACACGCCCGTGCCTTAAAACCATGCCAACATACTGGCTTGCCACCAACGGGCGTGGCTGGCTGAAAAAGGGGCATGGAGAAACAACACGCCTAGACACACGGCCGTGCGAAGTGGCCGTGTGCATCAACACGTCCTCAACCCACGTGCGTGGGAAAGTACCAGAATTGAGCCTCTATTTAAACACCAACCCCCTCCCCATTCTTCTCATCCACTTTCCACCACTTTTCTGATTCTCTTTCCTTCCTTTTTCTCCCCTCTCCATAACAAAGTCTCCAGACTCTTGAGCCACAAGTATTAATGTCGAAGAAGCGGAAGAAGGCAAGCGTAGTCTCCTTAGGGAAACCGACATTCATAAGCTCATGCCGGCCGCTTCATTCCAACAACAAGCCAAGGGTCTTTGAGACCATTTATCTTTTCTTTTTCTTCTCTCTTTTTGCTTCAATTTCCTTCTCTTTGACAATCTTATGCTTAATTTAGTTTAATATATTTTAGTTTCTTAGTGTCAGGTTCGTCAGGCTGCTTGGGAATCACACTGACCACGACTATAGCGAAGCCACTTCCGCCACCGCCAGCACATCCGCAGCCTTAGAGGTCACACCCACCTCGCGAACCATCCAACAATAAGGACCCTTCGGTCCATCCACCTTTTATTTTACTTTTATTTTCTTTTTTATTCTCCTTCTATCTATTTTTCTTATTTTTAATTATAAATTTAGTTTATTTTAATTGTCTTAATAAACCCTGGCTAATTCTTCACGAGCTCCCCAATTTCTTCATCTAGCTCAGGATCGTCATCCAGACCGACTCCTCCAACTCCGGGATTTCATCTGTAATTCAGGAAGTGTCACTCTCTACCCTCTCTTTTGATATTATATAACTGTCATTATACATCTTTGTACATTGAGGGCAATGTACACCTTAAATTTTTGCATTATTCTCAAATTAGGCCTAACTTTCATCATTATTCTCAAATCCCAGAATTTAGTCTTGTTTTAAGTAATTTCCTCATATTACTAATTAGGATGAAATTTCTGATGGTTTATGATTTTTATTGATATGTTTTAGATTAATTCATAGTTAATTGTGCATTGATGATTAAATTAGAAGAATATTAGAGAATCAAGCATGATAAGTCTATTTTTCAGAATTAAAATCTTTGCTAGGTTGTTAACCTGAATCTGAATATTATCTGAAATTTGAAATTTACAAGGATGATGTCAAAAACACCCATAATTTTTGTGAGATTTTGAACCTATTAGAGCATATACTCTTTTCCATGCTCACTTTATTGATTATGAGTGTGTCAACTATGAACTGTTATTCTAGAACTTGCCTCGATTATACATGTTAAGACCACATTTATGATTTGATATACCAAGATGATAAAGGCACTTAGGAATTAACCGACTTAATCCACTAAACAGCCTACCTCCATAAATTAACCCCTAGTGAACCCCGTTTAATCCTAACAACCCTTTTTATTGACTCACCTACTAATAACCCAAAACCCTTTGTATTTGTTATCACCATTCCTTTTGACTACCCTTATATCGAGATATGATTTGATTAGTTATTTAATTATATTATTTCAGTAGTTAGATTTATCTTTTATCACTTGATTTGTTCTTAAAAAAAATCAAAATATATTCAGTGTTAGTGGTGAGCTTATACAGTTAAAGTCTATTTTTCGAAAGAAAAGCTCGTGTTAGTAGGATTATTACTTTTCAGTTAAGGTAAATATTATCTCAGTATTTTCTAGGTAGGAACTTGTCAATTCAATCTCGATTCTAACCTTCTAATTCAGCCTTATTCCACACCTTTAACCCTAGCCCCGTTACAACCTTGATAAAGACCTTTTGATCTGTTTATCATCTCATTTTACAGTGATGGAGATTTGATTTTCAGGCAAGCCTATGGGATTAACTTTTCAGGTTTGACTTATGAGTGCTCTTCTACTGAACCTTAAACACCTTGAGTGATTTGAGTGAATCTTTAGTGAGGATGTCAATCCTTGTCGATTTTGAATCAAAGGTAATTATTTAGATAATGGGAGACACCTACGTTTTTATGCTACAAATGTATGACTTTGACTGTTTGAATCTTTAAGACTCTTCGAGTTAGATCATCCATGTATAAATTATCTATGAATTATGATGAGACATTGTCATCAGTATCCAAATCTATTCCTAAGGTTTAATCGAGAATTTCAATGCCGAATCGTCGTCGAATTATTGTCGAATATGTCCTAAATCTTGTATTCACAATTTATGCAATATCAAAGCATTAAAAACATAATTACAACAAAGCTTATTACATACGAACTTACCTCAGATACAAAAACGGCAAAACGAATCGATCAATCCAAAACCTTGTTCTTCCCCGTTCTAGATCCGGATTTCATTTTTCTTGATCTATATAATATCAAATTCAGCTTACTTAATCATCTCCCTATTCAATTTAGTCCAAAACACTCATTAAGGCAATTTTACACATTTTCCCCTGATGTTTCAAAACTTTTACAATTTAGTCCTTATTTCATTAAAACACAAATTCATGAAATTCAATAATAACCCATGCTAGCCTAATTACCATTATGCCCCTAGCAGCCTATATTTTTCATTTATTTCACATTTTAACCGTAAATTGTACACTTTTCACAAATTAATCCCTAATTTGGATTTTCACCAAAAATCACTTAACAAAACTTCTATATCTATCAAACATTAAAAATCTATCATCAAACATCAAATTACATGCTTATTCATCAATGGCATCTTTCAAAATCTTTAACATTTTTGCAAAATAGTCCCTAGGCTAGCTAGACTAAGCTGCAACGATCTCAAAAACGTAGAAATCATTAGAAACGGGACAAAAATCGTACCTTATTAAAGGAAATCAAAGTAGCCGAATCCCTAACCCTATTTTTATCAAGAGAAACGATTTTGGTTTGTATCTTGAAGAAGATGAACACAAATTAGAATGTTTTATTTTATTTAATAACCTTTAATAACCAAATTACCTATTTAACCTTAATGAACATTTCAAATTTCAAAATTACCATGCCACTAACATCCACTATCTCATAAATGGGTTAATTATCACATAAGGACGTCTACCTTAATATTTCATAGCTATTAGATACCTTTAGCTATTAAAACACTACTTTTGCACTTTACGCGATTTAGTCCTTTTTATCAAATTGACTAATTAAACAATAAAATTTCTTAACGAAATTTTCACACAAACATATTATCATGTTGTAAATATTAAAATAATAAAAAAAATAATTTTGAACTCAGATTTGTGGTCCTGAAATCACTATTCTGATTTGACTAAAAACGGGTTGTTACATCGATCCTTCAAACAAGAAACACCAAGTTAAAAAGATGCCATTCGATCACTATATAGGGATTAAGAGGTTTTGAATAAAGTAAGTATTCCAAATACTTACGATCTCACTAATCAGGAATCGATACAGAAGAGAATATGGCTGAGATTTGGGAGTAATATCCACAATATCTAAGATATCCAATACTAAGAAGAATTAATAGACAATAATAAATAATCTTACTATGACAAATAACAAAATTGCTATAGTGAGGAAGGAAAAACACTATTATTTTATAGTTGTTTTCACGAACGGTGGATGGCGGCGGTTATTGCGGTGGACGACAGTGATCACGATGACAGATGATAGACAACAGAAAAGAGAAAAGGGGTTTTACACTTGCAAAAATGAGGAGAAAAGAAAAGAAAGAGGAGAAGAAAAAATGAGTATTAAAAATCGTGGTGCAAGGTGGTTGTCACAGTGGAAGAGGGCAGTGGAGAAAATGGAGGAGAAAAGTGGTGGCAAGGTGGAGGTCCAGTGGTGACGATGGTGGTTAGAGGAAAATGAGTGGTGGAGGAGAGGAGGAAAAATAATACAAATGGTGGTTGGTGGCTAAAACTTCTCTTCTCTCCTATATCTGTTATAGTAACCCCTCCCAATGGATGCCATAAATCGGCCAAGGTATTCCTTATTGACGGGAAGTGAACCACACTATCCGTCAGAACACGTCCCACCAAAAATAACCGTTGATCGTCCTTTACCAAGTATGCATTCCTTTGAAACTACAATGGCTCCTCTTCCTCATCAGCGATGTTGAGATTTGCCAATTCTTCCTTCATAATCACTATTACTGATAGTCTTTAGATCAACTAACTGAACGAAAAGAATGAAACCCTAAAAGACAAAGAAAACGTGCTAAACTAGCAAACAAAGAGAAAACGTGCTAAACTAACAGACTTAAAGTTCATATATACATATACATATTTTAGTAGGATATAATAGTGAAATTACAAAAATTAGAAGTGGAATAAAAAAAGTCAATTAAGTATTATTAAATTATATTAAAATTTTAAATTTAGTTAAAAAATTAAAGCATGAATACATGATAACCTTTTAAATCACTTTGTGATTTTTTAAAAAAAATTTCAAGTATACCTAATAATAATTCATTTTAATATATAACAACTTTTTAATGTTATTTATAAGATTAAAAAAATTAGTAATCAACCCCTCAATAAATTGTTAATCAATATATCAAAAAATTTATTAATCAATGAATGAAAAACTGATTTTAAATTTCAAAGATGAGGTTCAAGGTGGATGTGTTTGAGGGCTATGAACAAATTTAAATTTCCGAACTAAAATAATTTTAAGGATTGTGAGATATGCATAATAACAAACGACATTCGAAAATCGAAGAGACATAAATGATATCTAGTCACCAATATAGTATTTATTAAATAAAATCTTGATTCCAAATTTTATGAATAGAAAAAAAATAAACATATGACTTTTAAAAAAAAAATTCAATTCAAGTCTAAAATAATCTAAATCTAATGTAACAATTAGGAAAACCTATATAATGAACAAGGGATGGTTTAGGCCAAGCAACACTTGGTCCTGAACCATCCACTAACCCCCAATATTTGTCCACTATTGGCTCCTTTCGAGGTTGAAAGTCGACCAAAGGCACCCCCCACATCCCATCCTCATCCCCATGAATGGCAACGACAGCTTTGGCATAATTTACCCACTCTCCCCTGTCCACACTTAATGCTTGAAACTTCAATTCCTTCGGTACAAAATTATCTTTTCCTGCAAGTCTCACCATTATCCCAAAATAGTTTATTTCATCAACCCTTTGCCGACTCACCCATCATGTTTGTTGAATGTTCCTTCACTCATGCATATCCACAATATCCTAACTCTAATCGTGTGCCCCACAAAACACTACAAATTCAAAACAATTGTTTATTCATAAAAATATCATGAAGGTCCCTGTACTAGGTATTAGATTACATTTTGTCACCCTACTCAAAAAATTAAACAAATTAGTCTCTATACATTAGATCAAAGAGTAAATAGGCCTTTCTGTTAAAATATTCATTCATTTCGCATAACTGACAGAATAATCAAACAATGACATATGGCATTCTACGTGTACCTCATGCTGATGTACATAGACCAGTTTTTAACATTAGAAATTGGTAAAAATTTTAACTGAAGGACCAATTTACTTTTTGATCTAATATATAAGAACTAATTTACTCATTTTTTAAGTAAGAGAGACAAATTACAATCTAATACTTAATATGAAGGCCTCCATAATACATTTATCCTATTTATTCTTTTTTAAATATTCATATAAAAAAGATATTCGATAACATATAAATATAATTCATCAAATATACACATGTAATTAACAATCACTTTGAATTTGGATAACATAGATAACTATATGTATTATTGACAAATTAGCTCATAAAAAAATTCAGTGGCCAAAAATGAAAATAAAAAGGAAAAAAGAAGCAAAAAGCATATAAAGTGAAGTGAAAGAAGTACCTTCACACATTTAATTCCAAGTTCAGATATGAAGTTTAGAAAAGCTAGGCCTTTCTACATGATGAAGCTAAGCTGCATCCTGCATTTGGAACAGGAGATGATGGGATAACATAGATGGATCCATCATATAAACAATAATGCATATCCAGTTGATCATAATGGATAAGATAGGTCCAAATTTACGACTATGAATTACCCTTTTTTTTCTTTTTTTTTTTGACTCAAAATGTGACTCAAAATAGTATGTTAAAGTATTTATAGGTTTTTTAAAAAAAAATTGGAGAATCTTTGGAGATCATTTTTCAATCTTCATGTGTTCAATGGTGGATCTTGAGACTAAGTTTTAAGGGATTTAATTAATTTTTTTAGAAAAATTAGGAGTTTAATTAGAATTATATATAAAAAAAAGGTAAACTACACCACATGTCACTCTAAAATAGTCTCTTCCTGTTTTGGGCACTCCAATTTTTTTTTTATCAATTTAGTCACTATAATTAAGATTATTGCTTGAATTGGTCACTATTGTTAAAAAATCCATTAATTCACTAATGGATTGCTGACGTGACACTTTTTTTTTTACTTTTCACTAAAGCTAGGGACCTCTCTATAATTAGTCTAAAATATTTTTTGGTTTATTTGCAATATAAGACTAAAGCTTGTAAATTTTCTCTTTTCCCTTCTTGTTGTTTGTTTCTTCGGAAAAGTAAGAGAGGAAAATGAGGATAGTTTTGACTTGTTTGTTACTTTTCCTCTCTTACATTTCCTAGGAAATAAACAATAAGAAGGAAAAAGAGAAAATTTACAAACTTTAGTCTTATGTTGCAAATAAACAAAAAAAAAGGTGTTTTAGAATAATTACAAAGAGGTCCCTAGCTTTAGTCAATAATAAAAAATATGTCATGTTAGCAATCCATTAGTGAATTTTTAAATGGCAGTGACCAATTTAAGAAATTATCTTAATTAGAGTGACCAAATTGACAAAAAAAATTAGACCAACCAAAATAGGAATGATTCTATTTTAGAGTGACCTGCGGTGTAGTTTACTCTAAAAAAATGGTGAAGGCAATGGAGTGGTCTAATTAGTTTTTTTAAAATAAATTTGCGAGATTCATGATAATTTCGAGGGATTTAATTGAAATTTTTAAAAAAATAAAAGAAAGACCTAATGAGAATTTTCAAAAATTTTCAAACGCTATAATTTTTAAAAAACTTTAAAACTTTCCAAAAATTTTGGTGGAGCCAAAGGTCCTCTCTCCTGGCCACCGTTACCATATGTCATTGCTTGCTTAAGACATGAATATCTTAAGAAGAATATAACACTAATTCACTAAATGTTTTACAAACAAGCTACATTGTTTAAGGACTTATATTTTCAACATGAATCGGTCTTATGTTGCAAATTAAATAAATAAAGAAAAGAAATTAGGGGAGAATATTTCAAATATGAATTCCTTTCTTTTTTTTTTCTTTTTCAATTTTCTAGTATGTTTTTCAATTTAAAAAAAAAAACCGTCACTTGTGAATTTCAGAAAATATTTTGACAGGTTCTCCACAATTTTAAATGGTGCTTGATCAATTATGATTATGAGAATTTATACCTCATATCCAAGATAGCCTACAACCTAAAGATCAATTCTTATAAATGCATAGATGGCATAAAACAATAGAAATTGTCAAAATCCAATAACAATACCTGACAATAACTAGGTAAAAGAGCAAAAAAAAAAGTTTACAGGTATAGTCCTGATGGATCGAGGGTACCTATTTTAGCCAACCATGCATTGCCTCAAGAGCAACAACAATGGAGACAACAAGAGGTTGAAGGATAATGAGAGGAAAGTTTTTCATAAAATGGATGACATTTATCATCGAGAGAACCCAAGGGTATTCTTCTAAATTTTTTTTATCATATTTCCTTCAATGATATAAGCATCGGATAGCATGTCAGAGCCCAAGTTCCAGTGCCCCTAATCACTTTCTAATAGTGCATCATTTTTACCCTTATTTTAAGCTTATTTTGACATTGTTCTTAAGTAAACTTAGACTTTTAGAGTCTTTTATCTTGATTTTCTAAAATTGGTTTTGAAAATAAACTTTCTATATTTTTAGTGTTTTTGTATGCATTTTAGCTAGTTTTTAATGTTTTTGGAATAACTTGAATTTTGTGAACTTATCCCGTGCTTTTCTTGCGGGTCAAATCGAAGTTGGAGATAACTTGTATACATCAACATGGTGTGTCATGACACAATCTTGGAATTGTGGATAAAGATGTCAGTTGTCAGCCCTAGTGTGCCACTACGTACACTAACATTCTTGTGTCACAACATAAGTTCTAAGTCACCGGATCCTAGAACATTTAAGGAGCGAAATGGTCATTTCACTCAAAATTTAGACTTTTCTATGAAAATGCACTTTAGGTTATCATAATGAAGAAACGAGGTCAACCAAAAGGGTTGGATTTAGGATTAGCTATTTTATATTCTCTTTATATTTTTGTTCATTTTCTTGTAACTAATTTGGATATTTTATTTTGTTGTATTTTCTTTCTTTTCTTTTTTTTTTTTTATTTCTTAAAAGCTTGTAAGCAACTTGAATCTTGAACCAATATTCTAAATGTATGAATGACATTCTAAGATTTGGAGATTCCTTGTGGTTCAATTATCTAGCTTACACATTTTCTATCTTCCAGTTCTTATTTGCTTGTAGTAATGCTTTGAATATTTTATATTTAGCTCTTTAATTCCATTATGTGCTAATTGTTTATATGGTTGGGTCTTGCCTAAAGTTAGTGGGTTAAGTATATATACAATGTGATTTGTGTTTATTTGTGATTATCTTGGTTGATTACCGAAGTGATCTTAGCTTCACTACCTTAGAGCGATGCTCATAGTGTTATGTAATCCTTTGTGTACTTGACTCACAAAAGCACATGAAATATCACTTTTATACAAGCAATAACCTCAAGTATGATGATATCAAGTTATAGTATAGAATTTATATTATAATGGAATACCTCGATAAGTATCCCAAAAACTGTTTTCATAGGGATTGACTTGTAAATGATAAACAAGTTGTGGTCTTACTGGTTAGGTAATTATCAATCTACTCAAGTTAAGGATTATTAGCAAAATCAATGATATAATCATTAAAAGTCTAACAAAACTACGATGTCTCTAATCAACCTAGACTAAGGCACTTTTTCTTGGTTAAGACTAACGCAAATGGTGATACAATGGTCAATTGGTCAACTTGGTATCGATAAAGCTAAGTGATCAATTAATCGAATCGACTGTTATTCCTAAATGAAAATCTCCTCTCAGTCTCACCTAGTTGATAGTTCACCTCTCGATCTCACTATTTGGCACGACTAAATCGAAGTTCTACACAGTAAATTCTCCTATTGTGTAACACCCCGGTTTTGCTTAATTTCGGCTTTTATAATTTTAGCATGAATGAGTGTCTGCTTCAGTGGTTATGTGTTCTGGGTGTGTGTGGAAAGTCCCAAGTTCAAGTCTCAACTTGGGTAAATTTTAGTATTTTTATGAATAAAGCCCAAACTTTGGTTAGTAGGCTTTTAAATAAAAGTGTGTAGGTAATTAACAGAATGGGCTTGCTGATCTGGTGGCTAAGTGGAGTGTTAAGATTGTTGGAGGTTGGGAGTTTGAATCCTTGCGTAGGCAAGGGATGCATTTTTGCTGCCAGTGCATTGTAGGTGTTTCTGTTGGACTAAAAATCTGATAGTAAGGAGAGATTTGGGGAGATGATAAGGGGAATATCAGAAAATATGTTCACTTTTCCTCTCACTCTCAAATTCTTCTCTCCTTTTTGCTATTCAACTTTTCTTTCTCAAAAACCCCTGCCGAAATTTTGTTCTTTTCCCTTCCTCGGTTATGTAATTTTGCCCCCGTCGGTGTACCTTTTGACTTCGTAGGTTCTGGTAAGTGGGGTTTTGCTCTCTTTAACTTATGTTTTTCCAACCTTGATTTGGGGGTTTTGACGTTTGGCAGCAGCATCTCGCGTGGATTAAAGGTCTCATCGTGCAATTGTATAATCAACTATTTTGAGGTGTTGGGGTAAGTTTTCGTTGCTTAAGGGATGTTTTTCTCGTTTCGGATTCGGTTTTAATTCGACCGATTAAGTGATAAACTGAGTGAAATTGGTAAACTGTAGGTTTTGGAGTGCTTGGGGGTTGTCTTAGCATCAATCGAAACCAGGTGTGTACCCGAAAATGTAGAAAACGAGGTTTCAGTGAAAGCCAAAAACTCTTCTGTCGACGCCACACGGGCGTGTGGTCGCCCGTGTGGTAGGCTGTGTGCAAGACTATAAGTAAACACACAGCTGTGCGCTTGCTTACGGCCGTGTACGACACACGAGCTCAACCAATTGGGCCGTGTGGGCCACACGGGCATGTGGGATGCCAATTTGGGCCGTGTGGGCCCACATGGGCGTGTTCTGGAATGTTCTGTAAGGTTACATGGGTCACCCAAGTCGACTGTAGACCTACCGTAGGGTCGGTAAGCAATACTTAGACCCTTAACTGAATGATCTGTTTGTCTAATTTCTATATTAAGCATGTATACTGAACTGAATATATATGAGTTTAATTACATAATAGCATGTCATACTTGTATGTTGCATTACATCGGGGTGGGTTGATTATGATTGGAGGAAGTATCTGAAAGGCTCTTAAGCCTGTTATCTGGCAGCTCAGCTACAAATTTCTGATTATGTGTCGCATTTGATACAACCTGGTGTGTTGGGCTGGGTGGGTTGATTTTATCCCCACATGGTGTGTAGGGTTGGACGGAGTTAGTGTGTAGAGGCTGGTGGGTAAGACTCTGTTTTCTGCATATTCTGTCTGAAATGGGCTAAGGCCCTGAAATATGTCTGACTCTGTATCTGAGTAGGATAGGGTCCACACCGTTTTTGTAATGGGCTCAGACCTGAATTGTGAAAACCATGTGTGCTATCTGATATTTCTGTGTGTATGTTTTCTGTGGGGATTACACACTGAGTTTGCGAAAACTCACCCTTTTCTGTTTAATTTGTTCAGGTAATCCCCAGCAGTAGGCGGATCTGTGCGGCGGAAGACTCGACGTGACCATGGTTCTGGATTTCTATTTTACGGTTTTATTTTTTTTTAGTTATGATTTGGTTATATTTGGGGTAAATTTTATGTAATAAGGTCATTCGGATTTTTGTTTAAAAATTGGGAATTGTTGTTTTATAAACTGCTAGCAGTAGGACAAACACGAGTTTTCAAAGTAAACAAAGATTTTATTAAAATACGTACGACCTTGCAAATCGTTTTAAAAGCTTCCGCAACGTATAAAGTTTTGAAAATGGATAACGAACAAATACATGACACGTTTTGACGATAACCGAAGATACCTAAAAATGGTTTTAATGTAGTTACGATTTCTAAAAGCACTATTGTAAATCCCAATTTTAGCCCGGAGCCCAATCCCAGAAAACTTAACAATCCATTAACCAATTTTTAACCAAAAAAAAAAACAAAACAGAAATCAATAAAAGGTCCACTAAACAAAATTCAAAGCAGGCCCAAAACCTAATTAACCTAGCCCAAATCACTAGTCCACCTAACAACTAGCCCACAACCAGTAATGAAAAACAGAAAAACCTAGGTGTGCCATACCTAGGTTTGCTGCCCACGCCCCCTCGCGCGCTGGACGCCACCACCCCGCGACGTGCGCTACTCCATCACGCCATGTCAGTGGCGTATTCACCCACGTACCTATAAAACAGAAAGAAATCAGTTGTAAAAGGGAGGGCTATAAAAGCTGAAACAAAAGTCTGTAAAAGGGGATTTTTTTTTCTTTTGGTTTTTACGAATATACACTTGTAAAAGAAAAGCAATACAGAGAGAAGAGCAATACGTTACTTTTTCTACAGATATAAAATCAAGAAAAATCAAGAAAAAGTTTCTTTTATTTTTTCTTTCATTCTCGAATCTGTTCGTTTTTCTTTATTTATTTCTTTTATTTTAGTTTTTTTTTTTACATACAAAGGCTTTAAATATTAAAAAATGGGAAAAAAAGCGGTGGTCGGCAACGGTGGCGACGGCACCGGAGCCTCGCCAGAGAGCCTACCGGAAATCGCATGGAGGGGGAGAGGGGAGAGCACCTCTCTGTTATGTTTCTACAATGAAGGAGAATGATTTTTTTAAAAAAAAATTCAACTTATAGACCCCCCTAAACGGCTTCGTTTAGGGCTAAATTTAATGGTCCAAAACGGCGCTGTTTCGCTTAAGACCCGCATGTTGACCCGACCAGCTCCAGGGATCCGCGCGTTTTCTTGCGGATGGGTTATTTGCTGCTTTAGCCCTTCCGCATTTTTATTTCTTTTAAATTCAGTTTTTTATTTTTTGTAAATTCGCCCAGTTTTTGCTTTGCTGATTCATTTCGGTCCTAATTGATGCGACGCGTTTTGGACAGGGGAATAATTTCATAATTAGTCCCTATCCTTTTGGGGCGCGTTACAACTTGGTCCATTTATCTTATTTTATTTCTGTTTTGGCCCTAAAACTTATTTTTGTTTTGAATTTAATCCTTTAAATCATTATTGATATTTACTTATTAAAATCTATTAATTTGAAATTCCTGTTACTATTACTACTAGTATTAGTTTTATTATCATTATTTTTTCTACTTTTTTTCATTTTGTTATTATTGTTTATTTATTATTATTTCTATTTTTTATTACTATTATGATTGATTTTAATATTATTACTATTATTTTATTATTATATTCATTATTATTATTATTATTATTATTATTACCATTATTTTTTTATCATTACTATTGTAACAACCATTTTTTGCCCGGGCCCGTCAGAAATAACCAAGGCCCAATTACAAAACAATTAAACAAGCCCAAACGCCATAAAACAACCAGCCCACTTAACCTAACCCATTAACCCAAATTTACAGAGGCCCAATGGCCCAAAAACACTAAAATTTTCAGAAAACCTAGGGTTCTAGGAACCCTAGGCGCCGCTCCCTCGGTCAACACCACTGTCGGCCACCATTGCCCATCACCCCATGTGCACCGCACGCCAGCAGGGTCTTCTTCGCACGCTTCTGCCATCACCTGCAACAGAGAAGCAAACACGTGCAACACAGGAAACAGAAAAAGAAAACGAAAAACGATAAAAAGCAAAATAAGAGCAAAGAAAAAAGAATTTTTAACTCGGTTATATAAACCGAAAAGAACCCTTGTAATATCCTTCTGCCGATTTTTACACATTATCAGCAATCGAAAAAAGAACAAAAACATTGAAAGGTTGATTTCTTTTTATTGTCCATTATTATTTACTGTTGGTTTTTTTTTGAATCTTTGTAAATAAATAGTAATAAAAAGGAAAAAGAAAACAGACCTGAAATCCGGGGCCATCGTCGGAGCCATTCCTCCGCCTTCGAAGCCAAATCGAAAAGTGGGGGGGCTCCTCCTCTCTGTGGTTTGAAATCGACCCTCGGATGAACTTAGAAACGGGGCTAAGGCCCACCTCGCGATCTGTCGGCCACCGTACGACGTGGTGGTGCGATGGACGGCTGGAGGGAGTTCAATCGTCGGAGAGGATGAAAGGAAGGGGGAGAAGAAAATTTTGGTTTCTTTTTTTGAACTGAGATTGAAATGAAACAGATTAAAAATGGGTTTTAAACTTTGAAGAAAGTGGCGTTGTTTAATTCACCCTGTTACTGCTCATGTTCTTTCAAAGGGGTATTTGTGCGAATGACCCCTCTCTTTTACAACTCCGTTCGATTGGGCCATATTTTTGTTTCCTTTGTTCTTTTAAATTTGGCCATCAAATTCCGTGTGTTTTTTAATTTGATCCCTTGGGTTGTCATGCTGAGCATGCGCAAGACTTCAAGGGAATATTTACCCACCTAGTCCCCGCTAGTTCCTGCGCGTCTCAATTCGGTCCCTAATAATTTTTTTTTTAAATTTAGCTTTTTAATTCTACTTCCCTCCTATTTCAGTCCCTCCTTCAATTTAATATATTTATTGTTTCTTTATTGTTTATTGTTTATTATTTTTATTATTGTTTTGAGCGTTTATTTATTTTATTGTATAATACTATTATTATTTTGTATTTATTTATTTATTTGTATATTACTATTATTATTATTAGTAGTAGTAGTAGTATTATTACTATTACTTTTTACCATTATTATTCATCTATTATTACCACTATATTTTCATTTTAATATTAATTGTTTAAATTATTCTATACTAATAACTTTAACTTTATAACTTTATTTTAAACTTTTTATATTATTCATTTAAAATTGTCTCGTCATTTATTTCTGAATTGTTTTATTATTACAAATGTTCATATATACTGTTGTTTTTTTACCTTTTATACATTATTTTTAAAATTTATATATATTATTTATTTTCAAATTTTTATATATATATCATGTAGTTTAAATGTTTGTATATATCACTTAGCATAAATTGTTTTATATGTTGTCTATTTAAAATATTTTATTTGGTTTATTTTAAATCCTTTTATTATTTTATTTTGAATTGTTTTGAATCATTATCTACTTCAAATTGTTTTGCATATTATTTATTTCATTTTTCTTTGATTATTAACGTTAATGTTTAAATAATGAATATCGTGAGATTATTGCCATTGTGTATTTTATTTTGTTTATTTCGTATTTTTTTGTAACATAGTTATTCATTCGCATAATGTTATTGTCATGTATCACTATTCATACTTGTAACTATGTTTTGTTATTGCATCATGATTTAAATCCCTACTTTCGCCCGATGTTTCTTATCTTTAAACAAGATAAACAAATATAACTTTGAGTCCATGCTATAATCGCAATAAAAACTTCCCAAAATAAGGCAATGTTTGTTCGTTTGGAAAGTCAGAAAATGATGCCCTAATGTACTGGGTGTCAATTTTCTGTCCAACCAGATAATCAAACACCCTTCTTTAAGTGCATGTCTTGAAGATCAAAGATGACCTCAGTGTCGGGGTATAAAGGTATTATGTCCTAACGTACTGGATGTGACATTTTTATTTCCTTCGAAACGAGTTAATCTTGAGATTCAAATTCAATATTGATTAATTTTCCTTAGAAAATTTATAACTTTTCCAAATTTTCAACATTAGGACATCTTTTAATCAATTTGGTACCAACTTTGGGCGTTGCGAGGGTGCTAACCCTTCCTCGCACGTAACCGACTCCCAAACCCATTTTCTTCTTGAAATTCGCAGACCAAAATTGATTTCTTTTAGACAAAAATGTTTTTATAGGTGATCCGATCACACCTAAATAAGAGATTGGTGGCGACTCCATGTTTTTTAAAGTCGATTCCCGTTTTTCAAGACCTGAAAAAAATGGTTTCGATAGCTTGACGACTCCGCTGGGGACTGGTTGAGAGTCAGGCCATAAATTGATTAATTTTTTGTCCTTTTGATTGAAATTTGGAAAATTGTTTTGAAGAATCATGTTTCTTTCGATGCATTTTGTTTGTGCTATAATTACAATAATGTCGAGCCTAACAAAATACTTTGGCATTGCATTGCATGATCGTTGTGGTCGCACCTTTAAGTGGGAGTAAAAAGCTATGCTTTCGTGAGGTTTTCACCTCCGCATGGGCTAGTGGACTGCTTCCGGGACACACCTGTACCTATGTGCTTCGTGAGGTTTTCACCTCCGCATGGCCATAGGGAAAAGTGTTCCCCTGAACCGAATTCGGTCCGTATGAACCTATAATGGGTGAGGATCGAGGAACCTGTTAGTTTGGGTACCCTTACTTTAGAACCGAACCTCATATAGCAAGCACTAAGAGCCCACCTTAGGTAGAGCTACGCTAAACCCTAGTGATTACCCGAATAGGTGCTTTATTTCTTGCTTGTAATGTGTAAAGTGCTGACTTGTTTTGTTTTATTTTCATCACACTTAGTTTACTTTCGCGCATCATATTGCATAATCGTTCGATTTTTACCCTTTTAAGTGGAAGTGAGAAACTACTCCTTCGTGAGGTTTTTACCTCCGTGCAGGATAGTGGATCACTTTCGGGATACATTCGTACCTATGTCTTCGTGAGATATTTATGTCCGTGTAGCCATAGGGAAATGTATTCCCCTGAACCGAACTCGGTCCGTATGAGCCTATATCGGGTGAGGATTGAGGAATCTGTCCGTATGAACCAAACCCCATATAGTGAGCCTTAAGAGCCTACCTTAGGTAGAACCATTCCAAACCCCTAGTAGTCACCCGGATAGGTACTTTGTTTTATTTATTTCTCCTGTGCTAGCGTGTTTTCTTCTGTTTTGATTGCATTGCATTGCATCATCATAAAAATGAGGTGTTGGTTCATATTCGATTGCTAAATAGAAGAGTTTGTCATAAGGAAATGTGTTACTTGATAAAGTGGATTGTAATACGGTCGTCTGAATATAGTCTAAGTAAACAACGAGAGAAGGCTGATAATCCGCAGAAGAATACAAGACTCTGCCCGAGGATTCAAGTCTTAATTTTCTTAAAGAAGCTCATGAACACCATGGGGAATATGGGAGTGAAGAGTCGCGGCCTATATCAAACGATAAGGGGAGGCATCTATTGAGAAAGTTCACGGGACACGACCGTAACATCCAGATACGAAGAAGAGGATTGGCTTTTTCACCTAGACTATGAAGACAATGCCGTATATGCAATCCATTTTATGTAAAGAAACGTATTTTCTAGAAAAGTTCTTCTAATGGAATTGAATTCATAATCAACATCTTTCTTTCTTTTTGCATTCATTCCATACATTCGCATTGCATGCATTTACATCATATGCATGGAGAGAATCTAATAAACTGAAATCATAACAGAGGAAGAGAGAAAAAGGGAAAGAGAATCTGGAAGCTAAACATTCATACGGCACCCGCGCTAAAACAAAGAAAATGGACCAGAGATTAGAGCAATTCCAAAAAGAGGTGCAAGACCAGGTGTAAGCGCAAGTGCAAGAGCAGCTGGCCAAAATCCAGCAAGATATGATGGACAAAATGATAGAGTCTCAGAAGAATATGATGTCTCAAATGACTCAGATGACACAGGTGTTGAATGGACTCATAGATAAGGGGAAAAGCCCCACGGTTAGTACAGAGGAGAATGCTGAGTATCCTCAACACCCTTCTAGTTCTACTCCACCACATGTGCAAATACAACCCCAAGTGCATTTGCAAGGACCGACTGTCATGATTGGGCCTCAGCAATTCTAAGCGGGCGCTTCAATAAATCTCCAAACTGGATCAGGCTCAGGAGATAATCCGATCAATGTTCCTGATTTGGATGAAATGGCCGAAGGGGAAATTCCAAAATAGCTAGAAGAAAAATATAAAATGTTGGAGGAGAAAGTTAAGGCGATAGCAAATGCTGAAATTTGTTATGGAATTGATGTCAAAGAGCTAAGCCTGGTCCCAAACTTAGTACTTCCACCAAAGTTCAAAACTCCGGATTTTGAAAAATACAATGGGGCTAGCTGCCCTGAAGCACACATAAAGATGTTCTGTCAACGAATAGCGGGACACGCCAATAATGAAAAATTACTGATTCATTGCTTTCAGGATAGTCTGGTTGGATCTTCGGCCAAATGGTACGATCAACTCAGTAGTACCCAAATCAAGACATGGAAGGACCTGGCCCAGGCCTTCATGAAACATTATGGCCACGCAGCAGACATGGCTCCTGACAGAATCACGCTCCAAAATATGGAGAAAAGGCCAAGCGAGAGCTTCAGGCAATATGCTCAACGATGGAGAGAGCTAGCCACACAGGTTCAGCCGCCTCTTTTGGAAAAGGAAACAACCACGCTCTTCATCCATACTTTGAAAGCTCCTTTCATCAATCACATGCTAGGGAGTTCTACGAAAGATTTTTCAGAAATCGTGAGGTGCAGAGAAATGATAGAACACGCAGTTAGGTGTGGCAAGATAGAAGCGGGAGAAGGTGCTAGAAAGATGGTCCTGAAAAAAAGAGAGAGTGAGGTGAATAACATAAATGCCCGTGATAAGAGAGAGTGAGGTGAATAACATAAATGCCTGTGATAAGAGTTATTCTAAGCCAATCACTCCGAGTCAACCCAGAACCGCAATCACCGACCATTAAAGCTCATACAGACAGGAATCTCATACAACACAAAATACGGAGAGACTCCAATTCACTCTGATCTACACGACGTACGGGGAACTATACCAAAAATTATATGATACACATGTTGTGGCCCCACATTACGTACAGCCCCTACAGCCCCCATACCCTAAATGGTATGATGCAGATGCAAAATGCGAGTACCATGCGGGGATTGTGGGGCATTCAATAGAACATTGTCTCGCCTTCAAGAAATTGGTAGAAAGACTCATTCAAATGGGCGTTGTGAAAGTTAACGATACCCTTGGCACAGAACCCACTACCCAACCATGCCATTAAAGGGGCAAATATTGCGAGTACCATGATGAGTGGGGGGATGAGACCAGAAGTACATCGAGTTTGGGACTCTAGTGCAAAACCTAATGCCGGATAATTGAAACGTTAATGACGTATCTGAAGAGTGAACTAAACAATAGGACCATGGAAGGGATCCTTATATTTTAGATCTATAGTAATATTCAAAACATGCTTGTTGCTTTAAGCCTAGAGGCAGCAAGAGTCCTTTTGTGAAATAGGTTGGTGTCCAAAATTGTTATTTCAATAAAATGCATCTTTGTTTTTCACTCATTACATTTCATGCTCTACATTGTTTCCTTTTCATATCATACAAGTAATCATCCTTTTGGTGGGGCCCCAGGTATCAATGACATGAGCGACGCTGTTACCGACTCTCTTTTTAACGAGATATGTGTCAGAGGGATCTAAGGACTTTAAAGATGGCAAAAATGTAACTTATTTCCTAATTTGTGTAGATCCTACCTTGCGAAGTATCAGCAAACACTACGAAGGAGATGAAGATGGAAGCTTAGCTTACATCAGGAATCATTGATTTATCCTCAAAAGTTCAAAGATATTTTCGCATGAAGATACGCCAAGACTACTGAGGCACGAGTATGCTGTCAAAGCTATGGAAATCCTAGAAGAAGTCCATAAGGGTATCACATGCTAATGGTTCTACAATAGCTAGGCAAATCATGAAGTTCAGGTACTGTTGGTCCACCATGTAAGAGGATTGCATCAGCTATACCAAAAAAAAACCAAAAAAGGGAGAAAAGGGTGATTGAGACTCATAAAAATTGTCATCTATGCTAGTCGAACGTCTGTCAGAACCTCTACCGGGGAAAAATAATTCTCATTGGTTTCGTCCATTAAAGTCGAAATTCCTTTTTCCGAGTTTTATTAGAATTAAAGCTAGATGAGGCAGAACGGATCCAATCCCGATGTGATCAAGTGAATTTGAAGAGAAAATATTAAAAGCTATCTGTCACAGTCAGATGAGGTGAGTTTATAACAAAAAGGTTCGCCCTAGAAAATTTCATGATATGGCTTTGAAAGAAAGATTCTTGCATGCAAAAGGGACTTCAGAAGAAAGTGAATGCCGAACTAGGAATGACCTTATGCAGCAAAGAAGGCTTGTTCCATAGAAGCATGGATATTGACTGAGATGGATGGCAGGGACTTGCCCAATTCAGAGAATTCAAATTCAAAGAATTCAAAAAAAAAATAGAAAAGAAAATTAGCAAAAAAGGAAGAAAGAAAAGGAGAGGTTAAGGCAAAAACCCACAAAGGGCGCTTTGAGACCAAAGGGGTTTTGAGTTGAAAACCCGAAAAGGGCAGCTCAAATTTTGATCGAAAGTGGGGCATACAGTAGTCTTGCTACACTTGAATTAACAATGAAGAAGTATGTTATGTCTTGGGGCATCACCAAAGTACTCCGGATCCCCGAAACACATATTGAGCTTAAAATAGCCCTCAAGAAGTTGGAACAGAGAAGCTCAGGCTGCGATATCTGAGCACCTAATCTCCATTTTGAGTCTGCTATCTTTGTCTTTTCAAAATAAACTCTAAATAAACTTTCTTTTTCATTACATTTGCTAGCTTTGATTAACTTGTTTGTTTCGAGCTATGCTCTCAATAAATTTCCGTTTCGTCCATCAAGCATTTTGCATTGAAATAATGATTACTGGACTAATAATACTTTCATGAAAGGAGTTTCGTATATTACTCTGGAAACCTCTGAATAATACAGGAGTCTGAAACAGGATTATTGTTTAGAATTCACCAAGCTTAAGGGCTGGAAACATCTGAGTCCAAATTAATGTTATCTCTTCAGATTTTTGTCAAAAATGGCGATTGAACAAAATGACAAGGTATTGCGTTAGTGATACAATCCTAACGAAAAATGGGCATTGTTAACCCAAGTATTGTCAAAAGAAAATGATATTCTGCATTTATGCGAGCATCATGCATATACATCTGGTTGGGGCACCCGAAGAGTGATAAATAGATGGAAGAGTACAGATCTTGTACCCTCGAATAGCAATGAGATGGGTTGAAGAAGAAACAAATCCTACGTTTTGGAGTTGCAGTGAGATGAATGAAAGGATTCAGATCCTATGCCCCAAGGTTACAATGAGGTGAACCCTGAAGTTACAGTGGGGCAAATTTGTTGAGCAAGATATTTGTTTTCCTGGATTTTCCGTCATGAATACCAGCCGAACAAGATCGTAGCATAAGACATCAGTGATATAGCCCTGATAAACAATGAGCGATGACCACCTTAAACTGTTAGAAAGGGATCATTCTCATGAAATTCTACATTCATGCAAAGCACATTCAGTTAGGGGCATTCGACTCTGATCATTGCATCCTAATCATTGTAAAAAAATCATTCTCATGACATTCTGCATTCATACAAATGTCATTCATAAGACGCATATATTTAGGGGCGCTCGATTCATTCCGATCATTGCATCCTAATCTTTGTAAAAAAAAAAAGACCACTCTCATGACATTCTACATTCATGCAAATGTCGTCTACCATGCATCTAGTTAGGAGCATTAGATTTATTCCAATCATAGCATCCTAATCATTTGGCATGAACACAAGCATATAAAACCAAGTCTACAGGATATGTCCCCTAGAGGACAATGTAGCAACACTAGTGAAAATTGTCCTATTGCCATCGACCAACGATGGAATGGGTTGAAGATTGTCCTATTGCCATCGACTAGCGGTGGAATTGGTTGAAGATTATCCTGTTGCCATCGACCAGCGATGGAATGGGTTGAAGATTGTCCTATTGCCATCGACCAGCGGTGGAATGGGTTGAAGATTGTTCTATTTCCATCGACCAGCGGTGGAATAGGTTGAAGATTATCCTATTGCCATCGACCAGCGGTGGAATGGGTTGAAGATTGTCCTATTGCCATCGACCAGCGGTGGAATGGGTTGAAGATTGTCCTATTGCCATCGACCAGCGGTGGAATGGGTTGAAGATTATCCTGTTGCCATCGACCAGCGGTGGAATGGGTTGAAGATTGGGTTGAAGATTGTCATATTGCCATCGACCAGCGATGGAATAGGTTGAAGATTATCCTGTTGCCATCGACCAGCGGTGGAATGGGTTGAAGATTGTCCTATTGCCATCGATCAGTGGTGGAATAGGTTGAAGATTATCCTGTTGCCATCGACCAGCGGTGGAATGGGTTGAAGATTGTCCTATTGCCATCGATCAGCGGTGGAATAGGTTGAATATTATCCTGTTGCCATCGACCAGTGGTGGAATGGGTTGAAGATTGTCCTATTTCCATCGACCAGCGGTGGAATGGGTTGAAGATTATCCTGTTGCCATCGACCAGTGGTGGAATGGGTTGAAGATTGTCCTATTGCCATCGACCAGTGGTGGAATGGGTTGAAGATTATCCTGTTGCCATCGACCAACGGTGGAATGGGTTGAAGATTGTCCTATTGCCATCGACCATCGGTGGAATGGGTTGAAGATTATCCTGTTGCCATCGATCAGCGGTGGAATAGTTTGAAGATAGTCCTGTTGCCACTGACCAGCGGTGGAATGGGTTGAAGATTGTCCTATTTCCATTGACCAGTGGTGGAATGGGTTGAAGATTGTCCTATTGCCATCGACCAGCAGTGGAATGGGTTGAAGATTGTCCTGTTGCCACTGACCAGCGGTGGAATGGTTGAAGATTGTCCTATTGCCATTGACCAGCGGTGGAATGGGTTGAAGATTGTCCTGTTGCCACTGACCAGCGGTGGAATAGGTTGAAGATTGTAGATCTTGTCGCCATAAACAGTAGTGGGACGAGATCGAAGGCAAACCTCGTGTCTCTAAACAATAGTGGAATGCGATTTAAGCCATAGTCCTATCTCTTAGACCAGTAAGGGGATAGGCTAAAGATTGCAAATATGGTTTCCCTAAAGATACAACGGAGCAGGAGCAAATTGAAGCTACAGGCCCTATCTCTCGAAAGTAGCGGTGGAGTGGATCAAAGCAACAAGTTACAGTGAAGTTTAAAGATGTATGAAGAAGACGAGGACCAAAAAGTCAAGGTTTGGCCAAGACCGGGCAAAAATTGGTTTTTCTATTGTCTTTGCTCTATTCTCGTTTCACGATAACGAGCAAAGAGGGGCAGCTGTAATAACCATTTTTTGCCCGGGACCGTCAGAAATAACCAAGGCCCAATTACAAAACAATTAAACAAGCCCAAGCGCCATAAAACAACCAGCCCACTTAACCTAACCCATTAACCCAAATTTACAGAGGCCCAATGGCCCAAAAACACTAAAATTTTCAGAAAACCTAGGGTTCTAGGAACCCTAGGCGCCATTCCCTGAGTCAACACCACTGTCGACCACCATTGCGCATCACCCCATGCGCACCGCACGCCAGCAGGGTCTTCTTCGCACGCCTCTGCCATCACCTGCAATAGAGAAGCAAACGCGCGCAACACAGGAAACAGAAAAAGAAAACGAAAAACGACAAAAAGCAAAATAAGAGCAAAGAAAAAAGAATCTTTAACTCGGTTATATAAACCGAAAAGAACCCTTGTAATATCTTTCTGCCGATTTTTACACATTATCAGCAATCGAAAAAAGAACAAAAACATTGAAAGGTTGATTTCTTTTTATTGTCCATTATTATTTACTGTTGGTTTTTTTTTTGAATCTTTGTAAATAAATAGTAATAAAAAGGAAAAGGAAAACAGACCTGAAATCCGGGGCCATCGTCGGAGCCATTCCTCTGCCTTCGAAGCCAAACCGAAAAGTGGGGGGCTCCTCCCCTCTGTGGTTTGAAATCGACCCTCGGATGAACTCAGAAACGGGGCTAAGGCCCACCTCGAGATCTGTCGGCCACCGTACGACGTGGTGGTGCGATGGACGGCTGGAGGGAGTTCAATCGTCGGAGAGGATGAAAGGAAGGGAGGAGAAGCTTTAAAATTTTTGGTTTCTTTTTTTGAACTGAGATTGAAATGAAACAGATTAAAAATGGGTTTTAAACTTTGAAGAAAGTGGCGTCGTTTAATTCACCCTGTTACTGTGCATGTTCCTTCAAAGGGGTATTTGTGCGAATGGCCCCTGTAACATCTTAATTTGGGGGTAGTTCGTAATTTCATAATTATTTTATTTTATTTCACATGCTTAAAGAAATAAGGCTTTAAATAAATTTTCGCCGGTGCAAAACATGCCTCAAAGGAGCTGCTGGTAGGATGGTTGAGGCGTTAGAGTGCTTTGAATGGTGCTGCACGTCTGGAGTTCGAGTCGAGGGCGCAGCATAAGATTTTATTTTTTTTGAAAGGGGCCATAACGCTGAGGAAGGCTTTAAAAGAATATTTCAATGCGTTTGTTGTCATGAAATGAACGCAGGCCGAGTGGCTTGGACGCAGGAAGCTAAGGGGGAGGGCTTCAAGTGGTTGCGCGTTCGAATCCTAGGGGTAGCATGAGTAGGTTTTATTTTTTTTGTTTTAACGTTGTAGCAGTGGAACGAGCGGAGAAGTGATTAAAGGAAATTTGAGAGGGGTTTATGTCATGAAATTCCAATTGGCCGAGTGGCTGGGGCGTGATATTGCTCCAGGTCTCGGGTTCGAAACCCCTGGGTAGCAGTTGGATGTTTTGTTTTTGGCCTGCTGGCATTAAATGCGTGGGGGAGCCAAGAGATGGAAGCTTAAAAGAGAATTTTGATGCAATTATGTTAAGAAGTGCGCCACAGTAGAGTGGTTGAGGCGCATGAGTTTCTGCCCCAGGTCTCGGGTTCGAGACTCAGGGGCAGCGCCTGGATGAAATCATCTCCCTTTTTAATTCTGGCGCGAATTTTGGTCTGTGCATGGGCACATGCACGCGTGGAGACCAAGTTTGGTGGCCACCCTATTCCTTTTTTTTTGCTCAATTATTTATCTTTTGCTGCATAAGCATGGGGTAAAATTCTCTTATTTTATTTGGAGCATGGGTATTATATATCTTGGGTTGATTAATTTATATGTATTAGAAGTATGGGTAAATTTTTCTTTTAATTCATTTGTTGAAAATAGAGAGAATATTATGGGAAATGATGCTTATGGGTGGGGGATTGAAGTTTAGGAAAGATGGTGGTGTTGGCCGGCCATGGAGGCTAGCAAAAAGAGAAGCATGGCCTAAATTTATGATATTTTTATTTTGTTGTGTGTTCCTCCTCTTTTACATCTTGTTCTTCTATTCTTTCAAACTCTCCTTGGCCGAATGAAGCATTGCAATAGGGACCCCCATGAAGTTTGTTGAGTTGCGGTTTTGAATAGAGGAAGAGGGTGCCGAAAATTCTCCTTTTTCTCTCCTTGATTTCTCTTGAGCTAGCCAACTACTCAATCATTTCTTCTACAAAGCTTGGCCGAATCCTCATGAGATTCACCTATCTTTTTTTTTATTTTTTATTATTTATTATTATTATTTCTTTTTCACCCTGTGCATGGTCCTTTAAAGACACCCCATCGATGAATCCATCTTCTCCACTTGTGGCCTACTTCTCCATCGTCAATTGATGGGCCTAATCGAATCTATTTGTAGGTGAGTTCTCTCTCTCAACTTTCGGTTTTAACCCACCTCCCTTATGCATGTCGAAAGCACAAGATAAGGCCCTTGTAAGGATAGGCCGATTAGGTATAGACCATGTTAATGGTGTATCCTTTGTAGGTAACCGATACTCAGAGGCTTGGAAGGTGTCTTTCGGGCTTCACTTCTTCGAGGTAAGGAGACATGGAGATTCGGCCAAGGCCTTAATTATGATTATGGTGCGCATGTCGTTTCTAATAAATATTTTGATAGGAAGCTCGATAAAGACAAGTGACAACTTCGGGTTTTCGGTAAGCATGGAGGTGATTAATCATTTTCGGCCAACGGCCATTCTTGGTATTCTTGAGGGGTAACCGAATTTTGTACTATGATTTTAGGAGGCAAATTGGCCAAGAAATCAGAAGTTCGAGTATTTCGATCACTTTGCTTTGTGTTGATAAAGGTTCGGCCTAAGGCCCTATTCTGTTGTAATATGACCAACCCTTTGGATTGTTAGACCCCCTTAATAATAATTTATGATGGCCGAATATAGGAACATTACGAGGACTAATTCGGGACTTCTGTAATATCGCATAGGCACGGGATTGCTAGTTAAACCTTCGATTAAATAGGTGTGTAAGCTCTTACACACTTTATTAGTATAAACTGTTAATTGATGATATTAATAACCTCTCATGTGGAAATTTTGCCTAGTGGGCATAAGCTTGGTTTTCGGGTAAGTTCCCTATTACTCGATTTACGATGTATGTTGTATATGCCATCATATGCTGTGAAATGCTATGCTATATACGATTGCATGATATATGGGATCTTGATACTTGTGATGTGAGCATGATGATGGTGGGATTGATGAGAGGGAGCAATATTCGTGTCGACGGACACCAGTGTTTTGGTAACACATTGTGACTACGGTCACCAGAGGTTTGGCACCTTATAGCGTCTCGTCCCTGTGGATTAATTCCACCGTGGGTTGGCCCCACATTTGAGATACGGGATCGACGCCAGTGATTTTGTATCACACGATGGGTTGGCCCCATCACTTGATTGTGACTTCGGGTCACCAGTGGTTTGGCACCACCAGTGGTTTGGCACCACACGTATTGACGGATATTGTGACTATAAGTCACCAGTGGTTTGGCACCACCAGTGGTTTGGTACCACACGGGGTAGAAAAGGAGCATGGATGGCTAGGTTGGGTTGCATAATTGCATGTCATACTAATATCTTGTGTATGAGTGTTATTTTCGGGTTGGGGATTTATACACTGAGTCTTGGTGACTCACCCCTTCCCATATCATCTTGCAGGTGAGTAGAGCGCGGATGCGGAGCCGAGGAGAGCTCGAGGCGGCCATGTTGGTTTTGTGGACTTGAAATTTTATTTTGCCCCGTTTTAAGTTTATTATTCACTACAATTCGATTGGGTTGTAATATGGCCGCTTATTATTATTTTGGATGTTTAGGTAGCTGTTTTTACCTTATTATATAACTGATGAACTTACGAACGGTTATGCAAATCGGTTAAAAGTAACGTTTTCAAAAAAAAAAATATAAGTACTCGTACGCGTTTTTTTTTTTAAAATGTTACCATCGGGTAAAAAAATTTCCTAAGCTATTGATCACTCTAATGTTCTAAAGTTTTAAATGATCAAATGGTTTTAAAAGAAGAAAGGATTTTCAACTCAATCGTATTTACCAAATCAACCCACTTGAGTTTTAGCAAATACCGTTTTATACCCTTAACAAATTTTAAATTTTCTACTATTAGTCCAAACCTTTCAAACTCCTTTTTACTCCGTGACATACCAAATCCGGTCATGGCTTGTGGGCCGGGTTTGGGGTGTTACAGCCCCTCTCTTTTACAACCCCGTTCAATTGGGCCCTATTTTTGTTTCCTTTGTTCTTTTAAATTTGGCCCTCAAATTCCGTGTGTTTTTTAATTTGATCCATTCGGTTGTCACGTTGAGCATGCGCAGGACTTCAAGGGAATATTTTCCCACCTAGTCCCCGCTAGTTCCTGCGCGTCTCAATTCTGTCCCTAATAATTTTATTTTTTTTTAAATTTAGCTTTTTAATTCTACTTCCCTCCTATTTCAGTCCCTCCTTCAATTTAATATATTTATTGTTTCTTTATTGTTTATTGTTTATTATTTTTATTATTGTTTTGAGCGTTTATTTATTTTATTGTATAATACTATTATTATTATTTTGTATTTATTTATTTATTTGTATATTACTATTATTATTTTTATTTTTATTTTTATTAGTAGTATTATTATTACTATTACTTTTTACTATTATTATTCGTCTATTATTATTACCACTATATTTTCATTTTAATATTAATTGTTTAAATTATTCTATACTAATAACTTTAACTTTATAACTTTATTTTAAACTTTTTATATTATTCATTTAAAATTGTCTCGTCATTTATTTCTGAATTGTTTTATTATTACAAATGTTCATATATACTGTTTGTTTTTTACCTTTTATACATTATTTTTTAAAATTTATATATATTATTTATTTTCAAATTTTTATATATATCATGTAGTTTAAATGTTTATATATATCACTTAGCATAAATTGTTTTATATGTTGTCTATTTAAAATATTTTGTTTGGTTTATTTTAAATCCTTTTATTATTTTATTTTGAATTGTTTTGAATCATTATCTACTTCAAATTGTTTTGCATATTATTTATTTCATTTTTCTTTGATTATTAACGTTAATGTTTAAATAATGAATATCGTGAGATTATTGCCATTGTGTATTTTATTTTGTTTATTTCGTATTTTTTTGTAACATAGTTATTCATTCGCAAAATGTTATTGTCATGTATCACTATTCATACTTGTAACTATGTTTTGTTATTGCATCATGATTTAAATCCCTACTTTCGCCCTATGTTTCTTATCTTTAAACAAGATAAACAAATATAACTTTGAGTCCATGCTATAATCGCTTAATAAAAACTTCCCAAGATAAGGCAATGTTTGTGCGTTTGGAAAGTCAGAAAATGATGCCCTAATGTACTGGGTGTCAATTTTCTGTCCAACCAGATAATCAAACACCCTTCTTTAAGTGCATGTCTTGAAGATCAAAGATGACCTCAGTGTCGGGGTATAAAGGTATTATGTCCTAACGTACTGGATGTGACATTTTTATTTCCTTCGAAACGAGTTAATCTTGAGATTCAAACTCAATATTGATTAATTTTCCTTAGAAAATTTATAACTTCTCCAAATTTTCAACATTAGGACATCATTTAATCAATTTGGTACCAACTTTGGGCGTTACGAGGGTGCTAACCCTTCCTCGCATGTAACCGACTCCCGAACCCATTTTCTTCTTGAAATTCGCAGATCAAAATTGATTTCTTTTAGACAAAAATGTTTTTATAGGTGATCCGATCACACCTAAATAAGAGATTGGTGGCGACTCCATGTTTTTTAAAGTCGATTCCCGTTTTTCAAGACCTGAAAAAAATGGTTTCGACAACTATAATTATATTTATTATTAGTATTATATTTATTGTTATTAGTACCCCTATTTTATATATATTATTATCTAGAATTATATATTATTATTATTATTACTATTATTATTATTATAATATGCTTATTGTTATTTTAATATTACTACTACTATATCTTTATAATTATTATTATGTTCATTAGAATTATTATCATTTTTTATTTGTCACTATTTTTTATATATATACATATATTATTATTATTATTATTATTATTATTATTATTATTATTATTATTATTATTATTATTATATTTATCATTCCATTATTATTATATTATCAACATCATTATTGCTATTTTTATTATTTCTATATTTTTTGTACTATTATTTTTATTTATTGATGTTTTATTATTATTACTATTATTATTTTTTAACTATCATTTTATTACCTTCTAAATTATCCTATAGTATTTATTTGCATTGATTCACCATTAGCTTTCTTGTTATTATGTTCTTTTGTTTATTTATTCTTGTTCCTATTATTTCATGTAGATCGATGATTTTGAACTTCATTTTAACGTACTTTTATTTTTGCTTTTATTTTTTTATCCGAACTCATAAAAAGGGTTTTACAAAGGTAATATTTCGTACTTGGAAGTTCAGGAAATCGTGCCTTAACGTGCTGGGTTTCAATTTTCCGTTCGTCCAAAGGACTAAGTATCCTTTTAAGATGTTGACCGTGTTTTCTGAACTTCAAAAATAAGGCAATATTTCATGTTTAGAAATTCGTGGAATCGTGCCCTGACGTACTGGGTTTCGGTTTTTTTTTCGTTTGGCCAAATAACGGAATACCCCTTTTAAAATTTGCAATGCATAAATTTTGGAAATCATGAAATAATCTTGGTGTCAAGGGTTTGAAACATTGTATCCTAACGTGCTGGATGTGATGTTTCATTCTTTCGGAACAAGAGAATTTCGATATCCAATTCGAATTATCCAAACATTTTCTAAAGGATTCGCATTTTAAATTCTCTTCCAATTTTCGATATTAGGATATTAATAATCAATAAGGTACCAATTTTGGGCGTTGCGAGAGTGCTAATCCTTCCTCGTGCGTAACCGACTCCCGGACTTGTTTTCTTAAGATTCGTAGATCAAAATGTTTTATAAGGTGACCCAATCACACTTCAAAAAAAGATTGGTGGTGACTCCATTTTTTTAAAGTCGGCCCGTTTTCCGAACAAAAAATGGTTTCGACAGCTATCATGTGACATCGCCAGATTCGGCCATAACATCTAGGCCGGGTTTGGGGTGTTACATATTGGTCTCGTCTACCCATGTTTTCAACTAGAGACGTCAACTTTAGCCTACGGGCCTACTTAATTTAATTGAACAATAAAAATATTCATTGAAACATGCATTAACTATATTCAATGTCCAACATTCCAATCAACTGTAATACCCCTCACCCATCTCGATATACTGTGAAAGTGGGAGATGCTACTAGAGCACTTTCAGAGTTGAACCAATTTTTTTATTATTATAAACTATCCATTTCAAAACATGTTAATGTTCTTTTAATCAAATCAACCAAGTTTATAAAAATTCAAAAATTGATTATAAATCAGTTTGGGTATTCTCATCAATTCAAAGATTTCTCATCGATTCAAAAAAATATAATGAATAATAAAGGGAATTTTCATCAATTCAAAGATTTCTCTAAACTCATGCTTTTATATATACTAGCTTCTAATGTCACATGTGTTGTATGTGATTTTATGCTTTTAATATTTAATTAGTGTTTTTTAAATATTTCATTTTTAAAATATATTAATTTATCAAATCAAATATTATAATAGAAAATTTTCAAATAATAATTAAAGCATTTTTTAATGTATTCAACATATAATATAGTTTTACTTTATGTAATTAATACAAAAAAAATAATATTCAAAATAATAGGTAATTAACATAATTAACTTTGATATTAATTAAGATGCTCAAAATTCTATTTAAGTAATAACTCTATTTTACATTAATAAAATTAGTACAACTTTTGTTAATGTCAACATTTTTTAAACTAATAATTGTAAATTATAATTATCACAATTTTTTCTCTATATTTTATGCTTAAAGTTCTATTCAAGTAATAATTTTATTCTAAAATTAGCAAATTGTAACTTAAATTCTAATTATTTTTAAATGTATAATTATCTCAAAATTCTATTTTATTTCAACTTTTTAAGCTAATAATTCTAAATTAAATATTATAATTATTTTTAAATGTAAATTTAGTAACATGATAGAAAATAAAACATATTCTCGTTAGTTCAAATGTTTTTCCAAATCCATATTTTTATATACTAGTTTCTAATGCACATGTGATTTCAAGCATTTAATTCTTAATTATTGTTACATATAATTGATAATGATAGTTTCTTTTAGTTTTTAAATAATATATTGTAACAACCCAAACCCGGCCCATGCGTTTCGACCGGATCTGGCATGCCACGGCTTGTACTTTGAAAACCTTTGCTTTGATGGTACTTGAAATTTGTGAGTTAATTAGACAATATTTAAGTGAATAAGCGGCATTTTAGAAATAAAACCTTGTATTAAATATTATCAAGTATAAATAAACCTTATCATAAAATTCATAAGTTACTTAACATTGAAAACGACTTAGTTGAATGAAAGCTAGGGGCCTTATTACATAAGTATTCTCGAAATAACATTGAAATAAATTAACCTAAAGAAATCTCAAAGAAAATAACTTGTAGAAATAGAACTTGATGGCCCCTCGAGTCCGTCTCGGCTCCCATGTCCACGATCTATTGTTCATCTGGAAGAGTAGAGAAAAGGAAAGCGTGAGTCACAAAGACTCAGTGTATAAATCTCAAAACACACATCGACCTGAGCCCATAAACACATTATGGGCCCTGGCCCATACAGGAAGGCATCAATCAAAATCACATATTAATTAACAAAGAATGAATAACCCAACCCATCCTAGGTTTCCATCCTCTACACACCAACCCGTACCAACCATCACACCATGGGGATTTCTACAATCAACCCTCCATCCGCTACACACCAAAACTACAGCCGTACTGCCTATTCCTATTAAGTAGGAATCATTAAACGTGGCATAGCCACCGATCACAATGTGACCTAGCATTTATATTTGTGGGTTTTCTACCACCGATCACTGCGTGACCTATCATGCACTTCTCCTTCATCATATCAATATCCCATCCCATGCATACACACATAAAGAAAAAATCATGCAGTTATATATATATTTCGGTACACATAGGGATTTCTATGTTTACGTACTTGGCATCCTTGCCTAACCCTTTTAGGGTTCCATTCGACTGTCTATATAGCCTTATTCCGGCTTTTTAGCCCTTAACATACATAAATAGATATACATATAGGTTTATTAGTAGTGGGTTAGAGATCTACACACCTGATAAGTGTTGATACCCTTGCTAAACCGATCTACAACTTTGCTCAAAAAGCCGGAAGGATGTGAAACTAGGGCCTCTCCTATATTCGGCCATGGTTAGTGTTCTACCCAACTTTATGTATTTGAATAAACAATTCTTCTTACATTAAAATCCCGAAATTGAAGACTAATGATTTTTGGCTTTTAGATCTAGTCGACCAAGCTTCCTTCAAATCCCGAAAACCATTAAACTATTAGCTTTCGACTTTTGCTTTTCAAAAACCGGGAATAGATTAAGAGACTAAACAAAAATCGACCCTTACCTTAGCTTAGGAGATTCGGCTAGCACTAAGGAAAGAATTCGACAATGCCAATGGAAGATTTAAATGCCGGAAGTATAAAACAATTCCTCAAATATGATGAATAAAAGAAAAAGCGATGGATGCTTCGGCTTTTTAGAGAAATCGGCACAAGGGAAAAGAAAGTGGGGAGAAGTTTCGGCTTTTGAAGTAATTGAAAAAGAAATTTGGAGAAAGAAATTGGAGAGGGAGAGGCTAAAGAATTCGGCACAAAGAATAGAGAAAACTAGGATTTTTAAATGTCAGAATCAAGGAGCTAGCCCCCCCTATTTATAGATTTTTGACACCTATTGCTAAATACCGAAAACGCCCTTAAAATTTAAGCTAAAGAGAGGAGAATTTCGGCACCTTCTTTGCCATGTAGTAGCTGAATTTTACACTCCTCTAGGTGGTGGATTTTCGGCCAACTCTTCCCTTGGAGATAAGCTCCTAATTTTTCTCCTTTTTATCTATGATATTATCACTTAAAAATCCATATATTTTAATCATTAAAATCCCTAAATTTTAGCATTTATCTGCTTATTATCCACATAAAATAATTTCCTAAATAATAGCCTTTATCTGCTTATTATCCACATATTTTAAACATTAAAACCCCTAAATTTTAGCCTTGTTGCCATCCATTCCACCTAATCCTAATGCCCAAAATTTAGCTAACTTAAATTAAAAGAATTGGGCTCTATGAAACTTAAATTTGGGCTCCTTACTCCCTTGTGTGGCGTCACTTCCTAAGATTGGGCCACAAGCCCACTTTGGTATTTTAAACATAGATACTACCTTTTAAACCCTATAATGCCCAAACAGATAGTTTTAATCAAGGCCTCTACCTAAGCCTGAGCCCAATTTGGACCCCTAACACTTAAATTAACACATTACACATATTCACCCATTAAACGCATAAGTCCAAAAATTCAGGATGTTACATATATAAATTTGGAACTCTATAAGAAAGTAAACTATAATATTAATTTGAAAATTATAAAAAAAAATGGTAAAGCAACATGCAACAATTTTAATATTAGTTCATAATAAATATGAAAAATATTCACAATTAAAAAAGAAATGATTTTAAGATTGTTTGTTATAAAAAAAAATTTAAATTTCAAATGAAGTCATACATACATAAATATATATATATATATAATATACATAATCATATCCATAAAAATATCCATAAAATATCCATAAAAATACATATGACAATATACAAACAATGTTATAAAAATATATATATAACCATATATAAGGTTATACATAAATGTGTACAAAAAACACATAAAGATATACATAAAGTAATATTAACCTCAAGACATTTATATATATATATATATATATATATATCCATAAAAAAGCGATATATATCATATACATCCATACAAAATAAAAATTGAAAATAAATTAATTTTACCAAGATACATTAAATGCATAATCTTAGAATTAACGACAATATGGGAAATATCGTGATTTGATAGGTACATTTTTTAATTTCAAAGTTTTAAGAGTTAAAAAAATTTTTGAAGTGTTAAAATTGATATTTTAAAAGGCGAGGAAGAAATAAAATGTGCACCGCCCGAACAAGAAAAAAGAAAGAAGATGGATAAAGAGAAAAAGGAGAAATTGTAGGTTAATGACCTCAGATTTTGAGTGAGACTTTTTGTGTTTTTTTTTTTTTGTCCATTTCTCGTGTAAATTAACTCCCTATTTATAGTTAAAGAATTAATCTAACTTAATGATTTAACCAATCTACAAGATAAAAATTAAAAATAAAAAAACTATTTATCAAAAATTAAACTAAATTATCCTAAGAAAATAATAATATATATAATAATAATTCATCCAACTCCTGATTATCCTAATTAATTAATAATAATATTAATAAAATCCATAAATATCCTACTATAATTTTAAAATAATCATCTTATTCTAAAATTATCCTAAGAAAATTTATAACATAAAATTCTATCTAAATAATAATAATAATAATAATAATAATAATAATAATAATAATAATAATACACATAAAACTAATTTAACTACATTTTAACTTAAGCCGATCGAGTATTAGCTTGACTGACATGGATATTGTTGTAAATGCAAGAAGACGTGGGTTCGAGTGCACTAAAACGCATTATCCTCTTATTTATGAGTTGGGGATGGGCTATGGTTAGTTTTAAACATTGTGTCAAAAAGAGCAGATATGATCAGAACTTATGATGAAATTATTAAAAAAAAAAACTAAATTTTAACTTAAAAGATGAAAATTCAAATTAATCTTTATTATCAAATTGAAGTTAAATTTAGTTTTAGAGTTAAACTAAAAATTCAAATAAGCTCACAATATCACAATTTTTTTATTATAATATATTTCATTTTATAAATAACAAATTTAAATTTATTATGGTTATTACAACTTTTATTTTAAGAGAAAATATTTGGTACATTACTAGTGGAGTTTTTTGTAATACCCCAAACCCAGCCTATGCGTTAAGACCAGACTTGGCATGCCACACAATTCGAACTTACGTCCAGTCATCAATGCTTTTAAAGAAAACAATTTTTCAAAACGATTTTGAAGACGGAGTTTATCAAAAATCGAGATTTATTTGAAAACCATGACTTTAAAACATGAGAGTTTACAATTTGATTTTCAGAGAAATAATTGGTTAAAAACTTAAATAATTGGTTGAAATAAATTTATAAAAGAGTTTTCACGGGAATTTTACGAGTAAGTGATATTTAAGAAAAACCATTTTTATACGTAAGTTTAAGAAAACATTTATAAGAATTAAACAGCCCCATTTAAGTAACTAAAACATATTAAAACCCATCCACGAATAAAAATCCATAAAAATAATACCAGATGCCTTATTACATCGCAATTGAAATAGTACTTAGATAAAAAAAATACTTAAAAGAAGTTCAAGTTTTTATAACTCATCATTCGTAGTATGGCCTCCACACGAAGTCATCCCCGGCCCAAGCCTCCATCAATTGTCATTACCTGAGAAGGGTAAGAAAACGGGGTGAGTTACTTAGAACTCAGTGTGTAACCCACTTACCGTGTCTACTGGGCCATAACCATATAAACATATATTTGGGCTTGAGCCCATTTACAAATGTGCATTATATAAATCAAATATAAAAATGCATGTGATATGCAATTCCCAACCAAGCCTAATTTCCATCCGCTACACACCACCCGTACCAACCATCACACCTGTGGGGATCAAGTCAACCCACCCTGCCAACACACTAATCGCAGGCACAAAGCCATTTTAAAAATTGTGGTTAAACCACCGAACTAGATTGTGGCAGAGCCACTCGAACTAGATTGTGGCAGAGCCACGCGAACTAGATTTTGGCAACAGGCCTTTCTTCTCTTCATCAGTTTTCCCAACCCATGCTATCATGTATATATATAAAACATAACAATACATTCACATGATGAATTTTAACAAAAGGCCCATATATCGATCTAGCAGTTTTTGGCCCATATATCGATCTAGCAATTTTTTTTTTTTAAATTTGCCCATATAGCAAATTATCAAATTGGCCCATATAACAATTTATCAAGTTGGCCCATATAGCAAATTATCAAGTTGGGCCCATATAGCAATTTATCAAGTTGGCCATATAGCAATTTATCAAGTTGGCCCATATAGCAAATTATCAAGTTGGCCCATATAGCAATTTATCAAATTGACCCATTAAGGGTATTTTCGTAATTCGGTCAATAAGGACATTTCGTAATTCAGCCCATTAGGGGCATTTTCGTAATTTGGCCTATAAGGGCGTTTTCACAATTCGGTAATCGTACCCACTAAGGGTAATTCGGTAATTTACCCTCTAAGGATATGATGGTAATTTTCGTAACCTAGGCTTAATTACTAATTTGGGGCATAAAAATCAAAACTGTCCATCTGTGTCGTACTGACTAAACTGACTATAACTTGAGTTGGGAAACTCTAAATTTAGATCCGTAAATTTTCCCTGAAACTAGACTCATATAAATTCTTACTGTAATTTTTCCAGAATTTTTTGCTTAGCCAATTAGTACATTTTATTCTTCAAAGTATCCCTTGTTTCACTGTTTGACAGTTCTGCCCTCTCTTCACAAAATCTCAGATATCTTATTTTACAGAACTCAAATACTGGTTTCGTTTGATCCAAATAAAAATAGACTCAATAAGGATTCTAATAATATAGACCATGTCCCGTAATTATTTTTCTACAATTTATAGTTATTTTTCCAAGTCAGAACAGGGGATCTCGAAATCACTCTGAACCAGTCTCACAAAAATCTAAAAATCTCAAAATATAATAATCCTTTGCTTGCTCCGTTTCTTTTATAAGAAAATAGACTCAATTATCTTTCAATTCATATCTCCTTCACTTTCTAATTCAATTTCCACTATTTTTTTGTGATTTTTTAGAATCACATCACTGCTGCTAACCAAAACTGTTTTATTGCAAAGTATGGTTACCACTACGAACATATGTACGCCCGAGTGGTCATAGATGCCGGTTTCCGGTTTTCTTTGGTATTTCAACCAAATCACAGAACATTCATGTAAAATTTCAGAGAAGTGTGAGATTACACACCGTTTCAAACATGTATTTGGAAGGGTATGAGATTACACACCTTGATTAGGATTCCCTAAGAACCACTCTTCGTTGCCCCTAGAACAATACCAACCAAAAGTTAGCCTCGGATTTCCAAAAGATGTCGTATCGCTCACACTTGAATCACTTACCACTATGTCCAAAGGTAGAATATATCGAGTGATTTGTCCCTAAAACATATAGTCGATTATTTCAAATTATTACTCCGTTAGCAACCAATCGAATATTGAATAATATCAAAATCCATAAGAACTCCTTACCTTATTAATATTGGATCCGATTTCCCCCACTTGACTTATGGCTAGAATGATACACGGCCATCCACTTAGAACACGATTTAATCGAAGAAAAGAGTGTCTACCCAAATGAGAAAGAATTTATGAAGGAGTGATTATGGATTGAGAGGTTCGGTATTGACTTGAAGTTGTGGCAATGATAGGAGAAGTTGGAGAAAAGAACACAAAAGGATGCCAAAAGAAAATTAGGCCTATCAAGCACCAAAAATCCTACCAAATGACTAAAACAAATTCAGCTACCCTCTCCTTCACCTCAACCGTCCATGCCTTTGCAAATAAGCCAAAATTTACCAACCCAAAACTTTAAAAAAAAAAAAACCAACATGCTCCCTAATTCACTCTCCATCATTCCTTTTTTTTCTCACCTACTCCATTATTTCAGATTCCATCATTATTATTATTCTTTTATTTCTTTTTCCTTTCTTTTTCCTTGTTTTCCTCCTTACCTTATCTTTTTAGTCATCATTTCATTTTTCTTTTATTTCATTCCTTTAATGATGTCATGGATGACACTTGGAAGAGTACAAAAAAAATAAATCCAAAATTTGCAAAAGATGAGATTTGAACCCCTTCCCTCCATGCTCTCCACTTGATGCCATAACCTCTTTACCAATAGTTCATTTATGTTAACAATTTACTCACTTATTTCCATAAGCTTTGATGCCTCTTACTATCTCTCCTTAATAGGCTTAAACACAAACTTTCACTAAGGCCCAACTTGAACCCGAAACTTCATAGAACCCCGTAACTTTCTAAAATCACTTATCTAATAAGTCCAATTTACAATATTACCGTTCTCATATTCTCAAAACTTTAAAAATGCTTCTACGCTCAAGGTCTAATGGGCCCAATTCTACTAAGCCCAAATTCGGGATGTTACAATTCTACCCCCTTAAAGAAATTTCGTCCTCGAAATTTACCTGGTTGAAAGAGGTGAGGATATTGTTGCCGAATTACGTCCTCAGGCTCCCACGTAGCTTCCTCCGCTCCGTGATTATGCCACAGAACCTTAACCAACGACACAGTCTTCTTTCTTAGCACCTTAACATCACGGTCTAAGATTTTCACTGGTTCCTCCTCGAAAGACAAGTCTGGCCTTAATTCCACTTCTTCCACCGGTACAATATGCGACGGATCCGATCTATAACGCCTCAGCATAGAAACATGGAAGACACTATGAATCTGACTCAACTCTAGAGGTAATTCAAGCTGATAGGCCACTGGTCCTACACGCTTCAACACACGGTACGGTCCAATGAACCTAGGGCTCAACTTGCCCTTCCTTCCAAATCTGAAAATCTTCTTCCAGGGTGAGACTTTCAGAAAGACCTGATCTCCCACCGCAAATTCAATATCCTTACGCTTCAGATCCGCATACGATTTTTATCGATCCGAAGCTTCCTTTAACCGCGCTTGAATCACCTTTACCTTTTCTTCCGTCTCAGATATCAACTCAGGACCCAACAACTGTCGTTCCCCCAATTCAGTCCAACAAGTAGGAGTACGACACCTACGACCGTATAACGCTTCATAGGGTGCCATTTGGATACTGGATTGGTAACTGTTATTATATGCGAACTCTGCCAACGGTAGGAAATCCTCCCAACTACCTCTGAAGTCGATTACACAACCACGCAACATGTCTTCCAAAATCTGAATTACTCTTTCTGACTGACCATCTGACTAAGGATGAAAAGCCGTACTAAAGTTTAACTTTGTTCCCAAAGCCTCATGTAAAGCTTTCCAAAACCGTGATGTAAACCTGGGATCCCTCTCCGATATGATAGACATTGGTACCCCATGCAACCTCACGATCTCAGATACATATAGCTTAGCCAATTTCTGCAGCGAGTAATCCGTACGAACTGGTAGAAAATGAGCAGTCTTCATTAATCGATCAACTACACCCAAACAGAATCTTTCTTAGTAGGTGTTAAGGGTAACCCACTAACAAAATCCATCGTTATCCGTTCCCATTTCCATAGAGGAATCTTTACCGGTTGCAATAATCCCGATGGTAATTGATGTTCCGCCTTAACTTGTTGACAAGTCAAGCATTTCCCCACAAATTCAGTAACCTCCCGTTTCAACCCTGGCCACCAATACTGCTCACGAAAATCCCGATACATCTTATTTCCTCCGGGGTGCATAGCATAAGGACTACTATGCGCCTCCCGTAGAATCATTTGTCTTAAATCTGAATCCATGGGCATACAAACTCTTCCACGAAAACATAGCACGCCATCCTTGTTCAATCCAAAATCCCCCATTATACCACTTTCAACTTGTTGTATTAAAGGACCCAACTTTTCATCTGATAACTGCTTTTCCTTGATTTGCTCTAACCACAGAGGCTTCACCTGAAGTTCCGCTAGCAAACTGCCATCCTCAAACAAACTGAGATGAGCAAACATTGCTCTCAACTCTGATACTACCTTACGACTCAACGCGTCTGCCACCACGTTAGCCTTTCCAGGATGGTACTCGATTGAGAAGTCATAATCTTTTAACAACTCCACCCATCTTCGTTGTCTCAAG